>CM029013.1:263851137-263953658 GCA_016801055.1 Panax notoginseng | reverse complement strand
ATAAGAAAGCCAAAAGCTTGTGGTTGTCACAAAAGAAGTATGTTGTACGGGTGCTTGAAAGGTTCAACATGTGTGATGCTAAGCCAGTTAGCACACGCTGGCTAATCATATTAATTTGACAAAGCGCATGTGTCCTTATATTAAGGAAGGGAGAGATGATATACCAACAGTTCCCTACTCCTATGTTGTAGGGAGACTTATGTAGCAATGGTTTGTACGAGGCCAAATATTGCTTATGCAGTTGGCGTTGTGAGCAGGTATTTGCCAAATCCTAGTAGAGAACACTGGGAAACAGTTAAGTGGATTCTCATATTCTTGAAAGCTACTTCCAGCTTGTGTTTCAGTTTTGTTTTATTATTATTCTAATAGTAATAAAACACAAAACTTTTTATAATATATATAAAGTTGTTTGTTTTATTAGAATATAAATAAAATATATTATATTTTATATATACATATTTATATTATATATATATATATTATATATATATATATTATATATTTATTAGAATATTTTATTGCATAGTGTTGCATAGTGAAAATCAGATTTCGCCCGTGAAAAACTTTTGTTCATCCTTGATTATTTTCTTAAATTGTGTCCTGCCATTCTCCTATAAATAGGATGCTTAGTTAAAAATGAAAATCACACCAGAATCAGAGAATTCTTTTTCTATAATATTGTGCGTATTTTTTTCCAGTATAAGAATATTTTGAGTATAGTTAATAGTGCAAGATTTCCTCAAGAATATCTTCGTTATACCAGTTAGATTTAGTCTCCTACTAAGGTAAAGGATGTTATTTTTTTCATACTCATAAGGGTTGTCATTCTATTACTTATTAATTTGTGGGAATAACATGTCTACGCGAATTACCGCATGCCTGGTGAATAACCCTTTGTATTCATTCTTTATTAAATTGTGAAAATGATCTGTCTAAGCGGATTACCGCATGACGGTGTGAAAATCCATTTATAGTTTCGTATATTCTTCCATACTCGTATAAGATATCATTTCTTTTGTACTCGTCAAGGGATATCGGTTTCTTTCATATTTTTCTCCATTTATAGTACACAATTATTGTTTGTTTCTATAACCTTATTATTAAATGGTGAAAATCCTTGAAATTAGTAGAATATCCTTGAGTTTTGCGCTTCATCTAGTATCGTTTCACCGAAATATTTGTCTGAACTTTCCTGTTAAATTTTAATATTTTCATTCGAGGTACTATTCACAGAGTACTATTCACTTAGGGTACTATTCATTTAGGGTACTATTCACGATAAAATTGGTTTCTTTTTTATCCAAGTTATTTTTGATACATGAATATCATTCTTAAATTTTACCCCACAATTAGTTATCATGTTGAGAATTTGGACATTCTTGAATTCTGGATAAATTAAATTATAAATCTCTAATAATTATCCTTGATCTCACTTAATTCATTCTTTATATCATTGTCATCATCCTTATGCTTATATTGTGTTGAAAGTCATCTTTGGCCCGTAGTGCAAAGATGGACTGTTAATTGGTATGATTATGACCAGGAATTGTGTATTGGTATAATCATGACCTTTAATGTTACAGATAAAGGTTTGTGGTTAAAGTCCTCATTGGCTCGTAGTGCATAGATGGACAGGTGTTTGGCATGATCTTGACCACTGATGATACAAATGAATATCTTTGGCCCGTAGTGCATAAATAATTCGTTGATTTGAAATAATTATTGATTGGTGTTACAGGGATAAAATATTGATGATGGACTTTGTTGGGAAATTGCATATTTAAATTTGATGTTGAAAGTAAACATTCATGCTTATATTTAAAGTCCTTCTAGGAATACATGTACAAGGACTTAGTGTTAGATCAAACTTGTTAGGTTGATCTGAGCTTTAATGTTTGTCATTCTGTAAATGAATGTAGAGAAGAAAAGATCAAAGCTGTTAGGTTGATCTATGACTTGAGATGTAATAGATAGGCTTCAACAGAATCGTAGTATGTCGAGCCAGTTAAGTGATTGCAGAAGCCAAGGTAGAATCGTAGAGCATCGAGAAATTGTAGTATGTCTACTTTGGAGGGCCTCTCCCAGAATCGTAGAGTGGTCCAAACGCCTGCCGAGTCAACTCAAGAATCGTAGTGTGATCTCAAAAGCGAAGAGTCTGCAAAACAGGCAATCAAAGATCGTAGTCTACCAATACTTAAGAGAAATCGTAGTGTTCTCATCTACTAGTACCGGATCAAGCACTAATGTTGCAAGACACCACAATCATGATCGTAGTGTATCATCTGTCTACATCAGAAGCATTGAGTCTTATCCATTTGTTTAAGAATAAATTACAACAAATGTGAAATGGATTATAGACGTTGAGACTATCGGGACTCCCAATGACACAACACTTATCCTTAGTATATAACAAAGAGACGTATTGAAGAAGCAAAGGAAAGTACTACTTGTCAGTCAAAAACACATTTTCAGGTGTTAGGTGAGATAGCAGTCTGTTGTGTCAGTGGGCCAGACGGTTAATCAGAAGATTTGCAAAAAGTCACCATCAGTGCTCAGAAATATCAAATACAATTAATGTTTCAACGGATGCCTTCAAACGGATACATTTCAAAGGCATCTTATATACAAATTAGATGCAGAAGTAAGAAAAAGCAAGCAATCATACAACGAAAAGCTGAAGAACACACAAAGCTCAACTCTACCATCTGAAAAGAAAGCTTGCTCAGCTACTCAGTTCTTTCGAACACAAGCTTAACGACAACTAAGTAGCACCATTCAAGAACTCAACTATCATTAAGTGAAGTAAGAAGTTCCAAGTCTGTTAGACTTGAAGAGTTCTAAGTGAACTAAGAAGTTCCAAGTCTGCTGGACTTGAAGAGTTCTAAGTGAACTAAGAAGTTCCAAGACTGCTGGTCTTGAAGGAATCTAAGTTATTCGAATATTGTAAAAACATCCTTAGTGGATTTCCTACTCAAGGAGTAGAAAAGTGGACTATGAGCTTTGAATGCTCTGAACCACTTAAACTCTCTGTGTCTTTTGTATTCTTACCTTAACTCGCTATACTTGATACAACTGCCTGTTAACTATTAACTCTGTTTATCTTAAAGGGAAATAAAAAAATTACATATTTCGCTGAAATTGATTAACAATATCTGACAAAGAATTTCGAAAAGAATTTTTTAAATATCTATTCAAACCCCCCCCTTCTAGATAACTATTGTGCCTCTGGGAACTAACAATTGGTATCAGAGCAGGTTCTCTCAATCGGCCTACAAAGCTTGAGTAGATCCAATGGCACATCTAATAAGCGAATAAAAGACTGGAGGTGGCAGCAAGCCACCAATGTGCAACAAAGATAAATTTACCAACTGAAAAGTTTGTATGCAAGCATATATGGATCCAATAGATGAAGAACTATTTGAAACTATCATGAATGGGCCCTACATTCTAACAAAGCTTGCACCAACTCCAGAAGATTCAAACAGAGTTCAAGTCAAGGTTAAAACTGAGTGGACTGACAATGAAAAAAAAGTTGTCCAACTCGATAAAAAGGCCAAGAACATTCTATTCCAATCCTTAGAAGATGATATGTTCGAAAATGTGGCCAACAACAAAACTGCCAAGGAAGTCTGGGAAGCGTTGCTCATTATGCACGAAGGAACAAAAGAAGTCAGAGAAAACAAGCAATCTCTTCTGACTCAACAATATGAAATGTTTACTCATGTTCCAGGAGAAAACGTCACTTCCACTTATGAAAGATTCAATGTTCTGCTCAACTCTCTTCGAGCCTTTGGAAAGATCTATCCAAATAAAGATCTAATCATAAAGTTCATGAGAGCTCTACCTAGCAAGTGGGATGCCAAAACCACTGCCATTAGAGAATCAAAGAATCTTCATGAAATGACTATTCAACAACTCTATGGAAATCTTCTCACCTATGAACTGGAGCTGACTCAGCGAGCAGAGACTCTATCTGAAGGAAGAAAGAAGGACAAAGGAGTTGCTCTCAAAGCAACAGACACCATCTCCAAAGCTAACACTGAAAATGACTCTGACTCTGAGGAAGATGATGATAAGGACACTGCAATGTTTGTAAGAAGACTCAAGAGGTTCATGCGTAAAGGCAGAAGTAGCAAAACCAAGAGATTCAACAACACCAACAGCCAGGAGCAGATAAATGACTTATGCTACAACTGTAAGAACCCTAGCCATTTCATAGCAAACTGCAACAAACTTCTTAGAGAAGAACTAAAGAGGAAATCAAATTCAAAGAAAGAATTCAAAGGCAACAAGAGGCTCCAGAAGAAGGACAAAGGTCTTGTGGCCGGAGGATCATGGAGTGACTCAGACAACGACTCAACTCCCGAGTCTGGAGATGATGAAGATCCTCAAGTAGCAAATCTATGTCTTATGGCAAAATATGCAAATGATAAGAAAAGCCCTGACAATCATGAAGTAAGTATCGATGAGGTATTTGACTTTAACTCTCCTGATGTAGATATTGATGATTTAAGAACTACACTACATGGCATAACATCTGATCTGCATCAATACATGAAATGGTTCAGAGTTCTGTCTAAAGATTATTCTCTTCTTCAAAAGGAAAAAAAGAAAGTTCAGGAAGAACTAGAAACAACTCTTCTAAGTACTAATTCTCTCTCCAAACTTTAAGCGAAGAATAAACGATCTTAAAGCAGACCAATGAACTTAATGCACAAAGAGAGTCAAATCTAACCTCTAAGATTGAGGAACTATAAAAGACAATCTTAACATGGAATAGATCCTCTTCATCCATGGACTCCCTGATCTCCAGTCAAAGAAGTGCATCTGACAAAATATGTTTAGGTTTTAGGGAATCCACCTCAGAACCATATGTGGAAAAGATAGAGGAAACTAGTTCTAGTAATGTTTCAAATTTTAATAGAAGCATTACATTTGTGAAATTCTCACAGAAGGAAGAACCAGTCCATCCTGCTCTTCTGATCCAATCAATGTTTCAAGGTATAACGGATCCCATCCTGGCCTAGGATTCAGAAAAGAGAATAGTAACCTAGTCACTACTCTTTAACTTCGAAGGGTCGTAGAGTCGAGTAAAATCAACTCCACGAAACAACTGGGTAGGAACAGTAGAGTTAAGCTTCACTCTTCATAAATCATGAATCACAAGGATACATGCAAAAAGAAGAACCAGTATAAAGGAAAGATCGTCAAGAACCCACATAAATCCAAATGGAGAAAGAATCCATATACACACACAAGCATGCATCATGCTAGATGTTTTGTATGTAATAAAATTGGTGATAAGACTGCAGTATGCTATAATAATTCTCTACATATTAGACCCAAAGTCAAGCAAATTTGGGTTCCCAAAGGTACTAACAATATAGGACCCATGCAAGTATGGGTACCAAAATGAGAGTTTAATCTTACCATAAGAACATAGCTCCATGATCACAACTTGGTATATGGACAGTGGACGCTCAAGGCACATGACCGGGAACAAAGCCCTCCTGTCTAACTTCATAGAGAAGGAGGGTCCAACACTCATCTTTGGAGACAATGGCTCTGGCAAGACAAGAGGATATAGCTCAGCTGGGAATGGTGCAGTGTCCTTCAGTAAAGTAGCCTATATGGAAGGACTAAAACATAATCTTCTAAGCATAAGCCAACTCTGCGACAAGGGTCATCCAGCTGCCTTTCTCAATAATCAATGTCAAGTCAGAGATCTGAAGACCTCCTCTATAAAGCTGACCTGAACAAGAGAAGGGAACGTCTACACTGTTAATCTTGGTCAACTGAGTTCTGACGAGACAATATGCTTTCTGGCTAAAACTTCTGAAGAAATAAGCTGGCTATGGCATAGAAGGGTGTCACATCTCAACTTCAAAAGCATGTCAAAACTGGCCTCCAAAGATCTAGTAGCAGGCTTACCCAAGCTCAGCTTTGTCAAAGAAAGGCTATGCAATGCCTGTCAGCTTGGAAAACATACTAGAAGCTCATTCAAGAGCAAAATTTCCAACTCAATTGATAAGCCTCTGCAGTTACTTCACATGGATCTATTTGGGCCAATTCCAACAACAAGCCTTGGAGGGAAGAGATACTCATTGGTCGTAGTGGATGACTATACCAGATTTACATGGGTGTTCTTTCTAAACTCAAAAGATGAAACAAGCTCCCAACTCATCAAGATGTTCAGGTTGGTGATGAACAAGAAAAGGGAGAAAACCAAGGCCATAAGGAGTGATCATGGTAGAGAATTTGACTTCTCTGAGATGGATCAGTTCCGCACAGACAAGACATCAATCACAACTTTTCAGCTCCATAAACTCCACAGCAAAACGGAGTAGCTGAGAGAAAGAACAGAACGTTGATTGAGGCTGGAAGAACTCTACTAGTAGCAGTCTGCCTGAATACTTATGGGCAGAAGCTGTCAACACTGCATGCTACACTCAGAACATATCTCTTGTGCACTCTACGTTAAAGAAGACTACCTACGAGCTGTAGAGAGGAAGAAAGCCAAGTGTCAGCTACTTTCATGTATTCAGATGTGCATGCTATATTCTCAACAATGGAAAACAATATCTGACTATGTTTCAACCTAAGTCAGATGAAGTAATCTTTCTCGGACATGCCACAGACAGTAAGGCTTATAGAGTGTTCAATAAGAAGACACTAAGTGTTGAAGTCTCGATTCACATCATCTTCGATGAAACAGACTTAGAAAAAATTATGCCTCAAGACACTACGAATGACAACTCAGACACTACAAGCGAGGTGGTCGAGCTCAACACCACGATCGTAGTCCCAGGAATGAAATTCGTTGAGCCTAAAGAGGAGATCGTAGAGAGAACTTCACCAGATAACGAACCTCCACATCAAGAAGCAGAGGTTAATATTGAAGAATTCAGACAAGAAGGCATCAGGTCAGATGTTCCAACAGGAAACAGATGGGCAAGAGATCACACTCAAGACCTAATCATTGGAAATCCAAATGCGAGAGTCAAGACAAGATCTGTCGCCCAGAATGAGTGTTTCTATCTAAGCTTTCTATCACAAATGGATCGGAACCCAAAAAGATAGAAGATGCTATGAAAGACTCAAGTTGGATAGAAGCCATGCAAGAGGAACTAAATCAGTTTGAAAGAACCAGAGTATGGAGATTAGTTCCAAGACCTAGAAGTCACCCGATAATTGGTACCAAGTGAGTCTTCAGAAATAAGATGGATAAAGATGGGGTAATAACAAGAAAAGAGGTGAGACTAGTAGCAAGAGGTTACTCCCAAGAAGAAAGCATCGACTACGACGAGACCTTCACACCTATTGCCAGATTAGAAGCAATCAGGATATTCCTTACTTTTGCTGCCCACATGAAGTTCAAAGTCTTTCAAATGGATGTCAAAAATGCATTTCTGAATGGAGAACTTTAAGAAGAAGTATATGTGGAGAAACCTCCAGGTTTCATCAATTCAACTTTCTCTAATTATGTCTATAGATTAGACAAAGCCTTATATGAACTTAAACAAGCACCTAGAGCATGGTATGAAACACTAACTAACTTTCTCATTGAAATTGATTTCACTAGAGGTAAAGTAGATACCACATTATTTCTTAGAAAGCACAAAGACAAAATCCTATTAGTTCAAATATATGTTGCTAACATTATCTTTGGCTCTACTGATGAAAAAATGTGCAAGAGATTGGCCATGCTTATGCAGAGCAAGTTTGAAATGAGTATAATGGGTGAGCTGAATTTCTTCCTTGGATTATAAGTAAAGAAGACTGATGAATGTATCTTCATAAACCAAGCCAAGTACATTAAAGACTTACTTAAAAAGTATGGCATAGAATCAGCCTCTCCCATGAAAATACTAATTGCTCCAGCAACCAAGCTTAATAAAGATGAGAAAGGTAAAAGTATTGACATAACTCAATACAAAGGTATGATAAGCTCTCTTCTATATCTAACTGCCAATAGACCAGACATAATATTTGCAACATGTATATGTGCTAGATTTCAAGCAAATCCTAATGAATCACACTTAACTGCTGTAAAAAAAAATCAGGTATCTCAAAGACACACCTCACTTGGGACTTTGGTATCCCAAGGAGTCCTCCTTTGAATTGATAGGATATACATATGCTGATTTTGCACGCTGCAAGATCAATAGAAAAAGTACCAGTGGCACTTGTCAATTGCTAGGAAACAAACTTGTGTCCTGGTTCAGCAAGAACAAAAACTCAATATCTACCTCAATAGCAGAAGCTGAATACATTACTACTGGCAACTACTGTGCTCAAATCTTATGGATGAAAAATTAACTAGCAGACTATGGGTTTGATTTCAAATCTATATATGTTCATTGTGATAACACAAGTGCCATAGCAATAATAGATAATCCTGTTATGCATTCTAGGACTAAGCATATAGAAATAAGATATCATTTTAATAAGGACTATGTTCAAAATGGAACTATATCTTTACAGTACATCCCTACTAAAAATTAACTTGTTGATGTCTTTACGAAGCCTCTAGATGAATCCAGATTTAATAAATTGATAAGTGAGTTATGTGAGACCCCAAATTTTATGAAATAAATGTATTCAATTTTTATTTTCTATTTTGGTAAATAGTTAAATTGATAAAAGTTTAAAGTTAAGGGTGATATGTGAAAATTTTGCAAAGTAAGCAAGTTGATATAAAATATTCGTTGTGTCGGGAAATATTCGATTAGTCGGGGAATATTCTTTTTATCAGGGAATATTCGTACAACGGCACAATCATTGGTGGACCACACAACGGAATTATTGTCGGATTAAAAAAACTATAAAAATATTTTATGAAAATAACGGCGGAAGCTTTACCGTTAACCGTTGAAACACCCGGTGTTAAAAGTACAGTAATACGCGTGATTGCATAGTAGCATACAGTATTGATTATTGATGCTTACGTGAGAAGTCACTCAGTTTTGTTCAATTATAGCTACAGTAATTGCTGCATAGTATCTTACGTTATTTGATTCAATTATTGTCGATATTTTATATATTATTAAATCAATAATTGAGATAACAAAGTTATTAATATTATTATTTGCAATATTAACGATGTCTAGAAGTTCTACCAAGGAGAGGTTTGGTCACCTAATTACGCGCCAATAGGAAGAAATCCTTATTAGAAAGCCCCTCTTTCCTAGGAACGATCTGGTCGATTAATATTGTGAATTATAATAAAGGTGATAAGTTTTAATTTATTATTATAAATGTAATAAAACAGAAAACTTTTTATATAAAACAAAATATTTTTATAAAATTATTTATTTTATTAGACTATAAATAGAATATATGATATTCTATTATGCATAGTGTCTGCATAGTATTTGCATAGTAAAATCTTTTTATATAAAATAGAATATTTTTATAAAGTTATTTGTTTTATTAGACTATAAATATAATATATAATATTCTATTATGGATAGTATTTGCATAGTGCCTGCATAGTATTTGCATAGTAAAATCTTTTTATATAAAACAGAATACTTTTATAAAGTTATTCGTTTTATTAGATTATAAATAGAATATATTATATTTTATTTAAAAGATTTTGTTTTATTAGAATATTTTATTAATACTGCATAGTAAATCAATATGGATCGTCCGTTTAAAAGTAAATCAATCTGGATCATTCCTGAATTAGTTACTATTCAATCCATTCTCCTATAAATAGAAGCTCATTCCTTCATTATTTCTTATGAATTCACCGAAACTCTAGAGAGAGAAACAATAGAGAGAAAGGAGAAAAGTATTCTGCTACTTCACTACTCCTATATCCAGTTTCTTCTAAGGTAAGGGATATTATTTGTTGTACTCGTAAGAGATATTATTAGTTGTACTTGTAAGGGGTATTATTCTTTCATATTCATGAAGAGAATTATTTTTTTTCCAATTCTCGTAAGAGCTGTTGTTCCATTCTTTATTATTATGTTGGAATAACCTGTCTATGCGAAGTACCGCATACATGGTGAAATTTTGTTGTTATTTTATTCTTTATTATTCTGTCGAAATATCATGTCTGTGAATTTACGCATGACCTGGTTCCATTCTTTATTATTCTGTCGGAATATCCTGTCTGTGCGTTTACGCATGACCTGGTTCCATTATTTATTATTCTATTGGAATAACCTGTCTGTGCGGTCTATCGCATGCATGGTGAATTCTTCTGCTATTCTATTCTTTATTATTCTGTTGGAATAACCTGTCCATGTGGATTACCACATGCATGGTGAATGATCATTCGTATTCATTCCTTATTAAATTGTGGAAATAATCTGTCTACGTGGATTACCGTATGGAGGGCGAAAATCCATTTGCAGTTTTATATATTCTATTGTACTCAGTTGGTTAAAGCTTTGGTTTCTATACTCTATGAAATTAGTGAAATATCCTTGATATTTGCGCTTCATCCAGTATCTTTTCATGGAAATATTCTTCTGAGCATTCTTGAGTTTTACCCCACAAAGCAGTATCATGTTGTCAATTTGGACGTTATTGGTTCCTGGATAAATT
Source organism: Panax notoginseng (assembly GCA_016801055.1). NCBI lineage: Eukaryota > Viridiplantae > Streptophyta > Magnoliopsida > Apiales > Araliaceae > Panax > Panax notoginseng. The sequence continues at coordinate 263,943,098 of CM029013.1, read as the reverse complement.
AATTCTTGAACTTGTTTTATTGAATTATTATATCATTGTTATCATCATCATGTTTATATTATGTTAAAAGTCATCTATGGCCTGTAGTGCATAGATGGACTTGGTATGATTATGACCAGGGATTATTCGGTATAATCATGACCGTAATGTTATAAATGATGTGGTAAAAGTCCTCATTGGCCCGTAGTGCATTGATGGACAGTTGTTGGAATGATCATGACCCTTGATGAATACACGAATATCCTTGGCCCGTAGTGCATGGATAATTTATGGTCGTGATACTAATAAATATCCTTAGCCGTAGTGCAGGGATGATGTGGATTATTTATTAAGCTGAGTCTCAACGATAAAAGTGATGAAAAAACTTTTTAAATTATAAAAGATAGTAGATTTTATTCTCTACTTGACTCTTTTAATGGATTGCTCGTTCCGCTGTAGTTAAACTTGATGTTTGTTATATTGTATCAGTTTAACACTGTTGAAGGCTAACGATAATTTATTTTTTATTATCTTAGTCATAATATTTCTTACTGGGCTAGTTAAGCTCACTCTTTTACTTTCATTGTTCTCTTCAGGAAATAATAACGTAGCAGGGACTAGTCGGGAAACGGAGTGACGGTCCAGATGATAGCATTAGTAGTCCTCACTATTCTATGAAATAGTGTGATAATAAATGTATTGAGGAGTTATTTTTAGTTTAAATACTGTCTAGAAGATAATATTTATATTAAAACTCCCAGCTCATGTTGTATATTTAAGATTGTATTTGTATTCTGTACTATGTATTTGGCGACTCAGAATAGGTGATGTAAACCTATTTTGGGGGCGTCACAAGTTGGTATCAAAGCTTAGGGATATGGTCGCTGGCAGAGATAAGAGTTTAGAACTAGGAGGGGAGAGACGAGTTATATACTTCGCTAGTGTGTGACTTACCTAAGCTGAAATTATTTACTTGATAAGTTGACAAATTGTGATATGTCAATTAACCTTTGTTTTGAAGCTATATTCTATAATGATATCTGAAATACAAGAGATGAGAAATGGGAAAATCATGATAGCGAGGAAATTACCAGGAAGGTACAATCTAAAAAGAAAGCATGGTATTCTCATCTCTTCGAATATCAGGTACGTACGTAAATTTCGAGGGTGAAATTTATAAAGAGGGGAGATTGTGAGACCCCGAATTTTATAAAATAAATGTATTCAATTTTTTTTTCAATTTTGATAAATAGTTAAATTGATAAAAGTTTAAAGTTAAGGGTGATATGTGAAAATTTTACAAAGTAAGTAAGTTGATATAAAATATTTGTTGTGTCGAGAAATATTCGATTAGCCGGGGAATATTCTTTTTATCAGGGAATATTCGTACAATGACACAATTATTGGTGGACCCCACAACGGAATTATTGTCGGATTGAAAAAACGACAAAAATATTTTATGAAAATAACGGCGGAAGCTTTACCGTTAACTGTTGAAACACCCAGTGTTAAAAGTACAGTAATACGCGTGGTTGCATAGTAGCACACGGTATTGATTATTGATGCTTACGTGAGAAGTCACTCAATTTTGTTTAATTATTACTACAGTAATTGCTGCATAGTATCTCACGTTATTTGATTCAATTATTGTCGATATTTTATATATTATTAAATTAATAATTGAGATAATAAAGTTATTAATATTATTATTTGCAATATTAACGATGTCTAGAAGTTCTTCTAAAGAGAGGTTTGGTCACCTAATTGCGCGCCAATAGGGAGAAATCCTTATTGGAAAGCCCCCTCTTTCCTGGGAACGATCTGGTCGATTAATATTATGAATTATAATAAAGGTGATAAGTTTTATTTTATTATTATTATAAATGTAATAAAACAGAAAACTTTTTATATAAAATATAATACTTTTATAAAGTTATTTGTTTTATTAGACTATAAATAGAATATATGATATTCTATTATGCATAGTGTCTGCATAGTGTTTGCATAGTAAAAATTTTTTTATATAAAATAGAATATTTTTATAAAGTTATTTGTTTTATTAGACTATAAATAGAATATATAATATTCTATTATGCATAGTATTTGCATAGTGCCTGCATAGTATTTGCATAGTAAAATCTTTTTATATAAAACAGAATACTTTTATAAAGTTATTCGTTTTATTAGATTATAAATAGAATATATTATATTTTATTTAAAAGATTTTGTTTTATTAGAACATTTTATTAATACTGCATAGTAAATCAATATGGACCGTCCGTTTAAAAGTAAATCAATCTGGACCGTTCCTGAATTAGTTACTATTCAATCCATTCTCCTATAAATAGAAGCTCATTCCTTCATTATTTCTTATGAATTCACGGAAACTCTAGAGAGAGAAACTATAGAGAGAAAGGAGAAAAGTATTATGCTACTTCACTACTCCTATATCCAGTTTCTTCTAAGGTAAGGGATATTATTTGTTGTACTCATAAGGGATATTATTAGTTGTACTTGTAAGGGGTATTATTCTTTCATATTCATGAAGAGAATTATTTTCTTTCCAATACTCGTAAGAGCTGTTGTTCCATTCTTTATTATTATGTCGGAATAACCTGTCTATGCGAAGTACCGCATACATGGTGAAATTCTGTTGTTATTCCATTCTTTATTATTCTGTCGGAATATCATGTCTGTGCGTTTACGCATGACCTGGTTCCATTCTTTATTATTCTGTCGGAATATCCTGTCTGTGCGTTTGCACATGACCTGGTTCCATTATTTATTATTCTGTTAGAATAACCTGTTTGTGCGGTCTATCGCATGCATGGTGAATTCTTCTGTTATTCCATTCTTTATTATTCTGTTGGAATAACCTGTCCATGTGGATTACCACATGTATGGTGAATGATCATTCGTATTCATTCCTTATTAAATTGTGGAAATAATCTGTTTACGTGGATTACCGTATGGAGGGCGAAAATTCATTTGCAGTTTTATATATTCTATTGTACTCAGTTGGTTAAAGCTTTGGCTTCTATACTCTATGAAATTAGTGAAATATCCTTGATATTTGCGCTTCATCCAGTATCTTTTCATGGAAATATTCTTCTGAGCATTCTTGAGTTTTACCACATAAAGCAGTATCATGTTGACAATTTGGACGTTATTGGTTCCTGGATAAATTAATTCTTGAACTTGTTTTATTGAATTCTTATATCATTGTCATCATCCTCATGTTTATATTATGTTGAAAGTTATCTATGGCCTGTAGTGCATTGATGGACTTGGTATGATTATGACCAGGGATTATTCGGTATAATCATGACCACAATGTTATAAATGATGTGGTAAAAGTCCTCATTGGCCCGTAGTGCATTGATGGACAGTTGTTGGCATGATCATGACCCTTGATGAATACACGAATATCATTGGCTCGTAGTGCATGGATAATTTGTCTAATGAATATCCTTAGCCGTAGTGCAGGGATGATGTGAATTATTTATTAAGCTGAGTCTTAATGATAAAAGTGATGAAAAACCTTTTTAAATCATAAAAGATAGTAGATTTTATTCTCTACTTGACTCTTTTAATGGATTGCTTATTCCGCTGCAGTTAAACTTGATGTTTGTTATATTGTATCAGTTTAACACTGTTGAAGGCTAATGATAATTTATTCTGCATTATCTTAGTCATAATATTTCTTACTGGGCTAGTTGAGCTCACCCTTTTACTTTAATTGTTCTCTTCAGAAAATGAGAACGTAGCAGGAACTAGTCGGGGAACGGAGTGACGGTCCAGATGATAGCATTAGAAGTCCTCACTATTCTATGAAATAGTGTGATAATAAATGTATTGAGGACTTATTTTGAGTTTGAATACTGTTTAGAAGACAATAGTTGTATTAAAACTCACAGCTCATGTTGTGTATTTAAGATTGTATTTGTATTCTGCACCATGTATTTGGCAACTCAGAATAGGTGATGTATACCTATTTTGGGGGCGTCATAAGATAGGCATGTTAAATCTACAACCATAAACTCTATGCTCTAGTTTGTGCTAGCCATACAGATAAAAAGGTTATGTTTAAAATCGTAGAGATGACTAAAGAGGAACCACGATCGTAGAGCAGCCTCGACATAACAAAGAAGCATTCTGTGATGACATTACTTCTATCAAATCCAAGCAACCCCTCTGAAAAGTGCCTCAGGGACAAACCTGACCCTTAGTTCAGCCTAAGAGGTTAGCCCTTCCTGAGCTACCTTAACCTAGAAGGAATGCTTTGTCAAAGCTCATTACAAGGACCAGGACAGACAGTGATCATAGAGAAGAGCCAGTAATTGACTCTACTATCGTAGTGCAACCTCGACAATCGTAGTCCTCCCAAAGGATACACTAGCTCAGAGGGGAGCTAAGAGCATATAAGTATTATCCACATTATTTAAAATCATGGAGCCTGGTAGAACTCGACTCGTGCCCCACTATGCAAATCGTGAGGAGGGAAGTTACAAATACAGCTTAAAAGGTTTTTGAAACCTCACCCCAGAATTTTAAAAATCTAATCTCTACCAGCAGAAACCCTAGCTTTCAGAATCGCTCAACCAACCTCAGTTCAAGAAAATCAATGGTTGCTTCAAATGTTATCTCTGGTTACCAACTTTGTTTCGACGAATTCAAGACAGCTGACCCTCAGTTTCACAAGATTCTGTCTCTTCTGAAGAAAGTTGGTCTTGAAGAAGCTCTGAGCACCAGCACATGGATATACCCGAAGCTGGTGAAAGAGTTCTACATCAATGGAGTTTTTGAGAATGACATCATCACTACAAGAGTTAAAGGGGAACAAATTAAACTCAAAGTTGAAGATATAAACCTAGCCCTAGGTTTCAAATCAAAGGGACTTGTATCTATGGAGGTCATCGACTTTCATGAAGGTCTGAAGAAGATGTGTCACAAAAAGTTTTAGAACGTTAAGGGATACAAGAAGAAAGAGTTTCCCCAGAAGTATGAGTTTCTGGCTGACATTGTTGGGAAGAGCATATGCTATAAAAGCTCTGGCCACGACTCTGTGAATGAAGTTTAACTAATGCGCATGACAACAACTTAGGATTCAACTTAACTATGGGGCCCTACTTATCGATTGGATTGGGAAGTGGATACTCAGTTCAAAGAAATCAAAGAGCTCTGGAAAGATGTTATATGGGTGGTTCATAAGCATAATCCTGCAATCAGCTCTGGGAGACAAAATTGGGGACAATAAAGGAGAATCCATCAATCCCAACAGAAAAATGACCTAGCAGCTGTTTCAAAACTGGAAAAGAAATCCTGCAGAAAATGTCAGAATGATGTCTGAATCCAGTGGAAGGACTGCTGAAGCAAAGGAATCTGGGCTACCAGGAAACATGTCAGTTGTGAAGGAAACTAATTAAGAAGAAGAAATTAATAAAGAGGAACCCATCGCTTTGATCAGAAAAAGCAAGGGTAAGAGGAAAATGAAAGCTCAAACAACAAAAGAGCCTCAAGGCTCAACTACTGATGCACCTCAAGAGAGTTTAGGCACTGAGACTCTGAAGGAAATTAAGAGGAAATTGCAGCACTCTAAGGAAGAAGAAGACAGAGCCACCATTTCTTAGCTGCTTAAGAAGGGAAAACGTAGCCACAAAACAAAGAAGTTTTCGCTCTCTTCGATTGTAGAGTATTTACCAATCGTAGAGTCTAGACTTGACATCACTCCAGAAGTGGATGCTGCAACAATATCAATTATCAGAGCTGCAGCTGAAGAAAGCACCAAGGATGAAACTCAACCTAGAAAGGCAAGGAGAAAGCTCGTGAAGACATATGTACTTGAAAATATGAAAGCCTTGAAGGAAGAAGAAAGGAAAATAGCTGCAGAAAAGAAGCTTCCTGAAGTTCCTATACTAGAGAATACTCCAGCTGAGGGGGAGCTGCCTGAAGTTCAATTAAATGATCAGATTGAGGGGAAGTATCTCAAAGTTCATGTGCAAAAAAAGTCTATTACTGAGGTGGAGATGAAAGAAAGGGAAATCGAAGGTGTAAGAACTGTGAAGGAAGTAAAGGGTGATGATCCGACAAGGGATGAGGAGATGGTTGAAGTAGTGGAAATTTTAAATGAAGAAAATGAAGAAGAAGAGGAAGATGAAGTGGAGAGTATAGCAGTGGGCTGGGATGGATAAAGAAGAGCCAACTACAATCAACTATTCTCCTATTTACCTATGATGCCCTGTCACAAAGCCCAAATTCTCAACTCCTTGGATCATATGTTCTGGACTTTCAAAGTTTATCCAGTAATCTCAGTGCTTGCTCACGGATTCCCAGGCAACCTCACGTTTGCCCAGAAGCTAATCACTAACCATCCGTCTTCAAAAACTGGGCATGAGGTATAATCAATTCCCATCTCTTTCAAGGTTAATCATTGTCCTCCATCCACCTTCAATCAATTCTACGAATTGCCAAGATGGTTGGAAGTGATACTTCATCCACTAAATCAATTTCCAGCTACAGAATCCCAACATTTTGTAACTGATGAACCAAATATACCTAATTTTATATTGATCAAGTCTCCTACCATCTCTCACTCTACGAATATTGATCCTACTCAAATCGTAGAGTCACCTACTCAACAAGCACTAACATCACCTCCTCCTGAAATTTAACCTCACACACCTACTCCTCCTTCAGATATTCCTTCCTCATCAACCAATAATTATTTTGATCTTGATCTTGTTCTCTACAATCTGCAAAATCAAATTATGAGAGCCTCTCCTCTAAATACTCAGCAACTCCTTGAGCTTCTCTCCAATCTTCCAATAAAAATGGAGTTGTCTAATGCATCCAAGAAGGTGACCAAGGATATTCAAGAAGATCTTAAAATTCACTCTGAGCTTGTTCATATGAGGCTGACTCATTTGATCGATGATGCCAACACCCTCCCCAGTAATTTGAGTACTGAGCTTACAGCTAAGCTTAGGGAGATCATCAAGGAAATGATCCACAGTATTGATGAAAAGGATCAAATTCACTTTCAGGCTGCCAAGAAGCACAAGAAGGCAGTTCTCCTTCTATAGAAGACTCAGGAATCTCAAAATAAACTTATGATGGAATGAATCTCAAGTCTACGAACCTCAATGAAAGAATTTCAAGCATTTTCCATGGGCCAAATGCAACAAACAGAAATTTTCATGGCCATTCTACAAAAGAACATGTCACGAACTGATTCTCTGGTCCAAGAAAACCGTGAAGACATTGCTCAATCCAGGAATCAGCTCCACGAGCTCGTCCAAGGCATGAATCGACTATCTGAAGACATTCGAACCCTTGATGCTGACATAAAAGGGGAGAATAAAAGGGAAAGAGAGAAAGAAAAAGGCAGAGGCAGAGGGAAATTCACTGCTCAATCTTCAAGAAGCCCTCCCTCAAGACAGCCTCGTCATCAGACTCTACAACCTAAAAAGCAGCAAATTATCATGGCTCAACCGTTAAGGAGTCAAGGGCCATCTCCCAGCTCATAAGGGGTAACCACAACTGGCCTACATATGCCAATTGGAGACCCTGCCTTTATGAATAGACATGATCATGGAAAAAGGCTGAGTCAAAGCAAGCTGAAAGATATTGCATGGAGTGAGGAAGCCAGCGGGAGAAGGAGAGATGCAGAGCATGTCAATCCTCCAAGGAGTAAAAGGTAGAAGAAATAGAGAAAAGTTGGAACTCATTTCTTATTGTTGTAACTAAGCTTTATTGTAATATCTGTCTTTACAAACATAAATAAATTCATGCTTATTCTCTAGAGATTTCAGCTGCTCACTGAAACACTAAGTCATATTCTAGTAATTGCATCTAAAAATTGATGATCATGATACAAATCTCCATGGTTATGTCAACATCAAATAGGGGAGATTGTTGGGAAATTGCATATTTAAATTTGATGTTAAAAGTAAATATTCATGCTTATATGTAAAGTCCTTCTAGGAATATATGTACAAGGACTTAGTGGTAGATCAAACTTGTTAGGTTGATCTGAGATTTAATGTTTACCATTCTATAAATGAATGTATAGAAAAATAGATCAAAGATGTTAGGTTGATCTATGACTTGAGATGTAATAGAAAGGCTTCAACAGAATCGTTGTCTGTCGAGCCAGTCAAGTGATTGCAGAAGCCATGGCAGAATCGTAGAGCATCGAGAAATCGTAGTATGTCTGCTTTAGAGGGCCTCTACCAGAATCGTAGAGTGGTCCAAATGCCTGTCGAGTTAACTCAAGAATCGTAGTGTACTCTCGGAAGCGTAGAGTCTGCAAAACAAGCAAGTAAAGATCGTAGTCTACCAGTACTGAAGAGAAATCGTAGTGTTCTCATCTACTAGTACCGGATCAAGCACTAATGTTATAAGACACCACGATCATGATCGTAGTGTATCATATGTCTACATCAGAAGCATTGAATCTTATCCATTTATTTAAGAATAAATTACAACAAATGTGGAATGGATTATAGACGTTGAGACTATCGGGAATCCCAATGACACAACACTCATCCTTAGTATATAACAAAGAGATGTATTGAAGAAGCTAAGAAAAGTACTACTTATCAGCCGAAAATACCTTTTCAGGTGTTAGGTGAGATAGCAATCTGCTGTGTCAGTGGGCCAGACGGTAAATCAGAAGATTTGCAGAAAGTCACCTTCAGTGCTCAGAAATGTCAAATACAATTAATGCTTTAAAGAATGTCTTCAAATAGATACATTTCAAAGGCATCTTATTACAAATCAGATGTAAAAGTAAGAAAAAGCAAGCAAGCATACAACAAAAAGCTGAAGAACACACAACGCTCAACTCTACCATCTGAAAAGAAAGCTTGCTCAGCTACTCAGTTCTTTCGAACACAAGCTTAACAACAACTGAGTAGCACCATTCAAGAACTCAACTATCAGTAAGTGAAGTAAGAAGTTCCAAGTCTGTTAGACTTGAAGAGTTCTAAGTGAACTAAGAAGTTCTAATTCTACTGGACTTGAAGAGTTTTAAGTGAAATAAGAAGTTCCAAGACTGCTGGTCTTGAAGGAATCTAAGTGATTCAAAGATTGTAAAAACATCCTTAGTGGATTTCCTACTCAAGGAGTAAAAGAGTGGACTAGGAACTTTGAATGCTTTGAAACACTTAAACTCTCTGTGTCTTTTATATTCTTGCCTTAACTGCTATACTTGATATAATTTCCTGTTAACTATTAACTCTGTTTATCTTAAAGGGGAACAAACAAATTACATATTTCGCTAAAATTGATTAACAATATCTGACAAAGAATTTTGAAAAGAATTTTTTAAATATCTATTCAACCTCGCCCCCCCTTCTAGATAACTATTGCGCCTCTGGGAACTAACAGACTTTTAAATCATAGAAGATAGTAGACATCATGCTCTACTTGACTCTTCTAATGGATTGTTATTTTCGCTGCAGTTGTTGATCTAAAACTTGTTGTCTATTATATTCTATCAGATTTTTCTCTATTGAGGACTAAGGATAATTTATTCTACATCATCTTAGTCATAATATTCTTTACTGGGCTCATTGAGCGCACCCTTTTCTTTCATTGTTCTCTTCAGGAAATGAGAATATAGCTAGGACTAGTCGAGAAATAGAGTGAAGGTACGAGATAGTCACTATAGTAGTCTTCATTATGTTGTAAAATAGTGTGGCAATAATTGTAATGAAGACTTAATTTGAGTATGGATATTGTTGTATTAATTATGTACGATGCAATATTTGTATTCAAACTCACAGCTCATGTGTTGTCGTATTTTGCACGATAGTTGTATAAATGAAGTTTGTACTTGGATTCTATACCATGTATTTTGGCAACTCAAAACGTGTTGTGTGGACCTATTTGGGGGGCGTCACAGTGAGAGTCACTTTCCTGCCTGAAGTAAAGACAAGTTCCACATTGCCTTTGCCTATCACTTTAGACCTCTTCTTATTTCCCATTTGAATTTCTTGCCCATCATCAATATGCTTATAGGTCTTAAAAAGGGATTTATCATAACACACATGGACTGTTGCACATGTGCCATACCACCAACCGGTTACTTTTCCTTGAATAACATTGATTTCACTCACAATAGCAACAATATCATTACTCTCCTTCAAGGAATTAATCTCTGCTTTTTGGGTCTTCTTAAATCTGCATTCTCTTGCATAGTGTCCTAGTTTGCCACACACAAAGTATCCTCCATTCTTAGACTTCTTGAATTTTCCTTGATCCTTTTTAGGACCTAAAAAATTTCCTTTGCCATTTTTTCTTTTATTAGAATTGTTGGAGGACTTATTCACAACATTGGCCTTATTATTGTCATCATAAGAATTTTCATTCTCATATCTCACTCTCGCCTCCTCTTCGAAGGTGTTTTTGATTATCTTCTAAAGTGTACTCTTTGGAATCATAAATAATTTATTTTACTATAACCTTTCCAAGATGAAGGCAATTTCGCCATTATTGCTCCTACTTGAAATTGTTCAAGAAGTTCAATCTCCGCTGCTCTCAATTGATTCACAATGACTTGCAACTCATGTACTTGCACTAAAATGGACAAGTTATCAACAAATTTCATTTCAAAATATTTTGTTATAAGAAATTTTTTCGTACCTTCTTCTTCGTCCTTATATTTAAATTTTAAAGCCTTCCAAATTTTTGCGGTAGAAGGCTCCACCGTGTAGAGATCATATAGGCGATCTGAAAGTGAATTAAGAATATATCCACGACACATGACTTCATCTTCCTGTCTCTTTCGCCATTGTGATTTCAATTTGGTCAAGTCATCATTTTTTGGTGGAGGAATGGGAGGAAGGTTTGGGTCAAGAACATAGAAGATTTTCAGGGCGGTAAGCATGAAAATCAATTTATCCTTCCATCTTGTGAAATTGGTTCCATCAAAACGATCAAGGCGAACAAAATCTTGGTTCATTAGTTTGATGGTGTTTGAGGATTCCATGGTGTTTGAAATAGCAAGAAAAAATATTGCTTTTAGATTGTTAAGAAAATATGGAAATAAGGAGATCGATAATAGAACCAAGAACACAAATAAACTTGAAGTAGAAAAATGACTTGAAACGTGTAAAATTATTTTCCTAAAAGCAATATTTGCTCCCTCTCCTTCTTGAGATTGCTATAGGATGAATGCATATAGACTTAGTGGATATGACAAGTCTTGAGAAGTTTTGCACTTAGCAAATAGTGAAAAACTTCAAAGTAGGAATATTAGATATGAGAATTTGATCTTTTGATTTGAAGTAAAGATAATTTTAGAGAGAAATAAGAAGTTTGAACAACAAATTTCAGCACTAATAATAATCTAAAAATTCATATATTTATAATAGAAATCTCAAAAGATATAACTATATGAATGAACGTAATATTTGATATATAACTACCAATAACTTCTTTTTTAATAACTACATTTTAATAACTATTTTTTAAATAGGAAATATCATTTTCTTATTTGAATAATTTATAACAGTTTTTTCTAAAAATTCTTCTACGCTCAATGTTTTTTATATATTTTTTTTCTCTCAAATAGTTATATTGTTATGACCCAATAAAATAAATTACTTAATATATTGACTTTTTTATCTTCCTTTTAACACCTCTCTCTAATTTTTTTTATACTCTCTTTCTAAAAATTTTGTACATTCTCTCTCTAAAACTTAATGACTTGTGGTGCTTCTAATTTTCTGTTGGGCAAAATTAACCTTTTTTTCAAACTCATGCACCAATTAAACCTGAGAATTAATTAATCCAAATTCAGAAATTTATCAACGTCAATTAGAAGAAAAATACCTAACACGTGATTAATGTAGAATAGAATAAGTGGCCTAGTACCAGTTTTAACATATGTACGAAAAATACTTAGAAAACATATATATTTAGAAAAGTTCCTTCGTCCCAAAATAACATTTTCTTTTCTTTAATTACCAAATATTATATATAAGCATTTTTACAGTTGCATTCTATTGTGTACTCTTAAGAAGAGTCCGATTTTTTTATTTTTAAAAAGTACTGTTTTCATTCCAAAATTAGAGATTCAGTTTGACTTTTTATAGTCCATTCATCCTAAAATTCCAAATTGATATAATTTCGTTCAAGTTTTTGAAATAACAAAGATGATAATTAATAGCATTTTATAGTTAGTTTCCAATTGTTATATTTGTTTGTATTAAAAATAAATAACTTTATATCAATTTTGAATTTTAGAATTTTGCAAATTAACTCAAAAAAGGTCAAAATGTATATCTAATTTTAGAACGGACGGAGTAATATTTTTATTGGTCTATGTATATAATGACATAATGTCATAATAATTTTATTATTATATTATTATTTTTTAATTAAATTTTTTTTATTGAACATAAAATAAATATATATTTTTTAATATTATAAATTTAAAAGTTCAATTATTTTGGTAGAACATAAAGAGTATAAGATATCTAAGTTGTGAATTTAATATAAGTTTCAAAGCTTGTAATTGTTTGAAAAATTTGTTAGTATTTGTTAGCATAAATGTGCTTGTGTATGCAATGAACATCCAACCCCATCACCTAGGAAAAGCACAAATACGAGTAAAAGACGATAAAAAAAAAATATGATCATCTTTACCAGGATTATCAATGTAAATTACCGCATTAAATCGGACAGATTCCCTTGGATATGTTATCATCACAAAAATGGGTCAAAATCAGTTAACTGATTTGGGTCAGTTTTTTTTTAAAAATATGGATTTAAATTTTAACCGACTCAAAGAATTTAAAGTAGTTAACCAACTCAAATAATTTTAATTAATATACTCATCAGTTTATAAATTAAATTGTCAGGTCTAACATATATTATCTTGCATGCATGCAAGTATATTTATATTTCTATATTTTTTGTTACAGTTAACCTAGCTAACAAATTTGAGATTTTGTTACACCATAATCGGGGGAGATATTACCAGCGACCAAAACTAATGGTAGGTAATGTCCTTATCAGCGACCGACGACTACACCAAAAATGGTAGCTAATTAGCGACCGTCATGTAACAATAGCGACAGATATATCCGTTGCACGTCAATTAAAAAAACCCTACCTCCGCCGTCCCTCTGCTCCTGTTGCCTTCCCGCCGCCCTGCTGAGAAACGTATGTTACAATTGTTTGGAGTTGCTTCCCAATTTTTTGATAAAATGTAAGAATTAGTTTAGAAATTCATATTTTCCATAATTATAATTTCAATCACTTCTTTAGAAATAAGCTTCATAGTGAATAATCTTTGCCTATGCAATTTGACTTTCCTTGATCTACTTTAAACGGGGTGGATCTAAGCCTATTTGTAAATCTCTTGAACCATAACAAACAAATGGGATTTCCCCCTGTACCTCGGGCTTTTAATGGTGGAGAAAATGGCAGGTGTTTGAAAACAAATTTAAGTCATCTCTTAAATATATTGGATAGAAAACTGAGTGTGGACTGAAATTATTCATTACTTTTAATTATTTCAATGGTTTAGAAAGTTATATATGTTATATACTTTAAACGTTTTAAAATTAGAGATACAAAATGATGGTATATTAAATTCAAAATTTGTATGACTCTTACAATTTTAAAATTAAATAAAATTTGTGATTAATAGTTTTTGTTATATAATATACAACTATAATAATTGTGTTAACTAAAATTACATAAGTTCATATCAATTTAAAATATAATATATTATCGTTTGATCACAAAAGTCAAACGTATATCTAATTTTGAACGGATGGAGTATATAAGTTATTTTGTTTTTGTCATGTATTAATTAAAAATGTGAACTACATTAAAGCCACAAGTGCTGTTAGATAGCAGATGACGTTTTATTGATCATATAGTTATTAAAGGAGAGTTACATAATACAGTAATCCTCACCTCAACTCATATATATATATATATATATATATATATATATATATATATATATATATATATATATATATATATATGCACTGGTAAATTTAACTTATCTTATTTACGTTAAATAAGATATATTAGTATATAAATAATATATATTAGGACTATATGTATATTCATAACTGTGTAGTACAGTCATCTATGGCGACGGTTATTTTGAGCTATAACGACGGTTGAACCATCGCTATAGACCAGAATATCTATGACGACAGTTCATATCTCAAAAAAACCGTCGCCATAAACAACTGTGTACTACACAGCTGTGTATATACATTTTTTCCTATATATATTATATTACTGATATATAATACTATATATAATATTTGTAGGGGGCTAAGACACAAGGCCCTGTTGATTGGCTTCAAGTACACGTGGCTCACCTGACACTATCCGGATATCTGTAAGTTGAAAATAACATTATTACTTAAGTTAAAAATAGCATTATTACTTTTGGTTTATTAATGTTATGAATGTTTTAATTTATGAACTATTCCCTCCGTTCCTAAAAGATTATCGTTTTAGAAGAAAAAATGTGTTCCAAAATATTTATCGTTTATAACTTTCGAGGAGAATAAATTATTTACTTACCTATATTACCCCTACCTTCTCTCATTGTCCCAAGAAATTCTCTCCTTTGTATTAATAGTTTTCAACTTCTCATACAGGGGTAGTGATAAAATTTCAAACAAATTTTACTTGATAAATGATGTTTTTTTAATCCGTGTGTAAAAATCTTAAACGACAATCTTTTAGGAATGGAGGTAGTACAATACAGGACACTTACCAGCATTTGATGGACGAGCGATATCTTCTGGTAGTCAACGCCCTATTATAGATCAGGAGTTGTGGAATAGGGTGTTGGTCAGGGGTAGTGTAAAAGATTGAGCGACACAGGTTCTTGTAGCTCGAATAGCCGGTCCATCCAATCATCATACCACTCGCCTACACATACGGCGCCTTGCGGATTGTGTTGTGGTCATACGTAGAGATCGTTTGCTACTTCTCACACTCGTCGCTCATTTGAAGGCTTTTGAGTCCTCGAGATCTAGCTGAGACTGTAGCCACGGGCCCACGGCAGCACCAAGAGCAGCAAGAATAGGTACAACGAGAAGCCCCTAAATCCGGGTTACCTTTAATTTGGGTTTGGTGCTCATGATACTAACATAATCATTCATTCCATCAAAATACTAACTTAAACATGTCTTAGATTACATAAATATCTTACTTCAATCCCAAGTTCTATAGACCTTTACATAACTTAAATACCAAATAATATTACAAAACATTACTAAAGGTACTTATTACATCAACTAATTAAGTTCATTTAAGCACAAACGCTTAATAACAAATTATTTTGCAACTTTGCCTTTTCCTTTATCTTTCCCGGACGTACCAGCGTTCTCGATTTTAACTGAAAATATTATATTCAACGCAAGGGTGAGCAAAAGTTTGCTCAGCAAAGAAATAAACAGTTGAATATAATGTAACAAGAATATTTACAATAAAGACAATAAAATCATGAGATATTGAACAAAACAGTTCTTTATAAGATTAATTTGGGTTTAAGGAATCAAACTTTGGCATGCTGTAAGGTCAAATGACTAGTGAACTCTGTACTAGAATTGACAGTACTAAAAATGCAATCTATGGTTACAAACAGTTATGAAAACTGAACTATATCCTAGACTTGTACTTTAGGGGATCAGCCTAAGTACCATATATTGTGCACAACATAACAGTCTCATGACACATTATTATCCTTCGGAATCATATGTCCGGCACAATATAAAATGGTTATTCGTTCACAACATTATATAAGAGACTGCACCACAATAAAATGGTTTGGAGAACATTAAATGAGATTTTCATGAATGAATAATACTAATATATCTCCATAGT
Organism: Panax notoginseng; assembly: GCA_016801055.1. Taxonomy (NCBI): domain Eukaryota; kingdom Viridiplantae; phylum Streptophyta; class Magnoliopsida; order Apiales; family Araliaceae; genus Panax; species Panax notoginseng. The sequence continues at coordinate 263,927,243 of CM029013.1, read as the reverse complement.
TGTCTAGCCGAAATAATGGCATTGACATTCTTTTAATATCATCAGAATAACTAAATTTGAAGCATTAAAGTACAATAAGTTGAATAACTTGAAAAGATAGCTTTTGAGTTAAATACTACAATATAAACTTATTTAAGAGAGAAAGATTTGATATACTTGTCTCTCGCATCGACTAATCTTTTTAAGAAAGTGTGTTACCACTGAGTAGCCTACATATATTCAGCATTGGCTTATTTAGTTATCTTTTAGCATATAGTCTATATTTATTGATACACATAGCTCAACTATAGATAGAAGTCATATCCAATAACTAACATGTATGTTACTTACTAACATCAAACCATCATATAGATATCTTTTAAATAGGCATTTAGCTTGTCACAACACATTTCTACAGCTTAGGATACATATAACAATTTTCTTATAATTATATATCTCATTAAGCACACTACACATTTATAGTTCAAATATATATCAAAGAATACTTATTTCACTCGCACATGACATGTCATGGAGCTTGGACCATAACACACTTTTACTAGTTCATTTAGAAATGTTAGGAAATTTACTAGCCTTAAACTTCACTTTTACAACATGACTCAAAAATACAAAATTATGATTTTTGAGGTACCTTTGAGGATTTTTAGTAATTTCTATAATAACCTTTTGAACCTCCCATTTGTGCCCTTTTATAGACCCCATACCAAAGTATTTTATCCTTAGTTTAAGTCTTGAAAACTATCAAGTTAGGCAATTCAAAAATAAGCCTCGAATTGGCTATTTTTAACAGCCTTTAAGGAAAACTGCATTTTTCATGAATTTCAAGGCTACTTTGATGATTTTTAGGAATTTTTGTATTAGGCTTTTGGATAAGAACTCTGGACATACTTCTAGCCTATATACCAAAGTATTTTTTTGTTGATTTAGGTTTCCAAGTAAGCCTTTTATGCTTCTTGAAACTCATGCCCAAACTAGGTGTTTTTCCACAATTTCTAGTTTACTAACTTTGGTCAATTTTTGCCATTTTCATTTCTGGCCTCTTGGGTTCATTCCAACACTTGAATTATTACTGGTTAAGACTATTTTAAGCATTACCTTGACTTTGTTAAGCATTACATACTAATTTCTCAAGTTCTTGTATACATTAGCATTCCAACACTTGGAATAAGCCTAGCATAACTCTAATTCACTTGTCTAAGGTTTCAAAACTGAGTTCTAGGCCAAATGGCAAAACCTCAAATTTTATACTTGCAAAATTTTCCAAAACTGCAATTAGAATGATTTTCTAGCCTAGTTTGGTAATTTGTTTGAATTTTTGGTTTAAGATCTTGGCTCAACCATTTGACCCTGGTTTTAGATCATACATCAATGTATTTTAATCAAGGTTTAGGTTTCTTGTTCATGCCCATTAAGCTTCCCAAAATAGAGCTCAAACTTAGCAGTTTTCTTACTTTTTTTACAAAACTGTTTTTGAAATTTTTCCAAATTTTTCTAGTTTTGACCACTAGGATAGTCTAGGTATGTAAATTTAAGTTACTTAAGGATATTTTTAGCATCACCACACTTTATTTAATCATCTAGCCAATTTTGACATATCAAAGCTCATTAGGCTTGAAAAAGAGATCTTAAATTGGTTTTCTTGCTAACTTTGGTCATGGTCATGATTTGGAACTATTATAAGCATGTATTAGAAACTTTATAGGAAAAAAGCACCTTTACCCCCATTGTGATCGTCGTGTTTAAAGTAATTAGCCACTGTACTTTAAAAAAATGCAATTGGCCACTGTGATTTTCAAAAACGCTTAATTGGACCATTATGTATAATTTTGCTCACGGCCATTAAGAAATTGGACCAATTTTCTTACGTGATTTTTGAAAAATAAAATAAAATAAGTTATTTCCTACGTGGCAAGCCAGTCAGCCAAATTCTTAGTACTTGAAAATTGGCAAAAAGCACATTTACCTCATTGTGTTCATCGAGTTGTAAGCATTGAGCCACTGTATTTTAAAAAAATGCATAAATAATCAGACACACGTGGATATGGTATGCAAATGCTAAAAATGAGGTAGAAAATATTTATAATATGTATAATATTAATAAAAATTAATATTATAATACTTATAATATGTATGTTTTATTTAAAAAATAAAAATACTTTTATGTTTTAAGATGCTTAAAAAAAATTTAAAAATAAAAATACTTTTATGTTTTATTTTCTTTCTTTTTCATTACCTATTATTTCTCTCTATTTTCTGAGTTATTTCTTCATCTGGATTAGTTCCTTCAGATATGGGTTTAATTCCATTACCCACAAATTAATCATTCATCTCATCATCTTCCTCCTCTACAAAGTCTAATTTTATCTTCTTTTTTCACATGTCTTTGTAATGAATTTGGGGGAACATTTAGGGTTTCAATTTTCGCATTTTGGATTCTCCCTCAATAGATAATAGTTAATGGTTTTGCCCTTCTCTGTTCTGGGGTCCTCTCCTTCTCACGCCATTAATGGCGATAATCCCATCTACTCAATAACAAAGAATCTCAATTATCAATTCATAACCTATATTTTAGCTCATAAATACTTCCATATATATAGCGACGGACCGAATTTTCGCCCGGTCCGTCGCTAAAGGGTGGTATGCAAGGTATGTTAGATAAGGGGTAAGTTTAAGATCCGGACCGTATATATACACAAAATGAGCATGTCTTCTCCGATTATTTTATCTTCTCCGGCAAGTCAATCTCATACTGGGTGTTTAGTCATGTGCTTGGAAAAGAATTAGGTTTGTCTGATTCTAATAATCGGAGAATTTTACCTTACTTTCTTCTTCTCCAATCTTGTTAGGTTTGTCTGATTCTCTCTTTGATTTCATGAATTAGAATTTTCTCCAGAAATTTGCAAGTTTTTCGTGGTGAGATTTGATTTGATTTAATCGGAGAACAATCAAATTTAGCGGAATAGATTGTTTGTTTGATCGATAAAATGGATGGAGAAATTAGAGGATTTAACAACACTTTAGAGATTATTAACGCAGCTGTAAATGCAATCGTATCAGCTGAGTATCGTTTGCCTCAATCTTCTTCAGTTCAGGTGAATTAAATCATTTTGATTAAAATTCTATTTTTAGTTGTTTATTTGTTGATATTTCATTTTGTTTACTTGTAAATTTTGAGTTTGAATTGTTGTTTCTTGTTTGGATCTGGGTTGAAGATGAATGAGAGGAAAGAGTGAAAAAATTCACGTTGGAAGCCAAATCAGCATTTAATTGTTTTTTATTTTTTTTAAAAGCCAAATATGAAAATAGAAGATAGAATTTAACGTCCATCCAAAAAATTTGACAAAATGGTCCAATTAAGCATTTTTAAAAATCACAGTGGACCAATTATATTTTTTTAAAGTACAGTGACTAATTGCTTAAAACACGACGACCACAATGGGGTAAAGTTGCTTTTTCCCAAACTTTATATGAGTTCAGTTTAGTCTTATAAGTTTAGGTGCCAAGAATTTCACAAAGCAGTCCACTTTTGGGCTTAAAATGAGATTTTTGACAAGTCTGATGCTCAAAACAGTTTAGGCTTGGTTTTTATAGCTTGAGTAGCTTACTTAGGCTATATTATGACTATTGGAACTTGCCTATATGGCCCAAGTATGGTGGTGCTTCATTTTAGTGTTCAAAGCTATTATAAAGCTTACTTTTTATGGTTTTAAACAAGAAATTTGGACCACACCTAACCTAGACCCCAACCAACTTAAGGAACAACTTTTAAATGATTTTTTGGACATTGTAAGTACATCATACTATCTAACAACCTCAGTTACAAAATTTGGCCATAATAGTACTTATTTAGGCATAGATTTGGCTACTAACTTACAAACAGTCCACCTGTAGGCAAAAGAAACCTTTAGGTACTCAAGAAAATCTTAAAACATGATTATAAAATAACATTATATCTATTAACATGCCTGCACCGATCAGTTTTCTTTCTAATATCTGAACAGTCCATTCAAGGCATTTTAGGCATGGTTTAACACAAAATCACCATAACAGCCTTTAAGCTTTCAACACAAGTGTTATCACATCATGTACTTGCTATATAATATATGTTCATGATTTAAAGAACCTAAATACAAGGCTTCTAGCTTTAGTTCAAAACACCCCCTAATAGGCTTCAAATTGATACGAAGATGCATGGTTTGAAAATCTAGTTACCCAAATAACATGATTAGGCAACATGTAAACAAGAACAAGCTATTTACATAATATTTAATAGGTATAGCTTTCATCCAGATGGCCTATCTTAGCTCATGCATTGACAGTTCACAACTAAACCTTTAAACTTAGCCATTAACATTCTTAAAATGGGACTGGTCTGGCATGTTTTAAACAGGTCCAAACCAGCCCTATTTTGACTAAAAATAGGACTTTAAAACCTCATCATTATTAGCTTTAAGGCTTAGTGTAATTATCCCCTTTTATAACATAATAACCATACTAGAAGCAAGACATAATCATCATGAGAAAAGCTTCCAATAACAGTCACAAGGACTGACTTTTGTTTATAAAAATCTATCACACTTAAGCTTCACAAGTATTAGCATTAGCGGTTTGGTATTATAGACATCATATTATAGCATAAGAACTGATATAAAAAGGTAAGACATATCATTCAAAATAAACTTCTTAAGACATCCATTTTATGTTACCTTAGGTTTGTTTTATCAAAACATAATCTTGAATACTAACTAATTAACTAATCACAATATGCATATGCAACCCTTTAGCATGCTTTATACATTAATAATAATATATAATTTATTAGATATCCTTTTAGACTCTAAATCACAGTTAGTATACATAGATGCTAAATCAGTTCTTAGTTTGGCAAATTATCAAACATGTAGAGTGCAGTTTATATACTTACATATAATACATATATTCTTAGTCACTTGGTCCCAGCCTTTTGGCTTTTATTATATTACAACAATACACCACAACTATATTAACAAAACAAATCACAGCCACAACAATAGCAATACTAACACGGCCATTATGCTATAAAAAATGAAATGGAAGAGGAATGGAAAGAGTTTAAATGGGCTTACCTTGCTAGCTTCTAGCGATTAAAATAGTTTGGTAATCTCAATCTTCCTCCCTTTCCAACCGGAAGTCTCCCTCTCCTTCTAACTGCCACTAAAATATTCTTTTGAAAACTCTGAGTTATTTGAAGAAGCTAACTGGTTTTAGGCAATAATCTTGGCCATTTATGGTTGAGCCTATCTCTCTCTCAATCAGCCTATGTGACCTCTATCTACTCCCCATCATCAGTTATACCCGGCTTCTACTTTGGCCCCTACTACACTCTCTTGATACATCTACTGGCAGGTCTAGTTGGCTCCTACCTTAGCTTCTACTAAGCCCCCAGACAGCTTCTTGACCCTTTACAGTGGCTCCTAATCAGCCACTCTATATATTAGCCTCTAACTAACTGCTAACTTGATAACAGATTTCTAACTCTATGTTAATGTAGCAACTGTTGACTTGTAAAAAAAACAAATTCATTCTCCCCTAATGGGGCTGCCAAAATGCTTCTAAGGCAAGGCTGGACAAGGATTTGCTTGGGCCTAGTAATTGGATAAGGAAAATGAGCTGAAATGGATTTATTCTTTTGGGCTCAAACAGTCCCCTTTTACATATTATTTGGTTTTCTGGATTGGGCTAGTAAAATGGTAGACATAAATTTTAATCTTGGGCTAATTATACCCTTGTACCATAGCAAGCAAATCCTCTAATATTCTAACTAATGTATCAAGCATACAAGGAAGATTTATTATGGCCCAATATGTAAATATGAGCACTTATGCATATAAGTGTGTGTGTGTGTGTGTGTGTGTGTGTGTGTGTATATATATATATATATATATATATATATATATATATATATATATACACATTTCATCCACTAAATTATTTGAGCTAGCAAAATATAATTAGCACATACATCATTCAAATGATTGTTCCGTGTAGTTTTAAATAATTCATGATAATACCTCATTTCTTTATTTGCTATTAAATAACATTTTTACTCACATCTTAATATAATTAATTCTTTGAACACATAGATAGCTTCATATCAAAAATCCTTCTCAATTAAGCTATGTTGGCTTTCCTTTTCATTCTTGATATTGAAATATCATTATATTAAAGAAAACTCAATCTCCCCCCTTTACTATACAAGGTCCTGAGATATATAAGTTAATAACAGTAAATAAATTAATGTCACATCAATTAGGTATAAAAAAATTATACTCAAAATTTGACATTATAATAACTGAATATTACATAGAATTTTTTGAGTAATTACATTCTCCTCTCTTTATAAGGATTCCATCCTCGGAATCACAAGCACAAGGCTACTCAAAAAGATGGGGATAACTTTTCTTCATCTTTTTTTCGAGTTCTCACATAGCTTCATCAGTATTGTGGTTCCTCCATATTACTTTTACAGAAGATATTATTTTATTTCTTAAAACTTGTTCTTTCCTATCAATTATTTGAACAGAACTTTTTCATAGGTTAGATCTTTTTCAACCTGAATAGGTTCATATTGAATTACATGATTGTGATCTTGTTTATAAGGTCGTAACACCGATACGTGAAATACATTATGAATGTGTCCTAATTTCGGAGGTAATGCTACTTCATATGCTATCTCACATATTCGCTTCAGCACTTCAAAAGGTCCTATAAATCTTGGACTCAATTTTCCTTTCTTTCAGAACCTAATTTTTCCCTTCTAGGGAGATACTTTCAAAAACACAAACGGCCCTATGTTGAAATATCTCTTTTCATGGTGCAAATCTGCATACTTCTTTTGCCTATCTTGAGCTGCTACCAACCTTGGTCGTATTCCTCGGACAATTTCTGCGGTTTGTTGAACCATTTCTGGTCCTAACAGTTTAGTGTTAGAGTTTGTGCCCTAGAGGCCAATTATTTGATATAATTACTTAACATTTTGATATTATATTTGATTGAATAAATGAATGATTTTATTGTGATTTTATTTACTGCGTTATATAAATGTTAACATAATAAAATTCTTTAGAATAGTTGTAAGACCCTAACTTATTAATGAATAAAATCAAATTTTCTCTAAATATTATTGTGAATAATAAGGGGTTAATTTGATATAATACTTTGGTTATGGGTGAAATGTGCAAATTTTGCAAAATAAGCAAGTGGTTATAAAATATTCATTTTGTCGGGGAATATTCGTTTGGTCGTGGAATATTCTTGCTGTCGGGGAATATTTCGTACGACGGCGCAGCCTTGTGTGGGCCCCATAACGGAAAGCGATTGGATGAAGAAAACGACAAGTATAAGTTGTTTATTAATAACGGCGTAGTTGTTACCGTTAACACTGTTTAAATACCCGGTGGTTAAAAATACAGTAATAACGCGTGGTTGCACAGTAGCACACGGATTGCACAGTATAGTTGAATTATTGATTCGTACGTAAGAAGGCACTACTCAATAATTGTTACAGTGATTACTGTTCAATATTTTATTTTATTGGTTCAATAATTGCTGCATTGATATTTCATATTATTGTTGTTTCAATAATTGTTACTGCACAGTATTTCCCATTATCAGATCAATAATTCATATTATTTGAATAATATTATTAGATAATATTATTGACAATGTCTAGAAAGTTCTGTCTAAGGAGAGGTTTGGTCATCTAATTGCGTGCCAGTAAGGAGAAATCCTTATTGGAAAGCCCCCTCTTTCCTGGGAACGGCCTGGTTGTCATAAATGTGATTCTGTAATATTATTTATGAATAATTAATTATTGATTCATATGATAAGAAAATATTTATTTTATGTGGATATAAATGAGGGATATATTTTTGTGGTTAAAAATGAAGGAGTTAATGTTGAGGTTTTTATCCATATTTTTGTCGGAATGGAGGTATTAAAAATCAGGGTTTTTGAGATATTTTGCGGGGGTTATAATTTTTAATCCGACCGTTGGATCGTGGTAATTTTTGGATATGTTATACATATATAAGTTGAGTATATGCCCACAAATTTTGAACCGTTAAAAATGAACGTATGATTTATTATGAATTTTACAAGATGACTGGTTCAGAAATTGTTGAATTTTCGGAGTTTATCATTTTGATGGAAAATTCTAGAATTGGTGGGCCCCACTTGTGGTTGGTGAAGAAATGTGCTGAATTATATTTCAAATGTGGTGGGTGGGAATAGTAGCAGGTAAAGCCATCAGGTTGCAGGTCAAACCTACTAAAATTTTCCTATAAATAGAGGGCTAAGTTAGAATTGAAAATCACACCAGAAACAAGTTTTCTCTCTTTCTCTCTCTAGATTATTGAGTGTATTTTGTGAGTATTTAGATACTTTGAGAGTTTCTATTCATCAGAGCAAGTTTCTTTCAGCCTTATACCGGTATTTCGACCAGAAGTACTGATATCTTGAGGTAAGGGGTATTATTTTCTTCTTGATGATATTATTTTCTTCAATATCATTATGCTGAAATATTGATATGAGTTTTTATCAAATTTGAAACTTTTTGTGTCGGGATTACTATTCACGTATACGGCACTATTCACGTATACGGTACTATTCACGAATACGGCACTATTCACCGAAAAATAAAATTTTCCCTTTTTGTCCAAGATGTCTATTATGGTTACTATCTTTGATTGTATCCATGTTTTGATCTTTATTTTTGAATTCTGCTTCACAATTGATTATTATGAAGTATTATTGATCTTGGATAAACTGTTATACGAATCCCTAATATTTGTCCTTCTGTCTCATTGGATTCGTTCTCTTTAAGATATTTTTCATCATCCTCAGTCCTAAATGATGATATTACTGAATATCTTTGGCCTGTAGTGCAAAGATGTATGATTACTTGATGAATATCTTTGGCCTGTAGTGCAAAGATGAACAGGTGTTGAGATGAACATGACTGACAGGTGATACAAATGAATATCTTTGGCCTGTAGTGCAAAGATGAATATTTGGATAAAGATGATTATTAATTGATGTTACAGGGATAAAATATTGATGATGGACTTTTAAATCTTAGAAGATAGTAGAATTCTTTCTCTACTTGACTCTTCTAATGGTTTGTTGTTTCCGCTGCAGTTGTTGATCTAAAACTTGTTGTCGATTATATTCTATCAGATTTTTCCCTGTTGAAGACTAACGATAATTTGTTGTATATTATCTTAGTCATAATATTCTTTACTGGGCTAGTTGAGCTCACCCTTTTCCTTTTTGTTCCATTTTTCTTCTCAGGAGGTGAGAACATAGCAGGATCTAGTCGGGGTATGGAGTGATGGTTCTAGAAAGATGTTTTAGCAGTCCTCACTATTTCTGTAAAATAGTGTTTGAATAATTGTAATGAGGATTTATTTGAGTGTGGATATTGTCTAGAAGACAATATTTGTATTTAAACTCACAGTATGTGTTGTCGTATTTTGCACGACAATTGTATTATTGAAGTTGTAGTTGCTTTCTGTACCATGTATTTGGCGACTCAGAATGGGTGATTATACCTATTTTGGGGGCGTCACAGTTGGTATCAGAGCTTAGGGATATGATCCCTGGCTGAGATGTGAGACAAGAACTAGGAGGGGAGAGACGGGGAATTCCTTCGCTAGTATGACCTGACTAAGTTTATTTGGTGTTTATTTGGTCGGTCAGAGTATAGGGATAATATATGACATGACTATTAACCCTTGTTTTATGGCAGTATTTAAGAATGGCAGCTGAGAACGTTAATAATGGAGTAAATCAGACCGTGGAGACACCTTTGATCACCACCCAGGGGAACGTGCAACAGGAAGGCAATATTCCTCCTGTAAACAACGTTACCGAGCAAACGATGAATGATGGAATGTTTAGGAGCTTTTTGCAGTTCATGCAAAATCAGACGAGGGAGACTCGTGTGCAGAATACAGGTGGAAATGATGACAACGCGCGGTTTGTCACAGCTAAGCAGTTCAAAGAATTGGGACCACCAGAATTTAAGGGAAAGCCGGATCCGATCATGGCGGAAACGTGGGTCAAGCAAATTACCAAGATATTCGATGTCTTGGGATGCACGGAGGAACAGAAGGTTCCATTCGCCACCTTTATGTTCCGCGGTGAGGCAGACTACTGGTGGGAGTCTGTGAAGCGTACCCAGCCTGACGCACTCAACATGTCCTGGGAAACATTTCAAAAACTGTTCAATGACAAGTACTTTCCTGAAAGTATTCGTCATATGAAGGAGGTGGAGTTTATCAGACTGGAACAAAACAACATGACGGTGTCCCAGTACGAGGCGAAGTTTGCAGAGTTATCCAGGTTTGCACCTCATTTGGTCGAAAATGAGGAACGAATGACGCGGATGTTTCTGAGAGGTTTAAAACCTGAGATTCGTCAATACCTTATCTCTCATAAATTTTCTTATATTCAGATGTTGTCAACAGGGCCCAATTATTAGAGAGAGATAATGAGTATGTCAACCGAGGGACCACAACCAGGGTCATACCGGTGACAGCAATCATCAGAGCGATGATAACCAACGAGGAGGGAAAAATACGAACAAAGGCGGTAACCACTCGGGTGGTCATCGTGGCCATGATAATAGGAGAGGTGAGTCAAGTGGAAATTTCAGAAAGAGGAGATTCAACAATGACGGGAAGACATCAGCACCAGCACCAGCACCAACAACAAATTTTAGGGGAGGAGAACGACCGCCAGTTAGATGTTACAAATGCGGGAAAGAGGGACATATCAGCCCAAACTGTCCACAACAATCCAAGGTGTGTTACAACTGTGGGAAGGAAGGCCACATCGCTCGAGATTGTTCTATAGCGAAACCAAGTTCAGCGGGAGTGGTGACTCCAAGGGCTGTCCCGGATAAGGCGAAATCAGCGGTTCCTGGAAGAGCGTTTGTCGTAACTGGCCAAAACGTGAGAAACCCGAACGAGGTGATCACGGGTAAGCTAATCTTGAATTCTTGCGAAGTTTATACTTTACTAGATACCGGTTCTACCCATTCTTTTATCTCTCCTGCTTGTGCTCAACGTTTAAACTTGACTCCGGAGAAATTGGACTTTAACTTATCTGTTGAAACTCCGTTGGGTGAAACCTTCGTTACATCTACAGTTTATAAATCTTGCATGATCCAAGTTGGCACTATCACATTACCTGTTGATCTTATCTCTTTAAAGATACTTGCTTTTGATGTGATTTTAGGAATTGATTGGTTAACCACTCATCATGCTAAAATTGATTGTTTTCGTAAGGTTGTTAGTTTTCATATTCCTAACCAACCTGTCATACGAATTCAAACTACTAAACCACTAAAATCAGTCACTGTCATATCAAGCCACAAAGCTATTCGTTTATTGAAAAACGGATGTCAAGCTTTCTTAGCCCATGTTATGGATTTGAACAAAGACAAGTCAGATTTGAATAATATTTCTATTGTTAGAGAATTTCCCGATGTATTTCCTGAAGAACTTCCTGGTCTACCCCCAGAACGTGAAGTTGAATTCTTTATTGACCTTGAACCCGGTACAAAGCCCATTTCTAAAACTCCATATCGAATGGCTCCTATTGAACTTCAGGAGTTAAAAGTCCAACTACAGGAGTTGTTGGACATCGGTTTTATTCGTCCTAGTACGTCTCCTTGGGGTGCTCCTGTTTTATTCGTAAAGAAGAAAGACGGGAGTATGCGACTTTGTATCGACTATCGAGAATTGAATCATGTCACTATCAAGAATAGGTATCCGCTACCTCGCATTGATGACCTGTTCGACCAGTTACAAGGAACACAATTCTTTTCAAAGATCGATCTTCGTTCTGGATATCATCAGCTGAAGATTAAAACTGAGGATATTCCAAAGACTGCCTTCAGAACTCGGTACGGGCATTATGAATTCTTAGTAATGTCTTTTGGATTGACTAATGCTCCTGCTGCCTTCATGGATATGATGAACCGTGTATTCAAAGAATATTTGGATCAGTTCGTTGTTGTCTTTATTGATGACATCCTCATCTATTCCAAAAGCCGTGAAGATCATGAGCGCCATTTGAAGCTGGTATTGCAAAGGCTTCGTGAAAACAAGCTATATGCCAAACTGAAGAAATGCGAGTTCTGGCTTGAGGAAGTAGCATTCCTTGGGCACGTGGTGTCAAAACATGGAGTATCTGTCGACCCGGCGAAGATTGAAGCCATACAAAGTTGGGAGCAACCGAAGTCGGTAACCGAAGTACGTAGCTTTCTGGGCTTAGCTGGTTATTATCGGAGATTTGTGGAAGGATTTTCTCGAATCGCTACTCCGTTAACTCAGCTGACTCGGAAAGATACAAAATTTGTATGGAGTGAGGAATGCGAGAAGAGTTTCCAAGAACTCAAGAGGAGACTCATTTCGGCACCTGTTCTGACAATACCATCTGGTTCGGATGGATTTGTTATCTACAGCGATGCTTCAGGCAAAGGGTTAGGATGTGTTCTCATGCAACATGGGAAAGTCATAGCCTATGCCTCACGACAACTCAAAGAATATGAGAGGAATTATCCTACTCATGATTTGGAGTTGGCAGCAGTCGTTTTTGCGTTGAAGATCTGGAGACACTACCTGTATGGGGAGAAAGTGGAGATCTATACAGATCATAAAAGCCTCAAATATTTCTTCACCCAAAAGGAACTCAACATGCGGCAACGACGTTGGCTTGAGCTGTTGAAAGATTACGATCATACCATCCAATACCATCCTGGAAAAGCAAACGTAGTAGCTGACGCATTGAGTAGAAGATCATATGCGGGTACGAGTGCAATGTTGTTAACACAAAGGCCCATTTTGTATGACTTGCAAAGGATGGAGATAGAGATGAAGGCTCCAAGTACCCACATGATGATATCAAATATACGAGTAGAACCGACTTTAATCGATAAAGTTAAAGCTGCTCAAGCTACGGACATGGAGCTGATGCGTATGAAGAAGAAAGTGCAAGAAGGTGCTATTCCAGAAGCAAGAATCGATGAAGAAGGAATACTTCGAGTCAACTCCAGACTTTGTGTTCCTAACGATTTTGACTTGAAGCATAGAATAATGATGGAGGCACACAACACACCGTTTGCAATCCATCCTGGGAGTACCAAAATGTATCACGATCTTCGACATACATTTTGGTGGAGCAATATGAAAAGAGAGATCGCGGAGTTTATCTCGAGATGTTTAACTTGTCAACGTGTAAAAGCGGAGCATCAAGTACCAAAGGGTCCATTGCAACCACTTGAGATTCCGAAATGGAAGTGGGAACACATTACTATGGATTTTGTTACGGGTCTTCCCAAGGTTTCTCAAGGCATAGATGCGATTTGGGTTATTGTTGATAGATTAACCAAGTCCGCTCATTTCTTGCCGATACGTGAGACTTATTCCCTTGAACGTCTTGCTAGTATGTACGTGAACGAGATTGTGAGATTGCATGGCATGCCAGTATCCATAGTTTCGGATCGTGACCCAAGATTCACTTCACGATTTTGGGTTAGCTTGCAGAAAGCTATGGGCACGGATTTACGATTCAGTTCGGCATACCATCCTCAAACGGACGGACAATCAGAGAGGACTATTCAAACTCTTGAAGATCTATTAAGACTTTGTGTCCTAGATCTCAAAGGGAGTTGGGATAAGTACCTACCATTGGTGGAATTCTCCTACAACAACAGTTATCAGGCGAGCATAGGTGTGGCTCCATTCGAGGCGTTGTATGGAAGAAAATGTCGTTCTCCAGTATGCTGGGACGAGGTGGGTGAAGCAACATTGTTGGGACCAGAGTTGGTACGCATTACTACAGAGAAGATCCAAACGATTCGACAACGTATACAAACGGCACAGGATCGACAAAAGAGTTATGCGGATCTTCATCGGAAGGACGTGGAATTTAATATTGGGGATCATGTATTGTTACGTGTTGCACCATGGAAGGGAGTTACAAGATTTGGGAAGAGAGGAAAGCTCAATCCAAGATTTGTTGGTCCATTTGAGATTCTTGAGCGAATAGGAAATGTGGCATATAGACTCGCATTACCTCCAAGCATGTCTCGTGTTCATAATGTTTTTCACATATCTATGCTTCGTAAATATGTTAAAGACCCGAACCACATTATTGAGTTAGAACCAGACGAGATAGCTGAAGATTTAACGTACGAGGAGGTACCTGTTAAGATCTTGGATAGGAAAGAGCATGTCCTACGCACGAAGGTTATACCACAAGTTAAGGTTTTGTGGAGAAACCATGCTATTGAAGAAATGACCTGGGAGTTGGAATCAGAAATGAAAGCGAGGTATCCTCACCTTTTTGAAACATCAGGTACGTACGTCAATTTCGAGGACGAAATTTCATAAGGAGGGGAGGTTGTAAGACCCCAACTTATTAATGAATAAAATCAAATTTTCTCTAAATATTATTGTGAATAATAAGGGGTTAATTTGATATAATACTTTGGTTATGGGTGAAATGTGCAAATTTTGCAAAATAAGCAAGTGGTTATAAAATATTCATTTTGTCGGGGAATATTCGTTTGGTCGTGGAATATTCTTGCTGTCGGGGAATATTCGTACGACGGCGCAGCCTTGTGTGGGCCCCATAACGGAAAGCGATTGGATGAAAAAACGACAAGTATAAGTTATTTATAAATAACGGCGTAGTTGTTACCGTTAATACTGTTGGAATACCCGGTGGTTAAAATACAGTAATAACGCGTGGTTGCACAGTAGCACACGGATTGCACAGTATAGTTGAATTATTGATTCGTACGTAAGAAGGCACTACTCAATAATTGTTACAGTAGTTATTGTTCAATATTTTATTTTATTGATTCAATAATTGCTGCATTGATATTTTATATTATTGTTGTTTCAATAATTGTTGCTGCACAGTATTTCCCATTATCAGATCAATAATTCATATTATTTGAATAATATTATTAGATAACATTATTGACAATGTCTAGAAAGTTCTGTCTAAGGAGAGGTTTGGTCATCTAATTGCGCGCCAGTAAGGAGAAATCCTTATTGGAAAGCCCCCTCTTTCCTGGGAACGGCCTGGTTGTCATAAATGTGATTCTGTAATATTATTTGTGAATAATTAATTATTGATTCATATGATAAGAAAATATTTATTTTATGTGGATATAAATGAGGGATATATTTTTGTGGTTAAAAATGAAGGAGTTAATGTTGAGGTTTTTATCATATTTTTGTCGGAATGGAGGTATTAAAAATCAAGGTTTTTGAGATATTTTGCGGGGGTTATAATTTTTAATCCGACCGTTGGATCGTGGTAATTTTTGGATATGTTATACATATATAAGTTGAGTATATGTCCACAAATTTTGAACCGTTAAAAATGAACGTATGATTTATTATGAATTTTACAAGATGACTGGTTCAGAAATTGTTGAATTTTCGGAGTTTATCATTTTGATGGAAAATTCTAGAATTGGTGGGCCCCACTTGTGGTTGGTGAAGAAATGTGCTGAATTATATTTCAAATGTGGTGGGTGGGAATAGTAGCAGGTAAAGCCATCAGGTTGCAGGTCAAACCTACTAAAATTTTTCTATAAATAGAGGGCTAAGTTAGAATTGAAAATCACACCAGAAACAAGTTTTCTCTCTTTCTCTCTCTAGATTATTGAGTGTATTTTGTGAGTATTTAGATACTTTGAGAGTTTCTATTCATCAGAGCAAGTTTCTTTCAGCCTTATACCGGTATTCCGACCAGAAGTACTGATATCTTGAGGTAAGGGATATTATTTTCTTCTTAATGATATTATTTTCTTCAATATCATTATGCTGAAATATTGATATGAGTTTTTATCAAATTTGGAACTTTTTGTGTCGGGGTTACTATTCACGTATACGGCACTATTCACGTATACGGTACTATTCACGAATACGGCACTATTCACCGAAAAATAAAATTTTCCCTTGTTGTCCAAGATGTCTATTATGGTTACTATCTTTGATTGTATCCATGTTTTGATCTTTATTTTTGAATTCTGCTTCACAATTGATTATTATGAAGTATTATTGATCTTGGATAAACTGTTATACGAATCCCTAATATTTGTCCTTCTGTCTCATTGGATTCGTTCTCTTTAAGATATTTTTCATCATCCTCAGTCCTAAATGATGATATTACTGAATATCTTTGGCCTGTAGTGCAAAGATGTATGATTACTTGATGAATATCTTTGGCCTGTAGTGCAAAGATGAACAGATGTTGAGATGAACATGACTGACAGGTGATACAAATGAATATCTTTGGCCTGTAGTGCAAAGATGAATATTTGGATAAAGATGATTATTAATTGATGTTACAGGGATAAAATATTGATGATGGACTTTTAAATCTTAGAAGATAGTAGAATTCTTTCTCTACTTGACTCTTCTAATGGTTTGTTGTTTCCGCTGCAGTTGTTGATCTAAAACTTGTTGTCGATTATATTCTATCAGATTTTTCCCTGTTGAATACTAACGATAATTTGTTGTATATTATCTTAGTCATAATATTCTTTACTGGGCTAGTTGAGCTCACCCTTTTCCTTTTTGTTCCATTTTTCTTCTCAGGAGGTGAGAACATAGCAGGATCTAGTCGGGGTATGGAGTGATGGTTCTAGAAAGATGTTTTAGCAGTCCTCACTATTTCTGTAAAATAGTGTTTGAATAATTGTAATGAGGACTTATTTGAGTGTGGATATTGTCTAGAAGACAATATTTGTATTTAAACTCACAGTATGTGTTGTCGTATTTTGCACGACAATTGTAATAATAAAGTTGTAGTTATTTTCTGTACCATGTATTTGGCGACTCAGAATGGGTTGGATGGATTGGACCTATTTTGGGGGCGTCACAATAGTGATACAAATTATATAGTTTCAAGTATGTGACTTGAACATGAGATTATATAATTACAATTAGTATCATTGCTCTTAAATGTCCCTAGTCAAGTATCATTGTTGATGGGGCAACAATGATACATTGAGACTAGTATGTGGATTGACTGATGACCAAATCTCATTGGTCATAAATATATGAGATATTAAGTCAATGCACAGGTACGTATTAGAGAACGATGTACTGGACAGATCCACCATGAGAATTCTATGTGGAGCATTATGCGAAGTGTCATTAGCAATTCTCATAGTGACAATGATGTAATGATCCTCCGACCTGAAATCACTATATTACTACATGGAAATTTATGTACTTTGATATCATCAAAGGTCACCATTAATAGGGCGGACTATAAAGGTGATTATTGGGTACATCATGAATCGTGTGAGAAATATGAGTGATCTAGATGGAATTTAACCCTCCTATATATTAGGGGTGATATCCATAGGCCTCTTGATTGAGTAGGACTATGAAATGTATGGTCATGCTTAAATAGTGATTTGTTTCATATAGTCTACTTATTGATCAAGAAAACTCAGATTAAATTATGAAGAGTGTGACACATTCCATGACTCGAGTTTAATCTAGGATGTCAAGGTTAAAAGGATTAAATTACATTGAAACATTGGTCACGAAAAGGTTGCATCGAATCATTGATCTTATTATTACTTGGGTAGCAATGATGCATTACTAGATGCCGCTCACTATTTATAATTTTATAATATGATTTTAAAATTATTTTTAACGTAATAATAACCTATAGGGTCACACACTTAGAACGTAATTAAAGGGGAATTAATTTAAATAGTAAGATTTAAATATGTCAATATGATTGATAATATTTGAAAGTCCAATAATAATCTAGAAGGGGGGGATTGAATAGATTATTACAGATTAAAAAGTTATCTTAGGCCTTTTTGATTTTTTGTATAATTAATTTGCAATGTTAGAAATTAGTATGCAAGACAGTAAAAAATCAATCACATAATGCACAGAGATTTGTCTGGTTCACAACATACATCCCGGGTATGCTGTTACGTCCAGTCTCAAGCTCCTCTCCAAGACTTGAGATCCTATTACTATCAGTAATAAATACTCCTTCAACAGGCGGAGAAGCCTTTACAAAATTTTATAGACAAACTTCCAACTATTTCCAACTATTCTATCTTGGACAGCAAGCTCCCCGCTCCTTCCTCAAGTCTAGTTGTACCACCTTTTGAGTTCAGTTCTATTCTATAATCTGGTCTTGAAACAACAGCCTCTTCCCTACCTCACAAGTACACTAGAGACCCAACTTCCTGTTGACCTTTCTAAGACTCTGGTCTTGGTCGAAGAATTACTCGTCTTTCACACGGGTACATAAAATAAACTAACTCTGACCTTTTCTCTTTTTACAAATGATTTTACAATAATATGCTTCTTAAATTAGCAGATAAGAATTTAGTACAAATGAATGCTTCTCAAATAAGCAGATATAATTTAGTACAGATTGATACTTCTCAAATAAGCAGATATCAATTAAAGAGCAAATATATTTATAAAAGTCCAAAGACTTTTATACTTGAGAAATTATGCTTCTTTGTAAGCAGATAGTAATTTGTGCTTAAATCAAATAATGCTTCTGTGTAAGCAAATATGTAAATTATGCACTGTTATAAAAGTTTAAATAACTTTTATATTTTATGTGAAAAAGTGCTTCTTGAATAAGCAAATAGATCAATTTTAGCTTTTACTCAAAAATGCTTCTGTTTAAGCAGATATATAATTTAATGCAAATTTATAAAGAATTATTCTTTAAGGAGTAAAGAAAAAATCACTTTAAGTTTAAACAACTTTTAGAGTAAACAAATAAGTTGTTTTGAGCTTTGAATCAAATATGCTTCTATTTAAGCAGATGTATTCACTTAAGTTTGTGAAATAAAAGTTTAAATAACTTTTATATTATGCAACAAGTATTTTATGAATAAATAAATTTATGAACAAATACTTGTGGTGACAGATATCAAGTATAATAAATAAATCAGTTAAGCAATACTTAATATAACAAATATTATTTGTTTAACTCAAATAATATATAAGAATATTTTATCTATTATGTGAATTTTTATAGATAATGTCACTTAGTACTATAAGGAATCGTACGGTTCGAATTTCTCTTGGTAGATGTGTATCTCCGTAGCCTTGCGGCGTCTAAGTATGACAAAATTTATAATTTTTACAATTGATATTATATAAATATTTTTAATAGATCACTACGATTCTCAAATTCGGTTCGGATGACTACTCTTTTTGGAGCAGTATCTCAGTGTTGTTTTGAGCTATCAAGTGTCGTATCTATTTTACGATATTTATATAAATAATATCAATAAAAGGTTACTGAAGACTATAAGGAATCGTACGGTTCGAATTCCTCTTCGTAGAGGTGTATCTCCGTAGCCTTGCGGCGCCCAAGTATCCTTTTATTTGATAAATAGATGAAATATTTATATTCGTATATCTATAAATATAAATAAGAAAGAGATAATTCAAATAAAATAAATCAAACAACTTATCTCAATTTGCTTAGACCAATTTTTCTCTTGTCAAATGATTAGAACTTTGATAAGTAGAGAGAGAAAACTTCTTAGAGGGAGAGTATGTAGGACAGAAATATGCTTTTCTTGAAAGTGAATTGATAAATTGAAAATGAAGAAAAGCCTCCTTATAGATTTTTGAAGTCAGGGATAAAATGGTAATTTTGAAAATTTGATTTTGAATGAACGGTTTAGATGAAGAAAATTTGAATTTAACGGGCCAGATTGGAACAAATTTCACGCGGTTCATTTAATGGCCAGAACTCTATAAACCGCCCGGGCTAAAATCAATTTACTAGCATTTATTGCTCAATTTGAATCCCAGCATTGATTTTGGTCAAAAAAACAAAAGACCATCTGTTTGATTAATTAATATATATTATATATATTTAACACACACACGGATTCAAGCATGGTCCCAAAAAGAATGTCACTCACAAGTAGATCTGGCAAACGGGCCCGCGCCAAAACCTGGGATTTGGGCCGTATTTTTTAAGCCCACGAAAACTCGGGCCATTTTGGCCCGGCCGGTGAAGGCTCAGCCCGCGGGCGGCCCGGCCCGTGGCCCATGACTTTTTTAAAAAATAAAATAAAATGTTACTATTTGTGGGTTGTGAGGCTTGAACACAAGACTTGTAAGTAAATAAATAAAATTTCAAACCAACTGAGCTACAACAACTATTTATTTTTAATGCAATCTTCAATATATTTTAACTATAATTAAAAACTATAATTAAGAGTTAATGTACAATAAATACATTTTGCTAACAAGAGTTTAAAAATATTTGGACAATGGCGGATTCATAGTCGACAGTTTCTTAACAAGAGTTTTTAAAGTTATTTTTGATTAGGTTTGTTGGAAAATTAATTAAATATTGTTTATGCATTTCACATAATTCTTGTAAGTTGTAGCACCTAAATTGGGTTAATGAAAAAAAAATAAAGTTAGGCTAACCAAACTTAATGCGTACGTAACCTTTAAAAAGAAGAGGGTATATTGGTGGAATATAATATAAAAGATGAGGGCATATTTAGATATAAAGAGTAGATGGTTATATAACTTATATTCGTAAATAACAATATAGAAAGAAGTGAGCAAATTAGTAATGAACTAATGATGGTGGCCATGCAAAAGATCCAAAGAAAAAACAAGAGATTTATGTATGAAATGTCAGAGAAGTTAAAGTTGGCAAACAACCCTTGATTACGCGTTTAGCTTTCAACTCAAAATGCTTCCAACATTTTATTATTAATTATTTTATTATTTTTAATATTTATTATTATTACTATTTTTGGTGTACCAAATAGTTTGCAAAAAAAAAAATTAAAGGGAAAAGCCCGCGGGCCGGGGCGGGTCGGCCAGCCACGGGCCTCATATTTTCAGTCTACCAAAACCCGAGCCTTTTTAGCCCAGCCCGGCCCGGCCCGGCCCGCCCGTTTGCCAGGTCTACTCACAAGTTTTAACAACTTTGCCAGCACATGCACAGTCCCAATATGATTGTCATGCATGCACGGTTTTTGGAAAAAAAAATTGCCAGCTCACTCACACACTTAATATATGTACAAGGTTATAAATGCCAGCTTCCAAGCCCCAAAATGAATGACCTATAAAAACTTGCCAGCACATTGTAAAAGGAATGCATGTTATAAAAGTTATCTGCATGCATGTTATATATATAGATTACACAGCACTTAGTAAATAATACATGCTCGGTTTTCTATATATATATATATTTATATATAATACACGTAATATATAACTTATAAAACATACGGTTTATATATATAAAAAGAATATAATACTTATGAATATTAACTCACGTTTTACACCCTTTGAGTTATTCCAAAATATTTGACGTTTGATAAAATCAAAAGATAATTAATATTTTTTCTTCCAAATTTACCCTTATCCCTCTTTTCCAATAACAGTGTAATTAATGCACACAATAACAGTGGTAATTAATTGTAGGCTACCCTTTCATATTCCTTTCATTCTCAATACATGTTCATAACCGTGGTAATCAATATATATCTGATATTGCAAATGCTTTTATATATCTCTAAAAAGGAAAAATGGCGGGAGGTGAAGACTCTATGGATTTGGATTCTCCAAAAAAGAAGAACGGTGCACCAAATTTCTCCTTCAATGGATTTACATATCACAGATTTGATTTGAACCAGCTACCCGACGAATTTGATTTGAACAAGTTTCCTGATGAAGGAGAAGAAGCTTTTCAAGAAAAAGAACTCCAGCAAGTGGTCAGAATCATGTTAAAAATATATCTTCCCAAATTTTACTAGGAATATCATGTATGGAGCTTGATTTTTTATCCCTGAACCTATAGGTTTATTTTTTCTTTGTTGCTCTGCAAAATATATTTTAGCTCTTCATTAATGATGCCAACAGGGAAGAAACATTGCCTACCTAAATAAATTTTGTAATTGAAAAGCTCTGCAAAACATGTTTTAGCTCTTCATTGTGATGAACTAGGAGTACAAACATACAGTACTGCAAACCTTGTGTGCAAATCTAATTAAAAGACAAGCTAAACAGAGTATTTCGAAATACTCTGTACTGCAAACCTTGTGTGCAAATCAATACTGCAAACCTTGTGACTGCTTTTTCTTGCAACAAAAATTCATTCCGAAATAGACTCCACTCCTCTACACTGACAAATTTGCAAAATTTAACTTAAATAATTTAGAACTTCTTCTACCAGTGAAAGATCACATTTCATTTGAGTAGGAAGCTGGTCTTCACTCTCTAGCATTGCTTTATTAATATGCGGGATTTTGTATTTATGGGAACCTTTTGCTCTCATGATTTCTATCATGCACAATTGCAATGTTAAGAATATACGATTCGACTTTATTGTAGGAAAAGTTTCAAATGACTTCACAACGGCATTAACAAGCTCATCAACGGTTGTAGGTGACTCCTTATACTGCAAGGATTGAATCGCATTAAAAAACCCAAGATCTAAAACATTCAAATCTGGAGAGTTTGCAGGTTGACACATCAAACGAATATCAAATCCATCTTGTGTAGCTGCTCGACAAAATTCATCATCATTTTGATTAATGTGTGTTCTTGCATTGTCTTGTTGAATAAATATTGGATATTTTATGTCCTCTCTTGGCCATTTTTCCTTGATAGCAGGCAGGACTTTTTCAATTAAGAATGATCGTATAACTTCCCTTTTGACTGATGTTATCGGCTTGGTCTCTAGTGTGCCTGCAACTCTATTAACACTAGTCCTTTTGGCTGGCTCTTGAGTGACAAATGGAAATACACCAATTTTTCCAGAAAAAAGCTCATTTCCTTGTGCATCAAACCATGGACGAGCTAAAGCAACTAAAAACATCACTTTTCTATTGAAATTTTTGCTTTTACAAGTGCGTATTGAATTTTCTTCACTTGGCAACAAGTAGTAATTCTCAGATTTCTTTGTCATGTAAAACCACTTCTCATCGATACGAATAATGTTACACATCCCCGTGAAAACTGGATCATGTGGTATGCTACTTTCATCAAGCATTGATATGCAAAATTGCAATCGAGATATTTTATTTTCTTCCTTTAGATAAGGCTTTATAGCATTCGAATGACGCCGTATAGTTCCCAACTTTAGAAGCCTGAATAATGTGGTCTTGCTCACATTCATGGCACACGATAAAGATTCAAAGAGTTGTTCGTTGATGTAAGGGGATCTCAATCATTTTAGCCAAGTCAAGCTGAACTCTTTTACGACCACAATTTCTTGTCTTCCGATGAGATACTTCAACATGTATGCTGTTGCTTTTTGATTGTTTCCAAATGCGTTGAATTGTACGAATAGGAACTGAAAATTGTGATGCCACTATTTTTGTCGCCCCTTTTTCAATTCTCCATCAACACTTTTCTGCATCAGCATATCATATATGGCTCGGTGTTCATCATTACACAAAGTTTTTAATTTCCTAATGTGACTTTGTGCTTGTGGCAGTTCCACATTTGTATTTTCTTCTGTTTGACAAATGTAGACACACACAAAATAAGCATACAAAACCAAGCCACGCTGCATCGTAAAGTTTTTAAAAGCAAGAGCAATCTTTCTACGCTTGAGGCATGAAATGATGAACTTTTATGCTCTATATTAAATGAGTACTAACTGAAAGTTAAAGGAAAAAAGTTTAGACTGGAATTTCAGAGAAGCCTACGAAAAAAAAGGAAGAAAAAAAGTACTCCAGGAAACTCAAATAAAAAGACAATAAAATTTGATTGGAAAAAAAAAATTTGATACCAGTATTCAAGTTTGTCTCTTGTGAGATATGCAATCCCTCCACTTGTATATCATCTTCTAAGCATGGCTCATTAAGATCTGGCAAAAAAGTTTTTTGTGCTTCCTCTTGATATGCTACGTCCACATTTAGATCTATTTCAGTTAAAGGCATTTGATTTTTTTGCCTTGTAGCCATATTTTAGCCTTCAAAGATCAGTATTCATTTTATAAATCAATTTTTGGTGGGAAATCAAAATATTCATAATTTTAGATTGAAAATTGATTTTGGTGGGAAATCAATTTTTGGCAGAAAAAAATTTCCAACTTGGATGGCTGAACATGAAAGAAAGATATAGATTAACGTGAGAGAGGAGAGAGAGGGAAGAGAGAGAATATTTATTAAATAAGGGTATTTTAGTCTTGTAGAATAACTTTTTACTCATATTAATAGCTTACTTAATTCATGTGCAAAAACCTTAAACGACACTTATTTGGAATGGAGGGAGTAATACATGCTCGGATTTCTATATATATATATATATATATATATATATATATATATATAATATATATATATTGTAATAAAATAATTTTTGAAATCTTTAAATAATAAAATTAAGTTGAGAATAAATAAAAATTGCCCACATGTCAAAATCTTCATTTTCTTTCGAAATTCGGTCAAACAATCATTTGATGATCAACATATGACTTTTATCCCACAATGCATGACTCAATTGATTTAACACTTTAAAACATCAAGATCAAGAAAAATAAGATTTAAAAATATATTTTGGTCAAGGTAAATAAGATAATTAATTAATTTATTAATTATTGTTATCATCAAAATAAAACTAGAAGTTGGAGACCCAACAATCTCCCCCTTTTTGATGATGACAATCAACTAAAAATATTTTCCATAAAAGCTCCCCCTCAATTTATGCAATCACCAAAAAAATTAAATTTTTGAAAAACTAACATGCAACAATATATAACAGTTATTTTTTTTCTCCCCAATAAAATTTTTCTTCTCCCCCTTTGTCATCATAAAAAATGGGAAAAAAATAGTATAAATTACTTTTCAGAACCTGCAGAAGAAGAGATTAGAAGCAAAATTCTTTTAAAAATTTAGTTGTCTCGTGCATGATTTGAATTTGTGTGGTTGCCTTTGATTGACCAAAATTACTATACAAGAATGGAGATTATTTACCGTTAGATATATAAAAATTTAAAGGAATGTTCCACATTAAATCTATTATATATATATATATATATATATATATATATATATATATATATATGCATAAATAATTATGAGAAAACTGACATGTGCCACTTGTACTTGAACAATTACGATGACCTGCATAGTCAGAATATTTTTCACCTGATTTTATTTGTATCCCTAGGAAGATGTTTAATTCTCCCTTCATGCTCATTTCAAAATCCTTACTCATGCTTTCAGAAAAATCATTTCACAAAGTAATATCAATAGACCCAACAATGATGTCGTCAGTTATTTTTACTAGAGTCAACTCCAAGACATACCTGCAACATTCATCAATTTCAAGAACTGGTACCCTTTAATAAGAAAGGTCCTTTGGGTGAGTTTTTCATTTTGTATAAGGAACATTTGTGTTTTCCTTTACAAAAATGGGTACAGTATAATCAATTTTAGTAGACAAAAGCATTTTATGAGTAGCAGGTCTATAAGATGCATGATTTACTCTATTATTATATCCTGAAAAACTTTGATGGAAATTTCTATGAGATTTTTGACTTTTATTACAAAACTCTTTCCTTGTATTAAGAATTGGTGCAATGTTCGTTCCTTTAGGCACCCAAATCATTTTATCTTTATAATTTCTATTTCGAGCATTACACATGTGAGAAGAATGACCATTTCTGTTACAATAAGAATATTTAGTAAATGGAGATGTATAATTTTATTTTTCTTTACTTTTAACATGATAAAGTCCTTTATTTTTACTAAATTCTCCAATGTATCCTAATCCTTCTTTGTTAAATCCACATCTTTGTTGATTAAGCATGACATCAAGGTTTTCTTTCCCTTTTGTGAACTTAAGAACTATAAAATTTAAATCATCACGTTCTTTAGTTAAAATATTAATTTGATCTTTTAAAGAAGAATCTTCATTTTGTTTTTCAAATTTTATCTTTAGAGATGCATTTTTAAAATTGAGATTTTTAATATCTTCACTTAACACTTGATTTTTTATTTTAGTATTTTCATTAATTACAGTAAGTGTTGAATTTTCTATTTCAAGATTTTTATTTATTCTTTTAAATTGTTCTAATTCTTCTTTTAAGGAATCATTTTCCAAGTTTACTTCATTTAAACTTTCATTAGTTATAATCAAGTTTGCATTTTTCATTTCCAGATTTTTGTTAATTTTAATTAATTTTTCTAATAAACTTTTTAATTCAAAAAAATTTTCTTTAATAATTTTATTATCTTCACATAAATAATTATATGCTTCTTGTAGTTTATGGTGTTTTTTATTTATATTATCTAAGGTATGCATGACAAATGAAGTACTAGATAATTGATGTTCCAAATGTACCTCAGATTTTGGTGATGACTCATTGTTTGCTATTAAGCACAGATTTGCAATTTCCTCAGTTTGTTCAGCAACTTCTTCATCATATCTTTCTTGATTTATAAGTAAATCTTTCAAAGCAATTCCTTTCTTTTTGATAGCTGTATCCGATCCTGCTTTTTCGACTAACATGTCGACTTCGTGGGCACGCAGATTTCCAATAAGGTTATCAAGTGGATAAGTAGTTAGGTCTTGTGTGACGCCCCCAAAATAGGTATACATCACCTATTCTGAGTCGCCAAATACATGGTACAGAATATAAATATAACCTTAAATATACAACATGAGCTGTGAGTTTTAATACAAATATTGTCTTCTAGACAGTATTCAAACTCAAAACAAGTCCTCAATACATTTATTATCACACTATTTCATAAAATAGAGAGGACTACTAATGCTATCATCTGGACTGTCACTCCGTTCCCCGACTAGTCCCTACTATGTTCTCATTTCCTGAAGAGAATAATGAAAGTAAAGGGTGAGCTCAACTAGCCCAGTAAGAAATATTATGACTAATATAATGCAGAATAAATTATCGTTAGCCTTCAACAGTGTTAAACTGATACAATACAACAAACATCAAGTTTAACAGCAGCGGAACAAGTAATCCATTAAAAGAGTCAAGTAGAGAATAAAATCTACTATCTTTTATGATTTAAAAAGGGTTTCATCACTTTTATCGTTGAGACTTAGCTTAATAAATAATCCACATCATCCCTGCACTACGGCCAAGGATATTCATTAGTATCACAACCATAAATTATCCATACACTACGGGCTAAGGATATTCGTGTATTCATCAATGGTCATGATCATGCCAACAACTGTCCATCAATGCACTACGAGCCAATGATGACTTTTACCACATCATTTGTAACATTACGGTCATGATTATACCGATTAATCCCTGGTCATAATCATACCAAGTCCATCTATGCACTACAGGCCACAGATGACTTTCAACATAATATAAACATAAGGATGATGACAATGATATAAGAATTCAATAAAACAAGTTCAATAATTAATTTATCCAGGAACCAATAACATCCAAATTGTCAACATGATACTTCTTTGTGGAGTAAAATTCAAGAATGCTCAGAAGAATATTTTCATGAAAAGATACTGGATGAAGCGCAAATATCAAGGATATTCCACTAATTTCATAGAGTATAGAAGTTAAAGTTTTAACCAACTGAGTATAAGAGAATATATGAAACTGCAAATAGATTTTTGTCCGCCATGCGGTAATCCACCTAGACAGATCATTTTCACAATTTAATAAGGAATGAATACAAAGGATCATTCACCATACATGTGATAATCCACATAGACAGGTTATTCCAACAGACTAATAAAGAATGGAATAACAGAAGAAATCACCATGCATGCGATAGACCGCACAGACAGGTTATTTCAACAAAATAATAAAGAATGGAACCAGGTCATGCGTAATTCGCACAGACAGGATGTTCCAACAGAATAATAAAGAACGAAACTAGATCATGCGTAAACCGCACAGACAGGATGTTCCAACAGAATAATAAAGAACGAAACCAGGTCATGCGTAAACGCACATACAGGATGTTCCAACAGAATAATAAAAAATGGAATAATAGAAGTTCTCTTCATGAATACGAAAAAAATAATACCCCTTATGAGTACAACAAATAATATCCCTTACCGTAAAAGAAACTGGATATAGGAGTAGTGAAATAGCAGAATATTTTTCTTCTTTCTCTCTATAGTTTCTCTATCTAGAGTTTCAGTGAATTCGTAAGAAATAATGAAAGAATGAGCTTCTATTTATAGGAGAATGGAAAAGATACTATGCAATAAAATATTCTAATAAAACCAAAAAATTTAAATAAAATATAATATATATATATATATATATATATATATATATATATATATATATATATATATATATATAACATGAGAAGAAAAATATCACGGGTGAAAACCCCGTGAACCCATCTTATTTTCTTCTGCCAAATTTTCAAACTTGCAACATAGTACTCCTTCCCGTGCATTCCACCAAAAATTCCCCCACCCACCTTTAAGGCACATGTATAAATATATAATAATAATAATCGTACTCCCTTCCTGCCCATTTTCAACATTACACATATAGTACTCCATTCTGTGATGATCTCTCCCCCCCCCATCCACCCCCCACTCACCCACCAACTTACCAACTTCAATCATCATTTATAATATATAATATATAATATATAATATATAATATATAAATAATATATATATATATATATATATATATATATATATATATATTATCACACTCACAACACACTAATTTAAAAAATGAGTAGATGGAGGTCCAGATAATACGCCAATTTCCACAAATACTTCATAAAAATCACCTCAATATTTTTAACAATATTTATCATCATTATTATAATTCACAATATTTAACAACCAGGTCGTTCCCAGGAAAGAGTGTGACAACCCCAAAACAGGTCCATTCCATCCAACCTATTCTGAGTCGCCAAATACATGGTACAGAAAACAACTACAACTTTATTACAATAATTGTTGTGTAAAATATAACAATATATATGCTGTGAGTTTGGATAAAAATATATACCAAATGTGACTCATGTCCCAACCGTGGACAGCACCTCACAATGACACCTTACATAAAGGTATAGTTAAAAACTGTTTTAGAAATTAGAATCTTTGGGAAGTGCTCAAGGAAACCTTCGTACATGGGAGGTCATGCGTCTAGGTTATGATAGATATCATATGGCCACAGAATTATCCTTGGTTGACCCAATAGACCCCAAAGAAAAACGAGAAGATTACTATCATATTCTTCTCAATGGTGAGTCTTCTCTTGACTTATCATTAACTCCACTGTCTTTAATCGTGAATTATACTTCAAACAAACACCAAGATTATATAGGTAGTGCTCGTAGATATACTCAGCAAGTGGATGAGCACAACCCTGTCTCATGATGACACGAAGTTGTATGTCAATAGACATCTTGTATGATAGTGACAAAACACCCTTCCAACGTTGGGTTCGCCTCATCCTATTTTCTTCACCAAATATAACTACTAAATGATTACCACCGTTCTATTCTCTTGTTACCCCCGCTCGACCCTGCTACACTCTTATTACCTGAAAGGAATTGTGAAACAAAAGGGTTAGCACAACTAGCCCAGTAAAGAATATCATGACTAAAGATAAATAAATTATCAATAGTCTTCATCAGTAATAAATCAGAGATCTAGAACATATGGTAGATGATAAAAATTTCAACCATAGTTGCAGCGGAACGAGCAATCTATTAGAAGAGTCAAATAGACTATAAAGTCTATTATCTTCTCCATGTTAAAAATTCACCAACAATGTTTTATCCCTGTAACATCACTCAACAGTTCCTTTCCACAATCATATGAATAACTCATAATCATAATTGTGATTCTAAATTTTTCTTCGCACCCAAGACGAAGAATATTTTCATCACCTGTCTTTACCCGAAACATCAAAGATCATGGTTATACCAAATCACAGTTCCTGTTCATAATCATGCTAATAAATCCATCTTCGTACTATGGCCAAAGATATTCGTCAACAAGCCATCTTTGCACTACGGGCCAAAGATATTCAACAATAGTTCATCTTCGCACTACAGGCCAAAGATATTCATCAATAATTCATCTTTGCACTACAGGACAAAGATATTCATCAACAGTTCATATTTGCACTATAGGCCAAATATATTAATATCTCAAAGAAATATATAATCATTTCAGAATTATATAAACAATAATTATAACCATGTTGATCAATTCACATTTACACTTAAGCTAAAGATATTCAGTTATAAATTCAATGGTCATGATCATACCAGTCAACAATTTAACTTTGCACTACTGGCCAAAGAGAACCCATAGTCATGATCATACCAACAATCTACCCATCTTTACACTCAAGTGAAAGAGAATTTTAACATCAAGGTTATAAAAATATTATATATGATAATAAAAATAATATGATCAACTTATAGTTTTAATCTCAAGAGTAATATTCATAAATCAACTATAATTTGGTTAGAAAAAGAAACCAATTTATCGTGAATAGTAACTCATGAATAGTAACTCGTGAATAGTAACTCATGAATAGTAACTTGACATGAAAAAGGTAAAAAATCCACAATAAAATCCATACCAATATTTCGGTATAATGATATTAAAAGAATAATATTTCTTAAGCTTATAAACAATTTATTTTAATTGTTTACACTTTACTAAATAATGCATTTAATCATATTAAAATGCCAAACTCATAAGAATTCATCACTAATAACCAAAAACCCTCATCAAAAATCTACATATACCTCATATAGGATTCTCAAACCATAAAATCCTATTTTTCAATTTTCTTACTTCACATAACATATTTAATTCATTTACTCATAACTAGTCTATTTTTATGAAAAATACCAAATCAGTTCCAAAAATATTTCTTTTCTGGAATTTAGCATAATATAGTCACATATTGAACATATATTTTTCTCAGAATTTTTAAAACTAATTTACTATTTTTTATATGGCCAAAACCGCCGAATATTTAGACATTTATCATAAATTGTACTTTTATCCAAAAATTCCGAAATTCACAGAGTACACTGATATTATATAGATGTACTCCAAATAAAATGTTTATCAATTTTGGAGTTAACCACAAGGAGTTATAAGCGGTTACTTTTCAAATAGTCTTTTCCCGTAAAATTCATAACTCTTAATCTATAAATCCAAAAATCACCATTTTTGGACACAATTAATAAACCTCATCAAAATATCATTTCAAATTTTTCCAGAATTTTCTGAAGGTCAGAAGAGTTACGAACTGAAAAACATAATAACCCTTAAAATCCCTTACCTCAAAAGAGCAGTACTTCGGAGGAAAAACCGGAGGAAACTTCTGCTAAATAGCAGCTCTCAAATATCTAAATATTCTCAAAAATATGCTTGATAATATAGAGAGAAAGAAAACTTGTTTCTGGTGTGATTTTTAATTCTAACATAAGCACCTATTTATAGGAAAATGCTAGAATGCCAAAGGAGACTAAATTAATAAAATAATATTATTATTATTATTATTTTCATTTCCTACGCCACCACACCAGCCATCAATGACCAGCCACCACATTTGACAAAACAATTCTAGCACATTTTTGTACACCAACCAAAATGGGTCCCACCCAAATTTAATAAAAATTATTTTGTGACAACCCCAAAATAGGTCCATTCCATCCAACCCATTCTGAGTCATCAAATACATGGTACAGAAAACAACTACAACTTTATTACAACAATTGTCGTGCAAAATACAACAACACATATGCTGTGAGTTTGGATACAAATATATACCAAATGTGACATTGGACACCATCATGTATCAGCACCTCACAAAGGTACCTTACATAAAGGTATAGTCAAAAATTATTTTAGAAATTAGAATCTTTGGGAAGTGCTCAAGGAAACCTTCGAACATAGGAGGCCACGCATCTAGGTTATGATAGATATCATATGGCCACAGAATTATCCTTGGTTGACCCAATAGACCCCAAAGAAAAACGAGAAGATTACTATCATATTCTTCCCAATGGTGAGTCTTCTCTTGACTTATCATTATTTCCACTGTCTCTAATTGAGAATTATACTTCAAACAAACACCAAGATTATATAGGTAGTGCTCGTATATATACTCAGCAAGTGGATGAGCACATCCCTGTCTTATGATGACACGAGGTTGTATGTCATTAGACATCTTGTATGATAGTGACAAAACACCCTTCCAACGTTGGGTTCGCCTCACCCTATTTTCTTCACCAAATATAACTACTAAATGATGACCACCGTTCTATTCCCTTGTTACCCCGCTCGACCCAGCTACACTCTTATTACCTGAAAGGAATTGTGAAGCAAAAGGGTGAGCACAACTAGCTCAGTAAAGAATATCATGACTAAAGATAATTAAATTATCAATAGCCTTCATTAATAATAAATCAGAGATTTAGAACATATGGTAAATGATAAAAATTTCAACCATAGTTACAGCGGAACGAGCAATCCATTAGAAGAGTCAAATAGACTATAAAGTCTATTATCTTCTCCATGTTAAAAATCCACCAACAATGTTTTATCCATGTAACATCATCAACAGTTCCTTTCCACAATCATATGAATAACTCATAATCATAATTGTGACTCTAAATTTTTCTTCGCACCCAGGACGAAGAATATTTTCATCACCTGTCTTTACCTGAAACATCAAAGATCATGGTTATACCAAATCACATTTCCTGTTTATAATCATACTAACAAATCCATCTTTGCACTACGGGCCAAAGATATTCATCAACAAACATCTTTGCACTACGGGCCAAAGATATTCATCAACAAACCATCTTTGCACTACGGGCCAAAGATATTCAACAACAGTTCATCTTTGCATACAGGCCAAAGATATTCATCAACAGGCCATCTTTGCACTACATGCCAAAGATATTCATCAACAATCCATCTTTGCACTACGGGCCAAAGATATTCAACAACATTCATTTTGCACTACAGGCCAAAGATATTCATCAACAGGCATCTTTGCACTACATGCCAAAGATATTCATCAACAATTCATATTTGCACTACAGGCCAAATATATTCATATCTCAAAGAAATATATAATCATTTCAGAATTTATATAAACAATAATTATAACCATGTTGATCAATTCACCTTTGCACTTAAGCTTAAGATATTCAATTATAAATTCAATGGTCATGATCATACCAGTCACAATTCAACTTTGCACTACAGGCCAAAGAGAACCCTAGTCATGATCATACCAATAATCTACCCATCTTTACACTCCAGTGAAAGAGAATTTCAACATCAGGGTTATAAAAATGTTATATATGATAATAAAAATAATATGATCAACATATAGATTTAATCTCAAGAGTAATATTCATAAATCAACTATAATTTGGTTAGAAAAGAATACCAATTTTTATCGTGAATAGTAACTATGATAGTAACTCGACAAAAAGGTAGAAATTCCACAATAAAATCTATACCAATATTTCGGTATAATGATATTGAAAGAATAACATTTCTTAAGCTTATAAACAATTTATTTAAATTGTTTACACTTTACTAATTAATGCATTTAATCATCATAAAATGCCAACTCTTAAGATTTCATCATCAATAACCAAAACCCTCATCAAAAATCTGCATATACCTCATATAGGATTCTCAAGCCATAAAATCCTATTTTCCAATTTTCTTACTTCACAAAACATATTTAATTCATTTACTCATAACTAGACTATTTTCATGAAAAATACCAAATCAGTTCTAAAAATATTTCTTTTCTGGGATTTAGCATAATATAGTCCCATAGTGAACATATATTTTTTCTCAGAATTTTTAAAAGTCATTTACTATTTTTCATATGGCCAAAACAGCCGAATATTTAGACATTTATCAAAAATTGTACTTTTGTCCAAAAATTCTGAAATTTACAGAGTATACTTCTATCATATACATGTACTCCCAATAAAAATTTCATCAATTTTGGAATTAACCACAAGAAATTATAAGCAGTTACTTTTAAAATAGTCTTTTCTCATAAAATTCATAACTCTCAATCTATACATCCAAAAATCACCATTTTTGGACACAATCAAGAAAACTCATCAAAATATCATTTCAAATTTTTCCAGAATTTTTGAAGATCAGAAAAATTACGAAACTGAAAATCATAACAACCCTTAAAATCCCTTAATATCCCTTACTATCCCTTACAATCCCTTACCTCAAAAGAGCAGTACTTCTGACTGGATATCGGATATGATGCTGAAGGAAACTTGCACTGATGAATAGCAACTCACCAAGTATCTAAAAACTCACAAAATATGCTTCATAATATAGAGAGAGAAAGAGAGAAAGCTTATGTTTTTGGTGTGATTTTCAATTCTAACTTAGCCCTCTATTTATAGGAAAATTTTGGTAGGTTTGACCTGCAACCTGATGGCTTTACCTGCTACTATTCCCACCCACCACATTTGAAATATAATTCAGCACATTTCTTCACCAACCACAAGTGGGGCCCACCAATTCTAGAATTTTCCACCAAAATGATAAACTCCGAAAATTCAACAATTTCTGAACCAGTCATCTCGTAAAATTCATAACAAATCATACGTTCATTTTTAACGGTTCAAAATTTGTGGACATATACTCAACTTATATATGTATAACATATCCAAAAATTACCACGATCCAACGGTCGGATTAAAAATTATAACCCCCGCAAAATATCTCAAAAACCCTGATGATTTTAATACCTCCATTTCGACAAAAAAAATGATAAAAACCTCAACATTAACTCCTTCATTTTTAACCACAAAAATATATCCCTCATTTATATCCACATAAAATAAATATTTCCTTATCATATGAATCAATAATTAATTATTCACAAATAATATTACAGAATCACATTTATGACAACCAGGCCGTTCCCAGGAAAGAGGGGGCTTTCCAATAAGAATTTCTCCTTACTGGCGCGC
Organism: Panax notoginseng; assembly: GCA_016801055.1. Taxonomy (NCBI): domain Eukaryota; kingdom Viridiplantae; phylum Streptophyta; class Magnoliopsida; order Apiales; family Araliaceae; genus Panax; species Panax notoginseng. The sequence continues at coordinate 263,892,184 of CM029013.1, read as the reverse complement.
AATTAGATGACCAAACCTCTCCTTAGACAGAACTTTCTAGACATTGCCAATAATGTTATCTAATAATATTATTCAAATAATATGAATTATTGATCTGATAAAGGGAAAATACTGTGCAGCAACAATTATTGAACAACAATAATATAAAATTTCAACGTAGCAATTATTGAATCAATAAAATAAAATATTGAACAGTAATTACTGTAACAATTATTGAGTAGTGCCTTCTTACGTAAGAATCAATAATTTCAAAAATACTATGCAATACCGTGTGCTACTGTGCAATAACGCGTATTACTGTATTTTAACCACCGGGTATTTCAACAGTATTAACGGTAACAACTACGCCGTTATTTGTAAAAAACTCAAATTCGTTTTTCTTCACCCGACAGTTATTCGTTATGGGGCCCACAAATAGCTGCGCCGTCGTACGAATATTTCCGACAGAAAGAATATTCCACGACCAAACGAATATTCCCCGACAACAATGATTATTTTATAACCACTTGCTTATTTTGAAAAAAAATTCATATTTCACCCATAACTTTAAACTTTTATCAATTTAACCATTTACTGAATAGTAATTATAAGAAAAATTGAATACTTTTATTTCATAAAATTCGGGGTCTTACAATCTCCCTCCTTATGAAATTTCGTCCCCGAAATTTACGTACCTGGTATTTCGAAGAGTTGAGAATACCTTGCTTCCATTTCAGATTCTATCTCTCAGATCATCATGATTTCTCCATTGCTCATCTCCATGATAACTTCATTTGGGTTCCTCATTTGTTGGGAAGTCATGACAACCGCCATCCCTCGAACTACTCGGCTTTGACTTGTCTGGAGCAGCATTTGGCGTCATCATTACCGTTGGAATATACCTTTCTATAGGACATATTCCTCCCTCAACTGCCTCTTCGTACTCCTCATTCATGATCTGAATCATCAATCTTCGATCCATATCGGATTCAGGTTGACCGCTATGTACAGGGTAATTCAAAACTCGATGTTGGGTTCTCCCAATTGCTTTCCAAAAAGAGAAATTCATATCATCTATTTTAGCCTTCTTAGATCGAACATCTCTTTCCACAATATCCACGTGTCGTGCGGCTTTTGCCCATGCATCACTTATTCTCACTCGTTCAATTTTTTCTTCTTTCAGCTCAGATTCCATTTTTATCATCTTATACTCTGCCAAAGAATGCTTCTGTTCAAGCATCACATATCGGGTAACACAAGCTTGAATTGTTGCATCCTTTTGTTCCACGACCGCCTGTCGTTCTTCTGCCTGCTCTTCTAACTCATGAATACGATTTTGAAATTCTACATTTTGATCATATAATACCTCTAATAAACTCTCCTCTGGTACTTCTTCTTCCTCTTCTTCCTCAGTCTCAGCTGTTACCTCTGCGACTATCTCGGGTGCAACTATCAATTCTTCACTCACCACATAGATATCTCTAATTCCTTCTTCGTCTGACATCACATTATCATGGTTAGTGATTAGAGGTATCCCCACAGTCTCATTCACTCCATTGTTAGCATTCTCAGCTGCCATTCTCAAATACTGCCATAAAATAAGGGTTAATTAAACAAATTAACATATCACATAATATCCCAATATTATGACTAACCAACAAATAAGCTTAGGTAGGACACACTAGCGAAGGATTTACGCATCTCTCCCCTCCTAGTTTTATTCCCCGATCTCCCCAGAGATCATATCCTAAGCTCTGATACCACTGTAACTCTTGACACCAACCTATGTCAGCACCTACATTGATACCTATCAGCTGCCCAGAATCCCTAAGCTTCGTGCATCCCCCATCAACAGGAAGTCACCAGGAGATCGGGGCTCTTTACTTATGGCTCTGATACCAACTGTGACCCAAAATAGGTCCATTCCATCCAACCCATTCTGAGTCGCCAAATACATGGTACAGAAAACAACTACAACTTTATTACAACAATTGTCGTGCAAAATACAACAACACATATGCTGTGAGTTTGGATACAAATATATACCAAATGTGACTCATGACACCACCGTGGACATCACCTCACAAGACACCTTACATAAAGGTATAGTCAAAAACTGTTTTAGAAATTAGAATCTTTGGGAAGTGCTCAAGGAAACCTTCGTACATGGGAGGCCACGCGTCTAGGTTATGATAGATATCATATGGCCACAGAATTATCCTTGGTTGACCCAATAGACCCCAAAGAAAAACGAGAAGATTACTATCATATTCTTCCCAATGGTGAGTCTTCTCTTGACTTATCATTATCTCCACTGTCTCTAATTGAGAATTATACTTCAAACAAACACCAAGATTATATAGGTAGTGCCCATAGATATACTCAGCAAGTGGATGAGCACAACCCTGTCTTATGATGACACGAGGTTGTATGTCATTAGACATCTTGTATGATAGTGACAAAACACCCTTCCAACGTTGGGTTCGCCTCACCCTATTTTCTTCACCAAATATAACTACTAAATGATGACCACCGTTCTATTCCCTTGTTACCCCCGCTCGACCCAGCTACACTCTTATTACCTGAAAGGAATTGTGAAGCAAAAGGGTGAGCACAACTAGCTCAGTAAAGAATATCATGACTAAAGATAATTAAATTATCAATAGCCTTCATCAATAATAAATCAGAGATTTAGAACATATGGTAAATGATAAAAATTTCAACCATAGTTGCAGCGGAACGAGCAATCCATTAGAAGAGTCAAATAGACTATAAAGTCTATTATCTTCTCCATGTTAAAAATCCACCAACAATATTTTATCCCTGTAACATCACTCAACAGTTCCTTTCCACAATCATATGAATAACTCATAATCATAATTGTGACTCTAAATTTTTCTTCGCACCCAGGACGAAGAATATTTTCATCACCTGTCTTTACCTGAAACATCAAAGATCATGGTTATACCAAATCACAGTTCCTGTTTATAATCATACTAACAAATCCATCTTTGCACTACGGGCCAAAGATATATCAACAAACATCTTTGCACTACGGGCCAAAGATATTCATCAACAAACCATCTTTGCACTACGGGCCAAAGATATTCAACAACAGTTCATCTTTGCACTACAGGCCAAAGATATTCATCAACAGGCCATCTTTGCACTACATGCCAAAGATATTCATCCATCTTTGCACTAACAAAGATATTCAACAACATTCATCTTTGCTACAGGCCAAGATATTCATCAACAGGCCATCTTTGCACTACATGCCAAAGATATTCATCAACAATTCATATTTGCACTACAGGCCAAATATATTCATATCTCAAAGAAATATATAATCATTTCAGAATTTATATAAACAATAATTATAACCATGTTGATCAATTCACCTTTGCACTTAAGCTTAAGATATTCAATTATAAATTCAATGGTCATGATCATACCAGTCACAATTCAACTTTGCACTACAGGCCAAAGAGAACCCTAGTCATGATCATACCAATAATCTACCCATCTTTACACTCCAGTGAAAGAGAATTTCAACATCAGGGTTATAAAAATGTTATATATGATAATAAAATAATATGATCAACATATAGATTTTAATCTCAAGAGTAATATTCATAAATCAACTATAATTTGGTTAGAAAAAGAAACCAATTTTATCGTGAATAGTAACTCATGAATAGTAACCTCGACACAAAAGGTAGAAATTCCACAATAAAATCTATACCAATATTTCGGTATAATGATATTGAAAGAATAACATTTCTTAAGCTTATAAACAATTTATTTAAATTGTTTACACTTTACTAATTAATGCATTTAATCATCATAAAATGCCAACTCTTAAGATTTCATCATCAATAACCAAAACCCTCATCAAAAATCTGCATATACCTCATATAGGATTCTCAAGCCATAAAATCCTATTTTCCAATTTTCTTACTTCACAAAACATATTTAATTCATTTACTCATAACTAGACTATTTTCATGAAAAATACCAAATCAGTTCCAAAAATATTTCTTTTCTGGGATTTAGCATAATATAGTCCCATAGTGAACATATATTTTTCTCAGAATTTTTAAAAGTCATTTACTATTTTTCATATGGCCAAAATAGCCGAATATTTAGACATTTATCAAAAATTGTACTTTTGTCTAAAAATTCTGAAATTTACAGAGTATACTTCTATCATATACATGTACTCCCAATAAAAATTTCATCAATTTTGGAGTTAACCACAAGGAATTATAAGCTGTTACTTTTAAAATAGTCTTTTCTCATAAAATTCATAACTCTCAATCTATACATCCAAAAATCACCATTTTTGGACACAATCAAGAAAACTCATCAAAATATCATTTCAAATTTTTCCAGAATTTTTGAAGATCAGAAAAATTACGAAACTGAAAATCATAACAACCCTTAAAATTCCTTAATATCCCTTACTATCCCTTACTATCCCTTACCTCAAAAGAGCAGTACTTCTGACTGGATATCGGATATGATGCTGAAGGAAACTTGCACTGATGAATAGCAACTCACCAAGTATCTAAAAACTCACAAAATATGCTTCATAATATAGAGAGAGAAAGAGAGAAAGCTTATGTTTCTGGTGTGATTTTCAATTCTAACTTAGCCCTCTATTTATAGGAAAATTTTGGTAGGTTTGACCTGCAACCTGATGGCTTTACCTGCTACTATTCCCACCCACCACATTTGAAATATAATTCAGCACATTTCTTCACCAACCACAAGTGGGGCCCACCAATTCTAGAATTTTCCACCAAAATGATAAACTCCGAAAATTCAACAATTTCTGAACCAGTCATCTCGTAAAATTCATAACAAATCATACGTTCATTTTTAACGGTTCAAAATTTGTGGGCATATACTCAACTTATATATGTATAACATATCCAAAAATTACCACGATCCAACGGTCGGATTAAAAATTATAAACCCCGCAAAATATCTCAAAAACCCTGATTTTTAATACCTCCATTCCGACAAAAATACTGATAAAAACCTCAACATTAACTCCTTCATTTTTAACCACAAAAATATATCCCTCATTTATATCCACATAAAATAAATATTTCCTTATCATATGAATCAATAATTAATTATTCACAAATAATATTACAGAATCACATTTATGACAACCAGGCCGTTCCCAGGAAAGAGGGGGCTTTCCAATAAGAATTTCTCCTTACTGGCGCGCAATTAGATGACCAAACCTCTCCTTAGACAGAACTTTCTAGACATTGCCAATAATGTTATCTAATAATATTATTCAAATAATATGAATTATTGATCTGATAATGGAAAATACTGTGCAGCAACAATTATTGAACAACAATAATATAAAATTTCAACGTAGCAATTATTGAATCAATAAAATAAAATATTGAACAGTAATTACTGTAACAATTATTGAGTAGTGCCTTCTTACGTAAGAATCAATAATTTCAAAAATACTGTGCAATACCGTGTGCTACTGTGCAATAACGCGTATTACTGTATTTTAACCACCGGGTATTTCAACAGTGTTAACGGTAACAACTACGCCGTTATTTGTAAAAACTCAAATTTGTCGTTTTCTTCACCCGACAGTTATTCGTTATGGGGCCCACAAATAGCTGCGCCGTCGTACGAATATTCTCCGACAGAAAGAATATTCCACGACCAAACGAATATTCCCCGACAACAATGATTATTTTATAACCACTTGCTTATTTTGAAAAAAATTCATATTATCACCCTTAACTTTAACTTTTATCAATTTAACCATTTACTGAATAGTAATTATAAGAAAAATTGAATACTTTTATTTCATAAAATTCGGGGTCTTACAAGTAGAGCCAAGCTTTGATTCCAAATGAAATTCAGATAAGGCACACTTAGAAAGGGGGGTTGAATAAACGTGGGAATAAACTATGACCGATTTTTAAACTTTAAACCAAAATACTGAATTCAACCTACTATATTGATTAATGCAGCTTGCTGAATTAATATGGCCTACCGAATTACCTTTTTGATTTTATGAAAATATCTTGATGAATTTATAACTTAGTGAAAATACTTGGTGTTAATGAATTTTCTTAAGATAATGAAAATATTCAAATTTTAATTATTAATATAATTAAATAACTTTGTGAGTAATTAAAGTAAAGCAAGTAATAAAATCAACATCAAGATTTTTTACGTGGTTCAGCTATTACCCTCTATAATAATAGCCTAGTTCACGTCCAATACCAACTAGTATCGGAGAATCACTTTATTCCTTTAAAATGACTCTTGTTACAAAATAAATTCTATCAAATCTTGAATTACAATAATTCACTTGAGCACTTATGCTCCTTGTGTACCAATGCACTCCTTAAGCACCTATGTTTCTTTGAACCTGTTTGTAAACAAACCTTATTCCACCTGGATTAAATTTCTTTAGACAACACTTAGTCTAAATAATAAAATTACAATTATAGAGGTCTAATGATCAAAACAAATAAGCAATTTAATAATGTAAGACTCAACTATTGAATACAATGATCAAAGAGTAAAAAGAAATTAAATATCACCAATTTGGAGCTCACGAAAATTTGCTGGATAATAATCTGAATATTAATTGCATAGCAGCTTGTAATATTTACACCGAGAATAATAGGATAACTTTCAAGTATATTAGTGCAAAGATTAATTCGAGTGTGTTGTATTTAGTACTGATATCTCAGTTGAATTTATAACCCAAAATATTACCGTTGCTCTTCAAAAAGATAAATCAGTTCAATCCAAATATATTTCCGTTAAAAACCAATTTAGTCGGGTAAGGGATATAATTAATTTAAAACATATCCGAGAAAATCTCTTTTATATAACAAGTCCGACTCTTTCAAAAATTAATCCTCTTAAGAGTGTTAATTTCGTAATTAAATTCAAGTATATCTTAAGCCAATTAATCAGGGTAATCATGATATGTGAGTACCGAGGCTTATGCAGTCAAAACACTTAATTGATAATAACCATGAACGAATGGGATTAAAAAATTGAATTGGTCGTCCGCTAGTTATTCTAGCGCGCGGACTGGTAATTGACTGATAATTGTCGATTATACCCTCATCTTGCCCATCATTCTAGTTTTAAAAAACTTTAGTGTTATGGTCTGATATGGTGTATGCTTGGGGCGAATGGCTTTAGGGTTTCGAATCTTGATGATCTGCTGGGGTTGGATTCTTGGAAGTTGGGACAATTCAGATTTGACTGTTTTCTTACTCCAGATGCTGATTTGATCTTGCCAGAACTTTGGTTTGGCTTTAGGTTTTCTTTTTGGTGGTTTCACGGATGGTTTTGTCTATTCCTGACTTTTTCGATCTAGCTTTGTATTATTATCACTTATTTTGTATGTTTAAATCTTGATGGTTGCTGGTGTTTGGGGATTTTAAAAGTTGATTTTTTTTCGGATCCGACTGTGTTCATCTTCGTTATACACCAAATCTTGAATTGATCTTACCGGAACCAGGGTCTAGTTATGGGTTCTAATTTCGATAGTCTGTTATTTAAATCTCAACCCTTAATCAAAATAATTGAAGGTAGATATAGTATTTACCAACTTTTGATCCATAACAAATATATGTTATGGATCATTGCCATATATATATATATATATATATATATATATATATATATATATATATATCCATCTCTTGTTGTCCAATGGAAAATTTAAGGGCTTGGTTGGAGTCGATCACAACTCTCTCTTATAACCAGTCAAATTCTTTTACGTTTTGACTAGCCGCTAGAGAGAGTAACGAACAACATGAAAGAATTTGGCTAGCAGTCAAAGAGAATAGCGGCCAACATGAAAGGTCATAGAAATTAATCATGGGACTAGTAGTTATAATTTAAATTAAAAAAATATAGCTAATTAATACTCCACCCACTAATTGATTCACAAATATAAAAAATTATAAAATGAGTAGTAGATTAATATAATAAATAGTACTTGAATAGGTAATTTGAGAGTAGTTGTTGACTACGTAATTTGTTTGTGAGTAGAATATAATATACCGCATGGTATTTGGCCCAGTGGTATGACTCGCCTCATGCTACCCATGAGGTTGATGGTTCGATCCTTGGACAGAAAGAAGAAAAGTGCGCGTGTCAATGTAGTAAAAAAAAAAATATAAAATAAACTCAATCACCATTTCTTATATGGATTATTAATAATACTAATTAATTAATAAAATAACGTGCGTATGTATTTAATTGAAAAAATAAATAAATATTTATATAAGAATTGTAAAATATGAGAGATATTTAGAGGAAAAGGGTTGGAGAAAGAAAAAAAGTCACTGTTTTAAAAGCAATTATATATCTTGATTCTTGAGATGGGGTTGTAGCTCAACCCTCCAAGTTGAAACAAATAATTACTCTAAATTTTCCACACAAAAAAAAAAAGAAAAAAGAAAAAAAATTTAACATCTCTAAATTTAGCTCTAACATATATTGGAATAACTCTATTTTTATAAGTTGAGCAGTGATTAAATGGTGGTGGAATCCTACTTGATTCATCTCTAAATTAATCTATTGTGGCATTTTTGGAAAGCTTGTGTACGAACCTTAATCATAGTCTTTTGGATTAATGGTATTTTACAATAATGAGAAAAAAATGTGTTTTTTTTAAATAAAGAAAAAACAAAAAAAAAGTTGACGACAGACTGTAATCAATCCTTAATCATATATTCCATCCATTCTTTTTTATCATTATTTTTAAAGAGAAAATTTATTCTTTTTTGTTAGCCTATTGTATATTTGAAGAAAAATTTCTATTGAAAAATTTAATTTATGTTATACCAATAACAGAAAATTTTCTATTGAAATTTAATTTATGTTATTGGTATTGGAGAGGGAGTTTCGTCTTATAGAATACATCAAGTAAGATACGAAAATGATATATATTATAAATATTTATATCGATTTTTTAATTGTCAGATAAATAAATAAATATTAGTGATAACATTTTTTAAAAAATATGTAATAAGTGAGACTCTTATAATTTTTATATTATTTTCTCGGTCCGACTTCACTTGTCCTATTTAAATTGACCAATTTTAAAATTAATAATTAAATAAATATATCATAAATTTTAAAACCAAATAAGTTGACTTTTATAATATATTCGATATACTTTCCCATGATAATATTTTTGTGCCTATAACGAATAAACTTGAGAATAATATTTTATTCTAAACATGATCAATTAGATCATAAAATCACTCAATTGGGACAAAGAAAACTGTACGGAAAGAGTAATATTTTCTTTTTTGTGAAATTGCATCCGGATATATATATATATATATATATATATATATATATATATATATATATATATATATACCAGAACAATGTGAAATGGGAAACAAAAACACTGAAGAGTATATTCAATCTACAAAAAATCATAATTTGGAAAACAAAACTACTAAAAACAATGGTGAGTAACAGAAATCAATATGCTTTGCTGCCCCCTCTCTCTCTCCTTTTTGTGATGTGAGGCAAGGAGGAGGCAGTTTTATATATAGTAAAGATTGGGCATCAAATTGCTATCTTTGCAGAAGAAAAGAATAACTACTTCATTCCAAATTTTAGTCCAGTAACAAATCCATCTTTCTTTCTTTTTTCCTTTTCCCATATATTGGTTCAAAGAAACAAACACAAGGATTGTAACTTGAGTAATACACATTTTTTGCACAGATCATCTAAGAATACATACATCAAACTTTATTCTACTAAGTTCCCAAATTTTCACATATGAATTCCATGTTCCCTATAACAACGGTAAAATCAATAAATATTTTTGCCATCTACTTCTCAACAAGTGTCAACAAAACCATCCTTGTTACCTCCACAAAGAGCACTAAATAGTTCAAATAGCAACTTTCAGAACCATCTACTTCTAAACAAGTGTCACACCACTCCTAGTTACCTCCCCAAAGAGCATACCATCAAGAGATGTTTAAAGTAATTCGTACTAGCCATTGATGATCAAGTGTTTGATTCTACGCCAATTATAGAAAGCAGTGTGGCAAATGTAGTTGGTCCTAGAAAACATATGAAATATGTCGGTGAGACCAAAAGCTATAGACACGAGCCAACAAGTCGGCCTCAGTAGCTGAACAAATGGGGATTCTGAACCCATTTTTTCACGTAGCCAAGAACGAGTGTCCAATAAGTAATATCGTTTGAAACTATACCATGTTTGACCATCATATTAACTAACTGGCACGTATCATCAACCTTGCCTAGTTCATAGGTGGCCAGATTGCGATATTGGTCGTGGATTTCGATCGTGCGGATAAAAAATCTTCAAAGCCTATTCTATCATTTTGTCTTACATATAAGGAAGCTTTAAAACATTGTCTATCATTCTATCCTTGCACTATCCACAAAGATGTCATACAAACTACCAAAATTTAAACTTTTGAACAGCTTCAATGGATATTCATCTTTTTGCAATATCCACACGCTACCAAAATTTAAACTTTTGGACACTTTCTATATTTTCAGCTTCTTGCAATATTCACAAACCACAATCCAACGTACCAAATTCAATAAAAAATTAAGGATCTAAATGGTCGAGATATAACAAAAACTGAAAATTCAACCTACCAAATTCTTTAAACAGAGAAATCACGGCCGAACATATCTTAGTAACACCAAATAGTTGATTTGACTGAAAAATCCACCCAACTTCGCATTCGGATCGATTGATTGAATAAAATCGGATCATCATGCAGAATATCAATATTGTAAGACCCAGATTTAAGTTTCTTTGCATACAAATTTTGGATTAACAGATCACTTAAAACAGCAGTAATATAAGACCGATGCAATATCATATTGATTCGGAAGAGAATCATGGATGTACCTTTGGGCAGCCCAACAGTATGAGAACCTTATTCAGATCTATTTGCTGGCATCACCATGGAATCTCTGACCTTCCAGAAAATAGAATAGAAGCGTGCAGAGATGAGGAAGAGAGAAGAAAGGTCTAGAGGCGGCTATTGTAGGCAGGCCGACTAATATCGTTATATAGGTACTAGATTTGGTTCACGCTCAATTAAGGGTTTTTTGCCTTTCTTAGCAAACCCTGATTTTCATATTATTTTAAATATTATATTAACAAGGATATGTTTTATACTCTATTTGTTGTCACATTTTAATTTTTCTAGAGTCAATTATAATTATGAGGACACATCAGGACTTTCAAATTTATTTTTCAAAATTTATTTTATTTATTAACTTTTTTTTGTTCTTTAATACAAGTCTTTTTTTATTATTAATAATACTATAATTTGACACAATTTTCTTAAATTTGTCTTATAATAATTTTAGTGTAGCTATTTAATAGTGCTAAATTAATATAGTATTTTTAAAAATAAATATTGAACAAAACTACATACTTAATGTTTACAAATTTTAAAACTATAACTTATTCACAACTGGTAAAATTATTAAGTGACAACATCGTATAATAGTTTACCGACTTATAATATTTGAAGCAGAGGCGAAACTAGGGGGGAGGGGTGCGGGGGGATCTGACCCTGGTAGGCTGGTATTCCGGCGACTCCACTAGAGGCTAGAGCATAGATGTGACGGCCCCAAAATAGGTATACATCACTCATTCTAAATCGCCAAATACATGATACAGAATTCAAATACAACTTAATTATACAACTGTCGTGTAAAATACGGCAAAACACAAGCTGAGTGTTTTAATATGAATATTGTCTTCTAGACAGTATTCAAACTCAAATGGAGTCCTCATTACATTTATTATTACACTATTTCACAGAATAGTGAGGACTACTAATGCAAATATCTACACCGTCACTCCTTTCCCCGACTAGTCCCAACTATATTCTCATTTCCTGAAGAGAACAATGAAAGCAAAATGGTGAGCTCAACTAGCCCAGTAAGAAATATTATAACTAAGATAATGCAGAATAAATTATTGTTAGCCTTCAACAGTGTTAAACTGATAAAATATAATAAACATCAAGTTTAACTGCAACGGAACAAACAATCCATTAGAAGAGTCAAGTAGAGTATGATATCTACTATCTTCTATGATTTAAAAAATTTATCATCAATGTGACGCCCCCAAAATAGGTATACATCACCTATTCTGAGTCGTCAAATACATGGTACATAATTCAAATACATTTATATAACTGTTAAGTGTCGTGTAGAATACGACAACACATAAGCTGTGAGTTTTAATACAAATATTGTCTTCTAGACAGTATTCAAACTCAAAATATGTCCTCATTATAATTATTATCACACTATTTCACAGAATAGTGATGACTACTAATGCAAACATCTGGACCGTCACTCCGTTCCCCAACTAGTCCCAGTTATATTCTCATTTCCTGAAGAGAACAATGAAAGCAAAGGATGAGCTCAACTAGCCCAGTAAGAAATATTATGACTAAGATAATGTAAAATAAATTATTGTTAGCCTTCAACAGTGTTAAACTGATAAAATATAATAAATATCAAGTTTAACTGCAGCAGAATAAGTAATCCATTAGAAGTGTCAAGTAGAGCATGACTATCTTCTATAATTGAAAAAGTTTATTATCAATTTTATCGCTGAGACTCAGCTTAATAAATAATTCTAATCATCGAATCACCCCTGCACTACGGCCAATGATATTCATTAGTATCACGACCACGAATTATCCATGCACTACGGGCCAAGGATATTTGTGTTTTCATCAATGGTCATGATCATGCCAACAACTGTCCATCAATACACTACAGACCAATGAGAACTTTTACCACATCATTTGTAACATTACGGTCATGATTATACCGAATAATCCCTGGTCATAATCATACCAAGTCCATTTATGCATTACGGGCTACAGATGACTTTCATCATAATATAAGCATGAGAATAATGACAATGATATAAGAATTCAATTAAAAGAAAGCAAATGATAAATGTTTAAAGATTTATAATTTAATTTATTCAGAATTTAATAATATCCAAATTGTCAACATGATACTTCTTTGTGGAGTAAAATTCAAGAATAATATTGTATCAAAAATGATTTGGACCGAAAAAAAATTAATTTTTGTCATGAATAGTGCCCTGGGTGAATGGGAGCTGTCGTTTACACTCCTAAATTAAACTCACTTTCACTTTACAAATTCAAACAATTAGCACAGTAGTAAGCAAGGATCAATCCTACAGAGAGTGATTTGTTTTATATTTATCCTATGATTTTTAATGAAAAGGGGATTTTGAATTACTTAATTAAATTAACAAGAATAAACTAATAAGAATAAACAATGAATAAAAAGCTTCAGTTCTTCAGTTCAGTATCACCTTTTTACAATAATAGATTAGTCAAGTGTAACATTATTTACCCTTCAATAAAACTAATAGCCCTAGGTAACAACAAGCTCTGCTACCCGAAACTCCCATTTGATTGTCACTCAATGAAACAAGCTCTTCACAAGATTCTAACAATTATATAACCTAGAACAATCTCTCTAGATTTAATATAATAGCAGCATTAAGAACTAGGGAATTAGACTATTCCAAGCAACAAACACATAAGCTCGTATTGTTTAACTTGTCTTCTGATAATCATAGCAATACTCAAAAGCTTGTCCACAATCATGTATTACTAATTACTACTTGTGATTAGAAACAATATCAATTACACGTAATATTATTTCTTCATCTTGCATATGATATTTGTTAACCAACTCAATCCTGCAGAAATCAAATCAGTTAAGCCAAATAGCATTCAGAATTTAAATCAGATTATCAAGAATGAATTTCATGTGAGAAAGAATAAATAATGAATACTCAATTAACCATTAATTATAAATAAGGTTCAACATCCCTTAGAACTGAATAAAAAGAACTTAGCTCATGTCTTCAATCCTCCAATGTTGTAGATTAGAGAATGTAGTAGATGATTGAATGAATAAAATCCTGACTCTCATCCTCTATTTATAGTGCTAGACAAAGTCCTAAATCCTATAGGAAGTAGAAATTCAAATCCTAAAAGAAATTACAGATTATACTAATTTCCATAAAGAAATAGAATTCAATTTAGAAATAAATCTTAGTCTAAAAGAAATCCTAATTACAATAGAATTGTAAAAACTATTCTTCTAGACTCTAAAATTCAGATTTGAAATTGGAATTAAATCCCACAATTGCCATGTGCTTAAACTAATTGCCGCGTGAATTCAAATCCATTTATGATACTAATTGTTGAATCCTTGATTTGCTAGGAATCCCGTAAACCTCCTCCAATTTATTTCCAAAATCATGAAACCCCTTCAATTGTACCTAAAATAAAAATATAAGAATAATGAGTTTATTTAATCACAAAATAAATACAAAAGATTAAGTATTAAGGAATAAAAATATAACATATTTCATACTCATCAAATTCCCCCACACTTATCATTTTACACGTCCTCGTGTAGACCCAAAATTTAATTTCTAGAAAAATTCTATTCAACCATAATGTCAAAAGATTTCAAAGTACAAATCATGACTATCAACACTAAAATTGTAAAAATTTAATCAATGCCTTGTCAGTTAACTCACAATGAACAACTTTACTATTTCACCAATGAATTTCATTAAACCAAATTGTAACCACATAAGAAACTTTCCTAAAATCTACATACTTACTCAACTTAGTTACCATGGAGCAAAAACTGTGCACACTGACTCGCAACCAAGAACAAATTTTTCTTGCTTTTTAAGTTTTTTCATAGAACCTTTTTTTTAGCACAGATGAATATATTTTCATGCTTCTTTTTTTTTGTATATTTTTTTTTCTTTTCTTGACATGTGCAATGTCTCCTTTTCTTAGGCTTTTCAGAGTTACCCATTAGCGAACTTTCCACCAACGACTCCCAAACCAGATGATCTTAGGGCGCTAGGTGTAGAGACACCCCTAAGGCTTACTTATTCAAGTAACAAAGGCCACAAAAGTCGACTAGTCAAGCTGCTTTTATCCATCACACTTTTCAGCGTGAATATCGATGCTTCCCGAGGCTTAGATACCCAGTTATTTCGCACAATGGACATTGAAGCAGATTTTTAATTTTTTTTTCTTTTTTTTTCATTCATCATTTTTTTCACATGGTTCTGCAACAACATAAGCAAGTTAAACAGTTCTAAGTCGTGAAATCAGTGCACATAGACAACTCCACAAATAACTTAGCCAAATAAACATGCTTCTCATATTCAAGTACTCATGTATCACAAATTCAATTCAAATCAATTACTATGGATCATGGCTTAGTTGTCATCATTTATTAACAAATTAAGCATCAAACAGATTCTGAATTTTAGCATCAATTTTCAATCTTTGACTTTAATCTTCGAACACATAGGCAAATAGAATCATGGAACCAAATTTTTTTAAATTTTTTTTTTCAAAAGCATCAATTTTTCAAATTCCCCATCAAAATCGGATCAATATTCCTAAATAAAATAAAAACCTAAATATTCCCCCCACACTTAAACCTTACATTGTCCCCAATGTAAGAAAATTATGCAAAGAAGAAAGAAACTACCTACTAACATGCAAAAACTAAAAAGTAAAGAGATAGAAAAATCAAATCTGGAATCTTGGGTTGCCTCCCAAGCAGCTGCCCTTGTTTATTGTCATTGGCTTGACATCATCATTCTCATTCTATGTAATTGGACTTGTGAACTTCAAGTGGACTGGTAACAGCTTCAATTCTTCATTAGGAGCATCCTTCAGATCCTGATTTTTCTCCATTCCAGCCCTTAAATCCTCCTTGTATAATTGTATTTGATCAAAAGATTCCTGCACTATAGAGTCAACAACATCAGTAGAAAAAATAGAATTAATATTACCAAGATACCTTTTAACTTCATATATGTTGAACTGGACATGTGCCTCATCCAATTATATAGTTAAGGTCCCATGGTATGTATCATGTAGTGTTTTTATTGTTTGCACCGATGTATCCTCTATATCCTCTTTGTAAATATCTGCATAATTTATCAAATTGCCCTCCTCTTCCTCTTGTTCATCCTTTTCAGACTTTGAATACCTGATTTCTTCTTCAAATTCAGTAGTAGCCTCAAGCACTTCCAACTGGTTACCACTAGTAAACTCTTCATCATCTTTAAGTTCTTGTTCCCTATTCGAGATTTCTTCTAGAAATTTTTCATTAGACTCTGTATACCACCACGTTGAATTCTTTCCAACTTTCCAATTCCTTGTTAGAACTTGGGGAAAAGGTAGTTTCGGTTCATAAGCTGAAAGAGGTGAAAATTTATGCTTGAATACATCATTGTGGTTTGTTTCACTATTGTCTGACTTGTTTTGAATTAACTTTCTTTGCTGCTGATCCTCTGCACCACATCTCAATGTTATGGCACTTACATTTTCAACAGTTTGAGAAAGTGACCTTCCTACTGTGGTTGTAAGCTGACCAACTTGGTCCCTCAAATCTTGAACAGAAGTTCTTGTCTGACTCATGAACTGCTGTGTTTGGATCATGAATGCCTTGGACATATCCTCCATAGATGTCCCAGAATTGATAGGTACTTTTTGGTTTTCTGTGTGGTACTGAGGTTGAGCTTGCTGAAAACCTTGCTTATTCCTTGTAGCCATTTGTCGAACTATAGCCGTTAATTCAGAAATCTGCTGCTCCAAGTCTCTCTTGCTTACCCCATTTACCATTTGTGGTGTGTGATCCATCTTAGTTCCATACTGTTGTGAGTTAGCTGCCATGTTTGCAATTAAGTTCCTTGCCGCTTTTGGAGTCTTGTCTACCAGTGCTCCTCCACTTGCTGCATCAATCATGCTTCTTTCTATTGGTAGAAACCCCTCATAGAAGTACTGGATCAAGTAATGTTCATCTATTCCATGAGGTGGACAGCTGGAACACAACTTCTTGAACCTTTCCCAATACTCATAGAGATTCTCTCCATTGAACTGCCTGATTCCACATATCTCCTTTCTTATATCGGTAACTCTTGATGCAGGAAAATACCTCTCTAAGAATAACCTTTGCATATCAGTCCATGATCGTATTGATCCTGAAGGTAAATAGTATAACCAGTCTTTAGCCAAATCTGCTAATGAGAATGGAAAAAGTCTAAGCTTGATCTGCTCCTCTGCCACTCCTTGTGCTTTCATCGTGGAACACACCACATGGAACTCCTTTAGATGCTTATATGGATTTTCACCTGTAAGACGACGAAAAGTAGGCAAAAGATGAATTAGTCTAGAGTTAAGTTCAAAAGCAACATCTAAAGTAGGATACTCAATACAAAAAGATGGTTGAGTCAGATCAGGAGTAGCCAGTTCTTTCAAAGTTCTGTTATTGTGTGGCACAACCATCTCTTCCACTTCAAGTGATGGAACAAGAACTTCTTTTGTATCTGCAGTTTTCTCTATCTCTTGATCAAAATTTAAGTTAACAAAGTTAGAGGATTGAGTCATAAAACAAAAAGAAAAAGAAAATAATAAAAATAAACGAAAATAAAGAATAAACAAAAACAAATAACACTCCCCGGCAACGGCGCCAAAATTTGGGAGCTGTCGTTTACACTCCAAAATTAACCTCACTTTTACTTTACAAATTCAAACAATTAGCACAGTAGTAAGCAAGGATCGATCCCACAGAGAGTGATTTGTTTTATATTTATCCTATGATTTTTAATGAAAAGGGGATTTTGAATTACTTAATTAAATTAACAAGAATAAACTAATAAGAGTAAACAATGAATAAAAAGCTTCAGTTCTTCAGTTCAGTATCAACTTTTTACAACAATGGATTAGTCAAGTGTAATATTATTTACCCTTCAATAAAACTAATAGCCCTAGGTAACAACAAGCTCTGCTACCCGAAACTCCCCTTAGATTGTCACTCAATGAAACAAGCTCTTCACAAGATTCTAACAATTATATAACCTAGAACAATCTCTCTAGATTTAATATAATAGCAGCATTAAGAACTAGGGAATTAGACTATTCCAAGCAACAAACACATAAGCTCGGATTGTTTAACTTATCTTCTGATAATCATAGCAATACTCAAAAGCTTGTCCACAATCATGTATTACTAATTACTACTTGTGATTAGAAATAATATCAATTACACGTAATATTATTCCTTGATCTAGCTTATGATATTTGTTAACCAACTCAATGCTGCAGAAATCAAATCATTTAAGCCAAATAGCATTCAGAATTTAAATCAGATTATCAAGAATGAATTTCATGTGAGAAAGAATAAATAATGAATACTCAATTAACCATTAATTATAAATAAAGTTCAACATCCCTTACAACTGAATAAAAAGAACTTAGCTCATGTCTTCAATCCTCCAATGTTGTAGATGAGAGAATGTAGTAGATGATTGAATGAATAAACCCCTGACTCTCATCCTCTATTTATAGTGCTAGACAAAGTCCTAAATCCTATAGGAAGTAGAAATCCAAATCCTAAAAGGAATTACAGATTACACCAATTTCCATAAAGAAATAGAATTCAATTTGGAAATAAATCTTAGTCTAAAAGAAATCCTAATTACAATAGAATTGTAAAAACTATTCTTCTAGACTCTAAAATTCAGATTTGAAATTGGAATTAAATTTCACAATTGTCATGTGCTTAAACTAATTGTCGCGTGAATTCAAATCCATTTATGATACTAATTGTTGAATCCTTGATTTGTTAGGAATCCCGTAAACCTCCTCCAATTTATTTCTAAAATCATGAAACCTCTTCAATTGTACCTAAAATAAAAATATAAGAATAATGAGTTTATTTAGGCACAAAATAAATACAAAAGATTAAGTATTAAAGAATAAAAATATAACATATTTTATACTCATCAGTGAATACTACCCGAATGAATAGTATCCCTTGAATAGTAATTCTAGAATAGTACACCGTGAATAGTACTCCGGAATGAAAAAGTTAAAATTTTATCAAAAATGTTCAGAATAATATTTTTATGAAAAGATACTGGATGAAATACAAATTTTAAAGATATTCTACTAATTTCATGGAATATAGAAGTCAAAACTATAACAAAATGAGTATAGAATTCGGAATCTGAAACGAAATAATATTACTTACATACTACAGAGTATGGAAGAAGATATTATTTCTTACGAATACTGAACAAAAATAATATCCATTACCTTAAAAAGAAGAGAGTATTTCAACTGCTAGGCCGGAGATATTCTTGAAGAAAACTTATACTGTTTTCTACGCTCAAAACTTTTTTAAACTCTAAAAAAATACGCTCAATGTTATAGAAGAAGAATTCTCTGATTCTGGTGTGATTTTCAATTCTAAACTAAGCATGCTATTTATAGGAGAATGGAAGAATACTATTTAGAAAAGTTTTCACGGGCAAACAGTAAAGGATTTCATGGGCTGAATTTGAAAATCACAGGCGTCTGTTTTAAAAAAAAAAATTAGAATATAATATTCATGTAAAACAAATAACTTTATATATAATATAATATATTATGTTTTTCATAAAAAATAAAACTTATTATATATATATATATATATATATATATATATATATATACAAAATAAAAACACCACTCGTGAATCTGCAGAATTTTCACCTGACAATTTCATTTTTCAACACGTGAGCCCCACTCATGTCATCATCACATGTGGACCCCACCTCTTTTATATATACTGAATAACTTTCTGCGGATTATTTTGAAAAATGAGTAAGTGAGAGTCTAAATAATACGCCAAAATTTACAACAAATATTTCATTAAAAAAAACCATCAATATTTTTAACAACATTTATTCATCATTATTATAACCCGCAATATTAACAACCAGATCGTTTCCAGGAAAAGAGGGCTTTCCAATAAGGATTTCTCCCTATTGGCACGTAATTAGGTGACCAAACCCCTTTCCTCGACAGAACTTTCTAGGCATTGTTAATTATGTAAATAATAATATGAATAACTTGTCATCTCAATTATTGTTTTAATAATATAAAATATAGTAACAATAATTGAATCAAATAACGTGAGATACTATTTAGCAATTACTGTAACAATAATTGAATAAAACTGAGTGACTTCTCACGTAAGCATCAATAATCAATACCGTGTGCTACTATGTAACCACGTGTATTACTGTACTTTTACCACCAGTACGTATTTCAACAGTTTAACGGTAAAACTTTTGCCGTTATTTTTAAAAGAAGATATTTCTATCATTTTCTAACTCCGACAATAATTCTGTTGTGGGGTTCACTAATGATTGCGCCGTCGTACGAATATTCCCTGTTAAAACGAATATTCTCCGACCAATCAAATATTTTATAACAACTTGCTTACTTTGTAAAATTTATAAATATTATCCACAACTTTAAAATTATAACAAATTCAAACCATAATATTCAAAAATGATATTTAGAGAAAAAATTCATCTTTATTCATAAAATTTGGGGTCTTACAATCAATTTTATCGCTAAGACTCAACTTAATAAATAATCCACATCACTGAATTATCCATGCACTACGGGCCAAGGATATTCATTAGTATCACGACCATGAATTATTCATGCACTACGGGCCAACGATATTCGTGTTTTCACTAATGGTCATGATCATGCCATAAAACAATTCAACTTTACACCCTTGGCTGAAGAAAATCCATGGTCATGATCATACCAACAACTGTCGCTGAGACTCAGCTCAATAAATAATCCACATCACTTGTAACATTACAGGTCATGATTATACCCAATAATCTCTGGTCATAATCATATCAATCAACAGTCCATCTATGCACTACGGGCCAAAGATGACTTTCATCACAATATAAGCATGAAGATAATGACAATGATATAAAAATTCAATCAAACGAGATCAAGGATAAATATTAAAGACTTTAAAATTTTAATTTATTCAGAATTTAATAATGTTCAAATTATCAAAATGATACTGCTTTGTGGAGTAAAATTCAAGAATAATATTGTATCAAAAATAATTTAGACCGAAAAAAATTAATTTTTGTCATCAATAATATCCCAAATAAATAGTACCCAAGTAAATAGTACCCCATAAATAGTACTTCGAGAATAGTACCCCGTGAATAGTAACTCGACATGAAAACATCAAAAATTATCAAGAATGCTCAGAATAATATTTTCGTAAAAAGATACTGGATGTAGCGCAAATATCAAAGATATTCTAATAATTTCATGGAATATAGAAGCCAAAACTTAACACAATGAGTGTAGAATTCGGAATATGAAACAAAATAATATTCTTTACATACTACAGAGTATGGAAGAAAATATTATTTCATACGAATATTGAACCAAAATAATATTCCTTACGAATATTGAACGAAGATAATATTCCTTACGAATATTAAACGAAGATAATATTTCTTGCAAATATGGAACGAAATAAAATTTCTTATGTAACGCCCCCAAAATAGGTCCATTCCATCCAACCCATTTTGAGTCGTCAAATACATGGTACAGATAACAACTACAACTTTATTACAACAATTGTCGTGCAAAATACAACAACACATATGCTGTGAGTTTGGATACAAATATATACCAACTGTGACTCATGTCCCAACCTTGGATAGCACGTCACAATGACACCTTACATAAAGGTATAGTCAAAAACTGTTTTAGAAATTAGAATCTTTGGGAAGTGCTCAAGGAAACCCTCGTACATGGGAGACAATGCTTCTAGGTTATGATAGATATCATATGGCCACAGAATTATCCTTGGTTGACCCAATAGACCCCAAAGAAAAGTGAGAAGATTACTATCATATTATTTCCAATAGTGAGTCTTCTCTTGACATATCATTATCTCCACTGTCTCTAACTGAGAATTATACTTCAAACAAACACTAAGATTATATAGGTAGTGCTCGTAGATATACTCGGCAAGTGGATGTGCACAACTATGTCTTATGATGACACGAGGTTGTATGTCGTTAGACATCTTGTATGATAGTGGCAAAACACCCTTCCAAGTTAAATTCACCTCACCCTCAACATCTATAGACCACCGTTCTATTCCCCTGTTATTCCCCCACTTGACCCAGCTACACTTTTATTACCTAAAAGGAATTGTGAAGCAAAAGGGTGAGCACAACTAGCTCAGTAAAGAATATAATGTTTAAAGATAATTAAATTATCAATAGAATTCATCAATAATAAATCAGAGATTTAGAACATATGGTAGATGATAAAACTTTTCAACCATAGTTGCAGCGGAACGAACAATCCATTAGAAGAGTCAAATAGACCACAAAGTCTATTATCTTCTCCATGTTAAAAATCTACCAACAATGTGTTATCCCTGTAACATTAATCAACAATTTCTGTCCACAATCACATATATAACTCATAATCATAATTGTAGTTCTAAATTTCTTTTCTCATCCAGGACGAAGATAATTTTCATCACCTGTCTTTACCTGAAACATCAAAGATCATGGTTATACCAAATCACAGTTCCTGTTCATAATCATACTAATAATTTCATCTTTGCACTACGGGCCAAAGATATTCATCAACAACTCATCTTTGCACTACAGGCCAAAGATATTCTTCAACAACTCATATTTGCACTACAAGCCAAATATATTATTATCTCAAAGAAATATATAATCATTTCAGAATTTATATAACCAATAATTATAACCACGATGATCATTTCACCTTTGCACTTAAGCTAAAGATATTCAATTATAAATTCAATGGTCATGATCATACCAGTCACAATTCAACTTTGCACTACTGGCCAAAGAGAACCCATAGTCATGATCGTACCAAAAATCTACCCATCTTTACACTCAAGTCAAAGAGAAATATCATCATTAGGCTTGTAAAAATGTTATATATGATAATAAAAAAATAATATGATCAACATATAGTTTTAATCTTAGGAATAATATTCATAAATCAACTATAATTTGGTTAGAAAAAGAAACTAATTTTGTCATGAATAGTAACTCGTGAATAGTAACCCATGAATAGTAACTCGTGAATAGTAACCCATGAATAGTAACTCGTGAATAGTAACTCGTGAATAGTAACTCGTTAATAGTAACTCTTGAATAGTAACTCTGACATAAAAAGTGCCAAATTTGATAAAAAATTTTAACCAATATTGTAAGACCCCGAATTTTATGAAATAAAATTATTCAATTTTTTTTTATAATTACTATTCAGTAAATGATTAAATTGATAAATGTTAAAGTTAAGGGTGATATATGAATTTTTTTTCAAAATACACAAGTGTTTATAAAATATTCATTGTTGTCGGAGAATATTCGTTTGGTCGTGGAATATTCTTTCTGTCGGAGAATATTCGTACGACGGCGCAGCCATTTTTGGGCCCCATAACAGAATAACTGTCGGGTGAAGAAAACGACAAATTTGAGTTTTTACAAATAACGGCGTAGTTGTTACCGTTAACACTGTTGGAATACCCGGTGGTTAAAATACAGTAATACGCGTTATTGCACAGTAGTACACGGTATTGCACAGTATTTTTAAATTATTGATCCTTTCGTAAGAAGGCACTGCTCAATAATTGTTACAATAATTACTGTTCAATATTTTATTTTATTGATTCAATAATTGCTACGTTGAAATTTTATATTATTGTTGTTCAATAATTGTCACTGCACAGTATTTTCAATTATCAGATCAATAATTCATATTATTTGAATAATATTATTAGATAGCATTATTGACAATGTCTAGAAAGTTCTGTGTAAGAAGAGGTTTGGTCATCTAATTGCGCGCTAGTAAGGAGAAATCCTTATTTGAAAGCCCCCTCTTTTCTGGGAACGACCTGGTTGTCATAAATGTGATTCTGTAATATTATTTGTGAATAATTAATTATTAATTCATATGATAAGGAAATATTTATTTGATCTGGATATAAATGATGGATTTATTTATGTGGTTATAAATGAAGGAATTAATGTTGAGGTATTTTATCTGTATTTTTATCGGAACGAAGGTATTGAAAATCAAATTAGGGTTTTTGAGATATTTTGAGAGGGTTATAATTTTTAATCCGACCGTTGGATCGTGGTAATTTTTGGATATGTTATACATATATAAGTTAAGTATATGTCCACAAATTTTAAACCGTTAAAAATAAACGTATGATTTGTTATGAATTTTACGAGATGACTGGTTCAGAAATTGTTGAATTTTCGAAGTTAATCATTTTGGTAGAAAATTTTAGAATTGGTGGGCCCCACTCTTGGTTGGTGAAGAAATATTTTGAGATTTTTATTCAAATGTGGTGGGTGGGAATAGTAGCAGGTAAAGCCATCAGGTTACAGGTTAAGTCTGCTTCGGCGTGCTAACATTTTCCTATAAATAGAGGGCTAAGTTAGAATTGAAAATCACACCAGAAACAAGTTTTATCTCTTTCTCTCTCTAGATTATTGAGTATATTTTGTGAGTATTTAGATACTTGGTGAGTTGCTATTCATCAGTGCAAGTTTCCTTCAGTGTCATATCCGATATCCAGTCAGAAGTGCTGCTCTTTTGAGGTAGGGGATAGTAAGGGATATTAAGGAATGTTATATTCTTCATAATGATGTTATTCTTTCAATATCATTATACTGAAATATTTGTATGGATTTTATTGTAGAATTTTTACCTTTTTGAGTCGGGATTACTATTCACGTATACGACACTATTCACGTATACGGCACTATTCATGTATATGTCACTATTAACGTATATGACATTATTTACGTATACGGTACTATGTACGAATATGAAGTACTATTCACGAGTTACTATTCATGAGTTACTATTCATGAGTTACTATTCACGAGTTACTATTCTCGATAAAATTGGTTTCTTTTTCTGACCAAATTATAGTTGATTTATGAATATTACTCTTGAAATTAAATTCATATTTTGATCATATTGATTTTTATTATTATATATAACATTTTTATAACCCTGATGTTGAATTTCTCTTTCACTTGAGTGTAAAGATGGGTAAATTATTGGTATGATCGTGACTGAGGAATATCTTTGGCCTGTAGTGCAAAGATGAATTGTTAACTGGTATGATCATGACCATTGAATTTATAATTTAATATCTTTAGCTTAAGTGTAAAGATGAATTGATTAACATGGTTATAATTATTGTTTATATAAATTATGAAATGATTATATATTTCTTTGAGATATGAATATCTTTGGCATATCGTGCAAAGATGAACTATTGACGAATATCTTTGGCCCATAGTGCAAAGATGAATTATTGATGAATATCTTTGGCTCGTAATGCAAAGATGACTTGTTGTTGAATATCTTTGGCCTGTAGTGCAAAGATGAGTTGTTGATGAATATATTTGGTCTGTAGTGCAAAGATGGTCTGCTGATGGAATATATTTGGCATGTAGTGCAAAGATGAACTGTTGTTGAATATCTTTGGCCGTAGTGCAAAGATGAATTTATTAGTATGATTATGAACAGGAACTGTGATTTGGTATAACCATGATCTTTGATGTTTCAGGTAAAGACAGGTGATGAAAATATTCTTCGTCCTGGGTACGAAGAAAAATTTAATGTCACAATTATGATTATGAGTTATTCATATGATTGTGGAAAGGAACTGTTGAGTGATGTTACATGGCTAAAACATTGTTGGTAGATTTTTAACATGGAGGAGATAATAGACTTTATGGTCTATTTGACTCTTTTAATGGATTGCTCGTTTCGCTGCAACTATGGTTGAAATTTTTATCATCTACCATATGCTCTAAATCTCTGATTTATTACTGATGAAGACTATTTATAATTTATTTATCTTTAGTCATGATATTCTTTACTGGGCTAGTTGTGCTCACCCTTTTGTTTCACAATTCCTTTCAGGTAATAAGAGTGTAGCTGGGTTGAGCGGGGTAACAAGGGAATAGAACGGTGGTCATCATTTAGTAGTTATATTTGGTGAAGAAAATAGGGTGAGGCGAACCCAACGTTGGAAGGGTGTTTCGTCACTATCATACAAGATGTCTAATGACATACAACCTCGTGTCATCATAAGACATGGTTGTGCACATCCACTTGTCGAATATAACTACAAGCACTACCTATATAATCTTGGTGTTTGTTTGAAGTATAATTCTTAGTTAGATACAATGGAGATAATGATAAGTCAAGAGAAGACTCACCATTGGGAAGAATATGATAGTAAACTTCTCATTTTTTTTGGGGTCTATTGGGTCAACCAAGGATAATTCTGTGGCCATATGATATCTATTATAACCTAGAAGCATGGCCTCCCATGTACGAGGGTTTCCTTGAGCACTTCCCAAAGATTCTAATTTCTAAAACAGTTTTTGACTGTACCTTTATGCAAGGTATCTTTGTGAGGTGCTGATACATGATGGTGTCCAATGTCACATTTAGTATATATTTGTATCCAAACTCACAGCATATGTGTTGTTATATTTTACACGACAATTGTTGTAATAAAGTTGTAGTTATTTTCTGTACCATGTATTTGACGACTCAGAATGGGTTGGGTGGAATGGACCTATTCTGGGGTTGTCACATTTGGTATCAGAAGCTTAGGGATATGATCTCTGGCGGAGATCGGGGAATACAACTAGGAGGGGAGAGATGAGTAAATCCTTCGCTAGTGTGTCCTACTTAAGCTTATTTGTTGGTCAGTCACAATATTGGGATATTATGTGATATGTTAATTTGTTTAATTAACCCTTATTTTATGGCAGTATTTGAGAATGGAAGCTGAGAATGCTAACAATGGAGTGAATGAGACTGTGGGGATACCTCTAATCACTAACCGTGATAATGTGATGTCAGACGAAGAAGAAATTAGAGATATCCATGTGGTGAGTGAAGAATTGATAGTTGCACCCGAGATAGTCACAGAGGTAACAGCTGAGACTGAGAAAGAAGAGGAAGAAGAAGTACCTGAGGAGAGTTTATTAGAGGTATTATATGATCAAAATGTAGAATTTTAAAATCGTATTCATGAGTTAGAAGAGCAGGCAGAAGAACGACAGGCGGTCGTGGAACAAAAGGATGCAACAATTCAAGCTTGTGTTACCCGATATGTGATGCTTGAACAGAAGCATTCTTTGGCAGAGTATAAGATGATAAAAATAGAATCTGAGCTGAAAGAAGAAAAAACTGAACGAGTGAGAATAAGTGATGCATGGGCAAAAGTCGCACGACACGTGGATATTGTGGAAAGAGATGTTCAATCTAAGAAGGCTAAAATAGATGATATGAATTTCTCTTTTTGGAAAGCAATTGGGAGAACCCAACATCGAGTTTTGAATTACCCTGTACATAGCGGTCAACCTGAATCCGATATGGATCGAAGATTGATGATTCAGATCATGAATGAGGAGTACGAAGAGGCAGTTGAGGGAGGAATATGTCCTATAGAAAGGTATATTCCAATGGTGATGATGACGCCAAATGCTGCTCCAGACAAGTCAAAGCCGAGTAGTTCGAGGGATGGAGGTTGTCATGACTTTCCAACAAATGAGAAACTCAAATGAAGTTATCATGGGAGATGAGCAATGGAGAAATCATGATGATCTGAGAGATAGAATCTAAAATGGAAGCAAGGTATTCTCAACTCTTCGAAATACCAGGTACGTAAATTTCGGGGACAAAATTTCATAAGGAGGGGAGATTGTAAGACCCCGAATTTTATGAAATAAAAGTATTCAATTTTTTTTATAATTACTATTCAGTAAATGGTTAAATTGATAAATGTTAAAGTTAAGGGTGATATATGAATTTTTTTTCAAAATACACAAGTGGTTATAAAATATTCATTGTTGTCGGGAAATATTCGTTTGGTCGTGGAATATTCTTTCTGTCGGGGAATATTCGTACGACGGCGCAGCCATTTGTGGGCCCCATAACAGAATAACTGTCAGGTGAAGAAAACGACAAATTTGAGTTTTTACAAATAACAGCGTAGTTGTTACCGTTAACACTGTTGGAATACTCGGTGGTTAAAATACAGTAATACGCGTTATTGCACAGTTGCACACGGTATTGCACAGTATTTTTAAATTATTGATCCTTACGTAAGAAGGCACTACTCAATAATTGTTACAATAATTACTGTTCAATATTTTATTTTATTGATTCAATAATTGCTACGTTGAAATTTTATATTATTGTTGTTCAATAATTGTCACTGCATAGTATTTTCAATTATCAGATCAATAATTCATATTATTTGAATAATATTATTAGATAGCATTATTGACAATGTCTAGAAAGTTCTGTCTAAGGAGAGGTTTGGTCATCTAATTGCGCGCTAGTAAGGAGAAATCCTTATTGGAAAGCCCCCTCTTTTCTGGGAACGACCTGGTTGTCATAAATGTGATTCTGTAATATTATTTGTGAATAATTAATTATTAATTCATATGATAAGGAAATATTTATTTGATCTGGATATAAATGATGGATTTATTTATGTGGTTATAAATGAAGGAATTAATGTTGAGGCATTTTATCTATATTTTTATCGGAACGGAGGTATTGAAAATTAAATTAGGGTTTTTGAGATATTTTGAGAGGGTTATAATTTTTAATCCGACCGTTGGATCGTGGTAATTTTTGGATATGTTATACATATATAAGTTAAGTATATGTCCACAAATTTTGAACCATTAAAAATAAACGTATGATTTGTTATGAATTTTACGAGATGACTGGTTCAGAAATTGTTGAATTTTCGAAGTTAATCATTTTGGTAGAAAATTCTAGAATTGGTGGGCCCCACTCTTGGTTGGTGAAGAAATGTTTTGAGATTTTTATTCAAATATGGTGGGTGGGAATAGTAGCAGGTAAAGCCATCAGGTTACAGGTTAAGTCTGCTTCGGCGTGCTAACATTTTCCTATAAATAGAGGGCTAAGTTAGAATTGAAAATCACACCAGAAACAAGTTTTCTCTCTTTCTCTCTCTAGATTATTGAGTATATTTTGTGAGTATTTAGATACTTGGTGAGTTGCTATTCATCAGTGCAAGTTTCCTTCAGTGTCATATCCGATATCCAGTCAGAAGTGCTGCTCTTTTGAGGTAAGGGATAGTACGGGATAGTAAGGGATATTAAGGGATGTTATATTCTTCATAATGATGTTATTCTTTCAATATCATTATACTGAAATATTGGTATGGATTTTATTGTAGAATTTTTACCTTTTTGAGTCGGGATTACTATTCACGTATACGGCACAATTCATGTATATGGCACTATTAACGTATATGACATTATTTATGTATATGGTACTATGTACGAATATGAAGTACTATTCACGAGTTACTATTCACGAGTTACTATTCACGATAAAATTGGTTTCTTTTTCTAACCAAATTATAGTTGATTGATGAATATTACTCTTGAAATTAAATTCATATTTTGATCATATTGATTTTTATTATTATATATAACATTTTTATAACTCTGATGTTGAATTTTTCTTTCACTTGAGTGTAAAGATGGGTAAATTATTGGTATGATCGTGACTGAGGAATATCTTTGACCTGTAGTGCAAAGATGAATTGTTAACTGGTATGATCATGACCATTGAATTTATAATTTAATATCTTTAGCTTAAGTGTAAAGATGAATTGATTAACATGGTTATAATTATTGTTTATATAAATTCTGAAATGATTATATATTTCTTTGAGATATGAATATCTTTGGCCTGTCGTGTAAAGATGAACTATTGACGAATATCTTTGGCCCATAGTGCAAAGATGAATTATTGATGAATATCTTTGGCTCGTAATGCAAAGATGACTTGTTGTTGAATATCTTTGGCCTGTAGTGCAAAGATGAGTTGTTGATGAATATATTTGGTCTGTAGTGCAAAGATGGTCTGCTGATGGAATATATTTGGCATGTAGTGCAAAGATGAACTGTTATTGAATATCTTTGGCCGTAGTGCAAAGATGAATTTATTAGTATGATTATGAACAGGAACTGTGATTTGGTATAACCATGATCTTTGATGTTTCAGGTAAAGACAGGTGATGAAAATATTCTTCGTCCTGGGTACGAAGAAAAATTTAATGTCACAATTATGATTATGAGTTATTCATATGATTGTGGAAAGGAACTGTTGAGTGATGTTACATGGCTAAAACATTGTTGGTAGATTTTTAACATGGAGGAGATAATAGACTTTATGGTCTATTTGACTCTTTTAATGGATTGCTCGTTTCGCTGCAACTATGGTTGAAATTTTTATCATCTACCATATGCTCTAAATCTCTGATTTATTACTGATGAAGACTATTTATAATTTATTTATCTTTAGTCATGATATTCTTTACCGGGCTAGTTGTGCTCACCCTTTTGTTTCACAATTTCTTTCAGGTAGTAAGAGTGTAGCTGGGTAGAGCGGGGTAACAAGGGAATAGAACGGTGGTCATCATTTAGTAGTTATATTTGGTGAAGAAAATAGGGTGAGGTGAACCCAACGTTGGAAGGGTGTTTCGTCACTATCATACAAGATGTCTAATGACATACAACCTCATGTCATCATAAGACATGGTTGTGCACATCCACTTGTCGAGTATATCTACAAGCACTACCTATATAATCTTGGTATTTGTTTGAAGTATAATTCTCAGTTAGATACAGTGGAGATAATGATAAGTCAAGAGAAGACTCACCATTGGGAAGAATATGATAGTAAACTTCTCATTTTTTTTGGGGTCTATTGGGTCAACCAAGGATAATTCTGTGGCCATATGATATCAATTATAACCTAGAAGCATGGCCTCTCATGTACGAGGGTTTCCTTGAGCACTTCCCAAAGATTCTAATTTCTAAAACAGTTTTTGACTGTACCTTTATGTAAGGTACCTTTGTGAGGTGCTGAAACATGATGGTGTCCAATGTCACATTTGGTATATATTTGTATCCAAACTCACAGCATATGTGTTGTTGTATTTTGCACGACAATTGTTGTAATAAAGTTGTAGTTGTTTTCTGTACCATGTATTTGACGACTCAGAATGGTTTGGGTGGAATAGACCTATTTTAGGGTCGTTACAAATATTTCAGCATAATGATATTGAAGAAATAATATCATTTTCGAATAAAATAACATCCCTTACTATCCCTTACCTCAAAAGAGCAGTACTTCTGACTAGAATAACGCTGAACGAACTTGCACCGTATAGCAACACTCAAGATATCAAAATACTCACAAGAATACGGTCGATATATATAGAGAGAAATAGAGAGAAAACTTCAGTTTCTGGTGTGATTTTTAATTCTAACCTAAGCACCCTATTTATAGGAAAATGCTTAGAACACCAAAGCAGAAAATTGAATACAATATTAATATAATTACAAAATATTCAAGGCCGTCTAGATACTTGAATTCAGCCATAAACTCATGCTAACCTTCTAGAAGAAAGGTAAGAAAAACGTTTTTCATAAATAAAATATTTAAAACTTCCAAAAATCAATTATTTTGGAACTACGGAACTTCAATAATTCATAATTAATAGCTCTTTTATCAGAAAATTTGAATCTCGCGTGTTTTTATAGGAAATTCAATTCTCTACAACTTTGCAGAAGAAAGTTTTTCCAAATTCCAAACAGAAATTGACCGAAATCCACATACGGACGATTTTACAGGCTATAATCAAATTTTCGGTCAAGAATTGTGTCCACCAACACACAAAATATGTGTTAAACATTTAATCCAACAAAAATACTCTTCCTCCTCATTTATTCATATATCCCACATTTATTGTAAAAATATCACCATTAATATATTATTAAAATAATATATTTTAATGAATTATTTTATCAGAAAAAATAAAATATTAATTTTCAACAATTGTCACATTAAAATTTTTCTCCATCTATATCCACATAAAATCAATATTTTCCTCATCATATAAATCAATAATTAATTATTCACAAATAATATTACAGAATCACAGTACTGGCAACCAGGCCGTTCCCAAGAAAGAGGGGTCCTTCCGGTAAGGATTTCTCCTTACTGGCGCACAATTAGATGACCAAACCTCTCCTTAGACAGAACTTTCTAGACATTACCAATAATGTTATCTAATAATATTATTCAGATAATATGAATTATTACTCCGATAATAGAAAATACTTTATAGTGACAATTATTAAAACAACAGTAATATAAAATATCAACGCAACAATTATCAATAAAATAAAATACTGAACAGTAATTACTGTAACCATTATTGAGTAGTGCCTTCTTACATAAGAATCAATAATTGGTGCAATACAGTGTGCTACTGTGAAACAACACGTATTACTGTGTTTAACCACCGGGTATTCCAACAGTATTAACGGTAACAACTACGCCGTTATTTATAAACAACTTGTTTTTGTCGTTTTCTTCATCAAATCACTTTATGTTATGGGGCCCACACAAGGCTGCGCCGTCGTATGAATATTTCCCGACAGTAAGAATATTCCACGATCAAACGAATATTCCCCGACAACAATGAATATTTTATAACCACTTGTGTATTTCGAAAAAAATTCATATATATCAATTTAACTATTTACTGAATAGTAATTATAAGAAAAATTGAATACTTTTATTTCATAAAATTCGGGGTCTTACACCTTACGAATATGAAAAATAATATCGTAAGCGAATATGAAATAAATAATACCCGTTACCTCAAAAAGAGAGCAATTTCGACTGGTATAGCAGAGATATTCTTGAAGAAAACTTTCACTATTTTTTACACTCATAGCTTCCTTAAACTCTAAAAAAATACGCTTAATATTATAAAAGAAAAATTCTCTGATTCTGGTGTGATTTTCTTTTCTAAACTGAGATCCTATTTATAGGAGAATGGAAGGATACTATTTAAATTGAAAATCACGTACTGCACAGTAACATACTCACGGGTGTCGAATCCTCGGCTGAAATTCTAAAAATTTTGATTTACTATTCAGCACTATGCAACAAAATATAATATATTCTATTTTTTATAAAAAACAAAACTTATTAATATTATATATATATATAATATATATATATATATATACACACACACACACACATACACACACACACATGGCAAACGGGTCATGCTGGGCAGGCGGGGTCAGGCTTTTGACGGGTCGAGCCAAAACGGCCCGGGTTTTGACGGGCAAAAAAATGCAAGTTCAAAGCCCGGGTTTTGGCGGACGGGTCGGGCCGAAGAAGTTTTATGCCTTTTTTTTGGGCTTAGCCCAAACAGGCCGGGCTGGGCCTTCGGCGGGCCGGGCCAAAAAGGGCCGGGTTTTTGTGGGCTTAAAAAATGCGGCCCAAAACCCGGGTTTTGGTGGGCGGCAAGGCCGGCCCGCTGGCTTTGGTCCCGTTTGCCAGGCCTATATATATATATATATGTCAACTTCACATGCACACACACATGTTATATATATATATATATATATATATATACTGAATAACCTTCTACCAATTATTTTGAAAAATGAGTAAGTGGGGGGTCCAAATAATAAGCAAAATTTACCACAAATACTTCATAAAAAAATTTTCATAATTTTTAACAACATTTATTCATCATTATTATAACTCGCAATATTAACAACTAGGTCGTTCCCAGGAAAGAGGGGCTTTCCGATAAGAATTTCTCCCTATTGGCGCGCAATTAGATGACCAAACCCCTTTTGCTCGACAAAACTTTCTAGACATCGTCAATAATGCAAATAATAATATGAATAACTTCGTCGTCTCAATTATTGATTTAATAATATAAAATATTACGACAATAATTGAATCAATAACGTGAGATACTATGCATCAATTACTGTGGTAATAATTGAATAAACTGATTGAGTTCTCACATAAGCATCAATAATCAATACTGTGTGTTAATATGCAATCACGCGTGTTACTGTACTTTTATCACCGGGTATTTCAACAGTTAACGGTAAAACTTTCGTCGTTATTTTTATAAAAAGATATTTCTATCGTTTTCTGACTCCGACAGTAATTTCGTTATGGGGTCCACCAATTATTGTGCTGTCGTACGGATATTCCCTGACAAAACGAATATTTTATAACAACTTGCTTACTTTTCAAAATTTATAAATATTACCCACAACTATAACATTATATCAAATTCACACCATAATATTCAAAAAAATATTTTGAGAAAATTAAATCTTTATTCATAAAAGTTGGGGTCTTACACTAGAGTACCCTGATGCAATGCTGCTGCGGTGCTGCCACATTGCCCCTGTCCGGTCGTCGCCATCTGCAAAGTCTTCTTTTCTTCATCTGCAACACAGCAACAGCCAAGTTAAGTTTTTTTTAACTAACATGAAACGACGTCGTTTCATTAAAAAATATTTTATATCATCTTATCACTTATCAGGCATTAGGATTTAGGAATTAGGCATTCATAGATTTTCTTTTCCTTCTTCGCGACTTCGCCTCTTCTTCTTCAGTTCTTCCGCTCCTCATTCCTCAGCTTCTCAGTCGCGCCCCTCCGTGGCTCCGCCTCTGGCCGGCGGCTGTTGCTGCTTCCTTGCTCCGCCAGTCCGCCACTGCCTCTTATCCTCCTGCTTGGGCCTTCCTCCTTTGGTAATTTCTAAATTCTAATTCAAGTTATGTTTACATCTTTAATCTTTTAGTAATTTAGTTTTCAAAATTTTCTGGAGATATACTTATATTGTTACTGTTGGAGTGTTGGTACTTAATTTATTTTCCATAATCTCATTAGGTTAAATTAGGTTAATTAAAATTATTAAATTAGGTTAATTGATGAAATTATGATGAAATATTTGAAATAAACACTTTAAGCGTCATTAAATAAAAAAAATTTGCTGATGTATTTTAACCCCTCTATGAAAACGTTCTGGTTCTGCCACTGATTTGAAGAAAAACGAGGAACTTGATTATATTTCAGCAGTAGATATAAATAATTTACTCAATGAATTATTCGAATTACTTTTATAATAAAGTTGATAATTTGTCAATTATTCAAGAATAAAATTCATTACAAATTTTAAAAATTAAACAAGTAAAAACACAAAAGCAATCATTAGAAATATCAGAGACAATCACATTATGCATCCGACTATGAGCATGTGTGTATTAATCCTTCATTATAAATGTAATCAAATCTCGCAAAATGGAGAGACAAATTGAAGTATTATCAAATTCAAAATTCGGTCCCCAAAGAATTTGGACTTATAATTTACTACATCAAGTACTTAATTTGATACAATTTAGCCCCCAATTTCTGAATTCAGTCAAAGTTGGCCAGAATGCCAGACCCGCCCAAGAATCGGATCAGGTTTTGTGTATTTAATACCAATTGACTGTATAAATATACTGTTTGACTTAATTTAAAAAAGGGTTATTTACAGTTCCATTAAATCAAGTACCACCATATTCATGATTCGCCCCCAAAGAAAAAAAAATTAAAATTATTAAAAATTTAAAATTATAAAAAATTATAAGTATAATAATTTTTAGCCCTTTAAAAAAATTAACTATTACCGTAGAAATAAAGTATACAATTTAAATTTATAAATATAATTTGTAAAATTTAAGTTGTGATATAATTTGTAAAATTTAAGTTTGTGATATAATAAACGAATGGCTTTATGGCTTGATATAACAGTGATTGATTTTAATGGCTTAGTTGCTTGAATTCGCACAACAGGTTGATTAGGAATATGAAAACTAACCACCTTACGAAAACAATCAATTTTGGCATGATGAGTAGTTAACCAATCAATTCCTAAAATCACGTCAAATGCAAGTATTTTAAAGAGATAAGGTCAACAGGTAAGGTGATGGTGCCAACTTGGATCAAACAAGATTTATAAACAGTGGATGTGATGAAAGTTTTCCCTAACGGAGTATCCACAGATAAATCAAAGTCTAATTTCTCCGGAGTCAAGTTTAAACGTTGAGCACAAGCAGGAGAAATAAATGAATGGGTAGCACCGGTATCTAGTAAGGTATAAACTTCACATGAATTTATGATTAGCTTACCCGTGATCACCTCGTTTGGGTTCCTCGCATGTTGACCAGTCACGACAAACACTCTTCCAGGAACCGTTGACTTTGACTTTTCTGGGGCAGCCTTTTGAGTCACTGTCCCCGCTGAACTTGGTTTCGCTACCGTAGAATCTCGAGCGATATGTCCTTCCTTTCCACAATTATAGCATACCTTGAACTGTTGTGGACAGTTTGGGCTGATATGTCCCTCTTTTCCACATTTATAGCATATGACCGGTGGTCGTTCTTCTCCCTTGGAACCAGTTGCTGCTGGTGCTGACGTCTTCGTATTATCATTGTTGAATCTCCTCTTTTTAAAATCTCCTCCCGACTCGCTTCTTCTATTTTCATGGCCACGATTACCACCAGAGTGGTTGCCGTTCTTGTTTGTATTTTTCTTTCTCCGTTGGTTATCATTGTTCTGATGACTGTTGTCACCGGTATGATCCTGGTTGTGGTCCCTCGGTTGACCATAATCGTTATCTCGCTCTAATAATTGAGCCATGTTGACAACAACTGAATAGAGAGAAAATTTATGAGAAATGAGATATTGACGTATGCCGGGTTTCAAACTTCTCAGAAACATCCGCGTCATACGTTCCTCATTCTCCACCAAATGAGGTGCAAACCTGGACAACTCTGCAAACTTCGCCTCGTACTGGGACACCGTCATGTTGTTCTGCTCCAGTCTAATAAACTCCACTTCCTTTATATGACGAACACTTTCAGGAAAGTATTTGTCATTGAACAGTTTCTGAAATGTCTCCCAAGACATGCTGAGTGCGGCTGGATGGGTACGTTTCACAGACTCCCACCAGTAGTCTGCCTCGCCACGGAACATAAAGGTGGCGAATGGAACCTTCTGTTCCTCCGTGCATCCCAAGACATCGAATATCTTGGTAATTTACTTGACCCACGTTTCCGCCATGATCGGATCCGACTTTCCCTTAAATTCTGGTGGTCCTAACTCTTTGAACTACTTGGTTGTGACCAGCTGTGCGTTGCCATTGTTTCTTCCTATATTTTGAACAGGAATCTCCTTCGTCTGGTTTTGCATGAACCGCAAAAAACTTCTAAACATCTCATCGTTCACCGTCTGCTCAGTGGTGTTGTTCACAGGAGGAACATTGCCAGCCTGTTGCACGTTCTCCTCGTTGGTGAGTACAGGTGTCTCCACGGTTTCATTTACTCCACTGTTAACATTCTCAGTCGACATTCTCAAATACTGCCAGAAAATAAGGGTTAATTTAACAAATTAACAAATCACATAATATCCCTATATTATGACCGACCAACAAATAAGCTTAGGTAGGACACACTAGCGAAGGATTTACTCGTCTCTCCCCTCCTAGTTCTATTCCCCGATCTCCGCCAGAGATCATATCCCTAAGCTCTGATACCAACTGTGATGCCCCCAAAATAGGTATACAACACCCATTCTGTGTCGTCAATAACATGGTACAAAAACAACTACAACTTTATTAATACAACATAAAAATTGTGAGTGTAAATATAAATATTGTCATCTAGACAATATCCACACTCAAATAAGTACTCATTACAATTATTGGTACAATATTTTACAAAAAAAAATGGTGAGGACTACTAAAACAACTTCCTAGAACCTTCATTCCATACCCCGACTAGTACTCGCTACATTCTCGCCTCTTGAGAAAAATAGAACCAAAAGGAAAAGGGTGAGCTCAACTAGCCCAGTAAAGAGCATTATGACTAAGATAACATAGAACAAATTATCGTTAGTCTTCAACAGGGAAAAATATAATAGAATACAATAGACAACAAGTTTTAAATCAATATTCGCACCGAAAAATAATAATTCATAGAAGAGTTACGTAGAGAATGAAATTTACTATTATCTATGAATTTAAAAGTCCATCATCAGCATTTTATCCCTGTAACATCAATCAATATTCATTTTCGCACTACAGGCCAAAGATATTCACCAGTTGGTCATGTTCATCTAAACACCTGTTCATCTTTGCACTACGGGCCAAAGATATTCATCAGAAATCGTTAATCTTTGCACTACAGGCCAAAGATATTCAATTATATCATCATTTAGGACTGAGGATGATGAAAAATATTTTAAAGGAAACGAATCCAGTGAAACAAAATAATAAATATTAAGGATTCGTATTTTAACTATTCCATGTCCAAAATACCTCATAAATAATCATATTGGAGTAAAATTCAAGAATGATCAAAACATGGATACAATCAAAGCTAGTATCCATAATAGATATTTTGGACAAAAAGAAGAAAATTTTATTTTTTGGTGAATAGTAACTCGTGAATATTAACCCCGACATGAAAAATTTCAAATTTAATAAAACGTTCAGATCAATACTTCGGCATAATGATATTGAAGAAAATAATATCATTTAAGAAGAAATAACATCCCTTACCTCGGAAAGACGGTACTTCTGACTGGAATACTAGATATAGTGCTGAAGGAAACTTGCACCGTATAGCAACACTCAAAGTATCAAATACTCACAAGAATACGCTCGATATAGAGAGAGAAATAGAGAGAAACTTGTGTTTCTGGTGTGATTTTCAATTCTAACCTAAGCACCCTATTTATAGGAAAATGCTTAGAACACCAAAGCAGAAAATTTAATATAATATTAATATATTTATCAAATTTTTCTTAGCCCACCTCTAGACATCTGATCTCAGCCCATTTATATCACATGTTAGCCCACTTAAATGCCAAAAAAACGTTTTTCTTCAAAATAATAAATAAAACTTTCAAAAATCAATTATTTCGAAACTTCAGAACTTCAATAATTCATAATAAATAGGCCTTTTATCAGAAAATTTGAATCTCGCGAGTTTTTATAGGAAATTCAATTCTCTACAACTTTGCAGAAGAAAGTTTTTCTAAATTCCAAACATAAATTGACCGAAATCCATAAACGGGCGATTTTACAGTCTATAATAAATTTTCGGTCAAGAATTGTGTCCACCAACACACAAAACATGTGTTAATCATTTAATGCTACAAAAATACTCTTCCTCCTCATATACTCATATATCCCACATTCATTGTAAAAATATCACCATCAATATATTATTAAAATAATATATTTAAATGAATTATTTTATTAGAAAAAGATAAAATATTAATTTTCAACAATTGTTATATTAAAAATTTTCTCCATCTATATCCACATAAAATCAATATTTTCCTCATCATATAAATCAATAATTAATTATACACAAATAATATTACAGAATCACAGTACTGGCAACCAGGCCGTTCCCAGGAAAGAGGAGGCTTTCCAATAAGGATTTCTCCTTACTGGCGCGCAATTAGATGACCAAATCTCTCCTTAGACAGAACTTTTTAGACATTGTCAATAATGTTATCTAATAATATTATTCAGATAATATGAATTATTGCTCCGATAATGGAAAATACTGCGTAGTGACAATTATAAAATATCAACGTAGCAATTATTTAATCAATAAAATAAAATATTGAACAGTAATTACTGTAACCATTATTGAGTAGTGTCTTCTTACGTAAGAATCAATAATTGGTGCAATACCGTGTGCTACTGTGTAACAACGCGTATTACCGTATTTTAACCCGGGTATTCCAACAGTATTAACGGTAACAACTACGCCGTTATTTATAAACAACTTATTTTTGTCGTTTTCTTCATCCAATCGCTTTCCGTTATGGGGCCCACAAAAGACTGCGTCGTCGTACGAATATTCTCCGACAGTAAGAATATTCCACGACCAAGCGAATATTCCCGACAACAATGAATATTTTATAACCACTTGCTTATTTAAAATATCTGCGCATTTTACCCATAACTAACCACATTAATCAAATCAACCCTTACTATTTCAGAATAATAAATAGAGGAAATTAAATTTCATTTATTAATAATTTGGGGTCTTACATAAATTGTGAATTTAGTGGTACTTGATGTAACATAAGTGTTATTAGCCATTATTGTATACGATATCTGGCCGAAAAATTAGGAATCCGACCAATTTTGGTCGTATTTTGAAATTGGAGGCTAAATTGTATCAAATTAGACACTTGATGTATAGTAAAGTGTAAGCCCAAATTCTTTGGGGGTCTAATCATGAATATAATGGTACTTTATATAATAAATTGTATATATTTAGCCCTATTAGTAGGATGTTATTCTTTTGTTACATTATGAACTAATTTTCCATTTAAGATTTCAATGGAACCCAACATCTAATTTGGATTAAAATTCTCCCTCTTTGATATTAGTTAATCACTTGTGAATTGAATATCATAAATTGTGTTTCATGTATTAATTACCTAGCTAGTAATTAATTTGGTAACTTATTTGACATTATCAAATGGATTATAATGTTTGACCTAAATTATGATATCATATGCTTGTTTGTTCTTCTTATTCACACATAGAAAGATTGGATTATTGATTAGAGAAATCTATTTTAATACTCCATGGCATATTCTTGTACATGGCTCTTAGAATTATATAAACTCTTTGCATCTAGATTAGAAATATATTTGACGATGACTTATGCAACCTTGTTAAGAATTCAACTTAATAACCACTTGTAAGACCCCAATTTTTATGAATAAATATGAATTTTTTCTCTAAATATCATTTTTGAATATTATGGTGTGAATTGTTATAATATTTGTGACGCCCCCAAAATTAGGTATACATCACCCATCTTGGTTGTCAGATACATAGTACAGAATACAAATACAACTTATTAATACAACTGTCGTGTACAATACGACAAAACATAAACTGTGAGTTTGAATACAAATATTATCTTCTAGAGAGTATTCATACTCAAAAGGAGTCCTCATTACATTTATTAAACACACTATTACATAGAATAGTGAGGACTTACTAACTAATATT
>CM029013.1:263623872-263851037 GCA_016801055.1 Panax notoginseng | reverse complement strand
TTTTTTTGCAACTGCTACAAGTGTCAATTGAAGGTGATGAGCCAAACAATGAACATAAAAAGCAACTTATTCTCTGACAAAATCAAACTCTTGAGACCATTGAATTCCCTCGCATGTTAATAGCTTCATTATATCCTTGCCTATGTACACGTGACATGCTCAATCCATGTGTTGCACAAAGTGACTCAATAGCCTCTTTTAAGTGTTCGAGCACATGTATTGGCAACATGAACAATGCCAAGAAAACACTCGATAACGCACCCGTGTTTATTCACATAACGTAAAGCAACGGCCATTTGTTCTTTAATTGATGAATTACGAGCCTCGTCAATTAACAAAGAGAAAAAATTACCCCCAATCTCTGCAACTATAGCTTTTATGGTAAAAAAATGCAGCGGCACTACAAATGTCTTTTTGGATTAAAGGTGATGTCAATTTGTGGTTCCCTAGAGCATTTTTCAACACAACTTTATTCACTACATCATTGTTCATGGATAAAAACTTTAGAATCGAAAGAAACAAATCTCATATAGATGAGATCAAACGAAGCTTGTAATCTTTTTTTTCTTAGTCAGATATATTGGCAAGTTTGCTATCTATGTGTTGCTTTCGGTTCCTCAAATCGTGATAAGCTAACATGCATTGTCTATGAATACTATTAGGTGACTCTCCAACATGTTCAAATAAGTATTTCGTCTTCCTCCAATTATTAAATTCTTTAGCATCATATTCCATTATAGATGGTCTTAGTCCCGAATCTGCAACAAGTTCCTCTTCTAAATTGAATTCAACTTGGGATTGAGAATTGATATTTTGAGATTGTTCTTGGATAGGGGTTTTGAGAGATTTTAAGTTGTCTTATTGACTCGGATGGATTGTGATGTTGATGACTCAGTTTTGGAACGTTTGAATTTTGACCACATGTCATGAATACCTAAATCAATCAAAATATAAGTATACAACCCCAAGCAAACAATTATTTTATGCAACATAAATAGAATTCGATAATATACAACAAATAAATACTCATAAATCATAACCCAAACTAAAAAAGGAATTTCAAAATAAAAAATATTTAGATAGAATTTAAAAACTTACTTCGGTTACTTGTCATAACTCAATTTGAATGATTCTCCAAACAATTACAATTTCAACCGTATGCACAAAGCCTCAAACCAAATTTGTCTTCTATATTCAAACAAAATCAAGCCAGAACAATCAAAATCAACTCACAATTCACAAACATAATAAATTCAAAAAAAAATGAAATGCATAACTACATATTCATTTAACCCCAACCCACAACAAATTCAAATAAATATAAAATTTAAACTATCAAACAAAAAAAAGCCCTAATTAGTTACCTCTTAAGTTCAAAATACAACAAATACATCAGATAAATTGAATTGGGTTTACCCCAAGTCTCCAACCAACAACAAATTCAAACAAACTACAAATTTTAAAGTATCAAACAAAAAAACTATAATTTAGTTACCTTCTAAGTTTGATATGCGCAAGGGGAGAAGGGTAAAGACTAGAGAGTAGAGACTGCAATGAAATGAGAAGAGGAGACGAAGTCACAGTGGTCGTCGCTAAGAAGAGAGAGAAGTCGCAGTGGTCGCGAACTCGCGGTGGCTTTCAGCCAAGCAGTGAAGTAGAGAAACGAGTTCTTTCAAGTATGCTCTCGCCTCTCTGACTCTCTATAATCTTTACTTTGTTGAATTAGATTAGAATGGAACTGTTTTCTTTTGCTACCAACAAGTTTAACTTTTCTATTAATCTGCCCCCTTGAGTTTATTAACTTATAAATTATGCCCCTGCCCCTATACCTATAAAAAAAATCAGCATAGGCATTACCTTTCTACTCCATCCGCCCTGGCTGCAGTAAGTATCTTAAACATTGCCCTTCTATATAACTGGCACTTGAATGTATGTCTTGTTGCAAGTCTTTGTATGATAGGTTCCTGAAATCAATTGAAGATTAAAATATATTATATAGGTCGCAGCACAATGCAGACTATGTGCTAAGAATTTTTACCTCCTACAGATCGATCAATCACCTGGAAATATAAATTAAAAATTAAAAACTTAATAAAAAAATCGACCCATTCTCCAAAAGTGATGGGAACAAATTTTTCCTTTTTCCTAGCATCAATACAAACTGAATTAAACCAAAAAGTGAAAGAGGATTTATGAATGAAGAAGTGCTAGTCTGGACTATCAAAATTTGATATAAGTGGGACAACATGGTGATTTAAGCAAAAATCAATTGCCAAGCATTTATTTAGCCACCACCAGCAAACAATTGAAAAGGGAAAGAAATAAAAAAAAAAAATTGATTCATTCAATACACAGTACACTCACAAAGGAAGGAAAATTTTAAGGTAAAACTGCACAAGGAACATAAATGCATAAACTGAGGAGCCAAAAGATTGTGATGTGATAAATATGAAGCCAATTCATTACTCGTGTAATCCCTATTTTGGTCCAAATGATCAAGACTTCTCAAGTGACTCATGCTCGCTAACCTCTCAGCCATCAAAATGTGCATGCGTTTGCCCGTGTGCGCGAATCTAATCTTCAACAAAGCAAAATAGTAGTACCTGACTCAGAGTATGGCAACCCACAC
Organism: Panax notoginseng; assembly: GCA_016801055.1. NCBI lineage: Eukaryota > Viridiplantae > Streptophyta > Magnoliopsida > Apiales > Araliaceae > Panax > Panax notoginseng. The sequence goes on along the minus strand of CM029013.1, from coordinate 263,848,408 downwards.
ACACCTCCTTTCACAAGGTACCCCCAACCTTGGAAGAGTAGTGGAGACTAATGTTTTGGAGTAATGGGGTCATAAAACTATTTCAACTGATGAAGGAATACGGCATTTGTAATTATACTTTTAATTTCCAAGATTCATCTTTTACGAATTTCATATAAAATCTGCCAACTCATGTTTACAAACACAAAATCCATGAATTAGGGTCCACTAACAGATTACGCATAAATCAAAATCCATTTCACAATATCTTACCAACTAATGATTCCCAATTTGAAGAATCTTCATATGTACAACGTCAAGTAGTACATAAACTTGAATTAGAGTTTGATTTCTCCTAAATATACAATCATTACATTTGTCCATAGAAATGCTATTAGTAAATAACATGATCACTACCTATATTGTTTAAAAGACAAAATAATAGTTGAATGCATGATCTAACTCTAAGCACAACCTTAAATTTAAAAGAAATCACACTAATTGCATTAGTTGTGCCTTGGGGAAACCAAACGCACCTTAAACCAAGCTCGAACAATAGCTCGCTGCTTTGAGTAGATCTCCTTTTCAACCAAGGCCCACCTTCTAGGGTTTGAATTGGACAAAAATTAATGTTTTTTTTTCCTTTTTTCAAGCGGTATTTTCAATTTAATCGATTTCTCCTTTCTTTCTTTTTTTTGGGTTGTTCTCTTTCATTTTCAGTCTTCTTTTGGTCTATTTTTTCCAAAAGAACTGACTAGACAGAATATAACCCTAGACATACCAGAATCAGCCACGAACACTAGGGAATGTAGAGAGTATTTGTAATATAATCAGCAAAATCAGATGCACAGATTTCATTTCTTTCTTTTTGTAAGAGTACAATGTAATATGAAAATTAATTTATGTGTCTATTAATTTTATGTTGTTGTGATAGGATAGAATAATAATAATATATATACGGAGGCTGGGTAACATGAATTTAACTTTGGTCAATTGATAAATATACTGTCAACACACACAGGACGGGAGGTGATATGGAACTGTATTGATCACCAACTTGCATGAGGTTAACTCCATGACGGCCAGATCCATATATAACAATAATATATGTGTTCCTGACTTCCTTCTTTACACTCGCAGCTCTTATGTATCTGTCAACATGAATGTGTATATCAACAATTAAAGAGGAAAAAAAAGGTTATCTTAAATTCTGAGAAACTGATGAAGTGCTACTTTTTAGCATGCTAGCCCTTTGTTTAGAAAAACAAAATAAAGGAATTCTCACAATTTGGAACCGAAAGTTAGAAAAAGTTTAAATTTAATTTAAGAATAAAGTGAATAGAAGCTAAATTAAAAAATTATAAAATAAATGAATAATAATTAGCACCAAAAGAGAGTAAATGAGAGAATTAGTCAGTCTTTACATCTGCTTATGCCACCTCTGCTTATGGTAGAAGGTTACCACTCACAAAAGACAGCCAAAAGAAATGGATAATATCTGTAACAATATACACATACAAAACAAAAAACCTGCAGCAATATCTGTAACTTTCTTTCATTAATTGCAAAGAATTATAGGAGTCTCAAAACTACAGCTGACTTTCTACATTTGCTCAATAAAATTTACAAAAAATATATATATATATTTGCAACTAAGGACAACTGAATACCGCAATTTCCCCAGAAATTTGCGAAAAAAATTGCAGAACAAATGGGGTTTGGTGGAGGGATATGAAGATTGTACATGATAATGAACTATATATGCACCGTATCTTTCAAAACTGACTACTAATATATGACCATTTTAGAATATGACAGAGCTCAACCAGAGAAACCATTATGTTTTCCCTTGCTCCGGAGATTTAACACCAGAAGAATCTTGATCCTCGCGCCTTTGAGACTTCTCATGAGAAGAATCATCGTTGTCGCTAGGATTAGTCGATATTTGAGAGCACCAATGATCCGGGACACTCAAAAAATGGGTAGTGATGAACTTCCTGAACCTCTTCTTGTATTCTTTAGGCGAGATGACGGTTGGCAACTGGTTTTTGGGAACAACGAGCGAGGACTTCACCCAGTTTTCGAGTTGCTTGTCCCACGTATACTGCCTTAGATAATCAATAATGCCACAGACAAGTTCCTGCTTCTGAGTGTCCACTCCCACGAGTAGAGAGTAGTCCATAACATTGTTTCTCTGGAAATTAGGTACACAAAAAGAAGTTAGATGCCAAACATTAAAATGCTAATAAAAATATATTTTCCCTACCATATTCAGAATGAAAATAAATTATATACGGATGGCCTGTAAACCTAGGTTATGTTTGTTTGCAAGGATTATAATCCCAACTATTAATCCTAGAATTATAATCTCGAGATTATAATTATAATGTCAAGACGATTAAGCCATTTTATAATCCGAGACTAATAGTCTCAAGTCTAAATTTGAAAACAAACAAGACAATTGAGATTAATAGTCATATCCCAATATAATCATTACAAACAAACATAGCCCTAGAGTTTTACGCCCTCAATAATAACATGCCATGTAGGGTCCATAACATGCCATGTTGCCTCTATGATGACCATGAAATTAATCTTGAGGGTATTTAACTTTGAAAGAGATGGAATGACATAATGGAGACTTGTCAATTTGAAACTAATTAGTACATGGTCGTTTTTAAAACTTAATCATAGTGATATTTGCGCTACAAATTTCTCTATCTGTGCTCCACTTTAGAACAAAGTTTGCTTCATTTCAATATTGCAGTGAAGCGCAAATAAATTTGGATCGCAAATATCATTTCCCTACGATTTAAAAAAAAAAACTCGTATATTGAATTACAAGCAAGCTTTGTATGCAGAAGAATTATGTAATAACAGTAACGAGAACAGAAATGCAAGGCAACTGTTGGCATACTCACATTAAGGAAGGTAGTGTCATTCCACACAGCTCGTTGCAAAATTCGTTTTGCTTTTCTGCTAACATAGAAAGGTGAATCATTCATGTCATTAACAAAGTTCTGATCCAAAAGAACATCTCCTGAGCTATCAGGAGCTGAATTTAATCTAGAATGCAATGCCCCTTTAAGATCGTACTGCCGATTAATGTTTCGCCCAAATGTAAGGTTCTCCATCACCATGAGATCATGTTTTGTCTCTTTCCCACTCTTTTGCCGCACAATGACCTGCAACAAAAGACGAATTTTTTACAAGGTCTATTGAATTTATGAAGCATAGATGTGAATTATCAAAAGGCACAGTAAATTAAGCCAACCTGATGTATCCCGAAAATTTTTGCAAGGCAGGTCTGATTCCCCATCTCAAAGCAGTCCTTCATATACTTGAAATAATCCGGAGCAAACTTCATGAATGATTCATATTCTGTCCTCTTAATTTCCTTTATAATGAAGCGGTCATCTAGAGTTTTTGCAAAGAACGACTTACTTTTGCCACCTTTGGCATCCCAGTTTCTACAACGGCTTAGTGAAGCAATATAATCAAGTTCAGATGGACAGCATCGCCTTCGTAGATCTTGAAATTGGCTGGCATACAGAGAAACTACAGAATATATACCCTTTCCAAGTAACTTCCTTAATCCCATAGAGACTTCTGGGTGAGGATCCCCAAAGTAAACCAGAGAATCTGACAAATATAACCCATTACTAGTGGACAACCTTGAGTCGTCTGAAGAAATGCTAGATGAAGAATATAAACCATCTGAAGTAAACGAACCAAATGAAGACGAATGAGAAGAAGCTAAAGAAGATGGTCGAGTTACACTACGAGAACTCTCATATGCTTTAGCATCCACTCCTCTCTCTCTGCTAGTATCATAATTGAGATCTTCTATCAAATTTGATGAATCCTTCAACAAGGCCAGAGCGCAAGCTACTATGCTTGATAGTTCATCCTCACAATCTGATACAATATAGTTGTCGGTGCCAAGAGGAATGTGCAGCCTTGAGCCCTCGTCAGTAATCACATCATGAACTCGGGATCCTGGAGCATAGGCATTAATAGGTTCAAATTTCAGTGAGTAACCTTTCTGGAGGTCCCTCATGTACTCATGCCTAATTTCAGGAAAAGGATTCCAGATCCATCCTTCAGAATTCTCTAGGTTGGATATCAGCAAAACAGTAGATTTATTCCTTTGAAATGGATTTGAATCAAGAACATCCTGCCCAAGGTCTTTAGGACTTTGATCAATTCTCTCGGACTGAGCAGATATGGATGAATTATTCTCTGTAGCATTTTCCTCAACAGCATGAGAATAGATGAAAAGATTAGGTTTCGGCACGAAGTCTTGAGCATTCATTATTCCCAAACTTGACTTCTGAATATCATCTATGACCGTAGATGAAACCAATAAATTGTCTTTCTCGGAAGATTCTTGAACCTCTCCTTCAATTGGGACTTCTATAAATTCGTTTATTTCAACAGGCGTCTCCAACTTCTTATCAAGGTCAGCTACGTTGTCAAAAACTTCTTCACATTCCTTTGCACCGTCAGCCTCTTCCCCAGCAGTGTCATTCTCCTTCACAGAACTATGTTCTTTACTCAGTTTCTCACTGGTCATGGTATTAGCCATTGTAAATTCAGATGAGAGGAGCGAATGGAGACGACGATCCCATACACATGATTCAAGCAGAATATCCCATTGAACTCGGTTCAAACTGACAAGCTTGTAAACAGCGTCACCTGAATTCCAATTCTTCAAAATGTCCTGAAGGTCAACCTGATTTTTTAAGAAGAAAACCAAACATAATTTGAGAAAAATTAATCCTGCATCTAGATAATTGATACATGCTGGCGATGATATGCTTTATTGATGACTCATCTGGTTACTCGTCCATGGCATACTTCTTAAAATAAAATGACGGAACAAGTAAGAATGGATAAGTATTATAACCTCAAATTGAAGTCTTTCCTGCTTTAACATCTCCTCAATATCGGAGAATTCCTTCAATGATCCTTGAATGTTCAGTTTTGAGCCTATAAAGCGAGAAACAATCTCCTTCAAAGATTTCTCAAGCTCAAGAAATATTTCAATCCCTTTCTCGTACATGTTGGAGATCTGTATATAAAAATAAAGAATTCAATCCCAGTTGAATCAATGACTAAAAGTAAATCCAAAAAGCACTTGCATCATTGGCCAAAGAAACATCAGAATGCAATTAGGAATGAGTTGCATCATTGGCCAAAGAAACATCTAATGCAATTTGGAATGAGAGAAAGAAAGCTAATCGCAAACACACATACACTTTCAAAGTCTTTCCTGAGCCGCTCTCCTCTTATTGAATGGGCAAACTTTAGCTTCTCAGGAGGCAGAGATACAGAATAAGTTGTAACTGGAGAGTATCTGAGCATTGCAACCATGGGCCCCAATCTATAAATTGGACAAAGATGATGTGAACATATTAGCCAAAAACCACAAGGTAGTATATAAAAGATGTTACGACCTGCGCTAGACAAGTAAGACCTAGAGTTGGGCATGCATTTAATGAGTAAGAACACCAAAACCACAAAGTTATACGCAGAGAATAAACTAAGCAGTTATACAAGCACCAACATTTTCCTTATATTTTTCGAAATAGTAAAAATATTATACTTTAAGAATGCATTACATGGACAAAATGAATGCTGTCCACTTTCACCCTGCCTAGGTTCACCATTATCTCCTCTTTTTTATTCTCTATCACTACAACACAAACCAATTAAAGTTTTAATGCATATTACGGTAAACAAATGTGCTTCCACAAAGGTTACAATGCATATAGTTATTCTGCCAACAACTAAAAACATTAAGTTACCGTACCCAAAGAAGTAAAGGAAGTCCCTGTGAAATTGATGTCCACAGCTAGATGATCTACTCAATGACGAGTTGTTTGATAAGCTGAGCTCCAAAAATTTTCCAAACGACAAACCACGGGCAGCAGATGATATCAAGACTCTTTTTGTAGATTTTACGTTTCCATTTTGAGGATTACAATTACCACAGCGACTCCACATCCAAAGCTTCCCTTCAGTTTCACCGGGTAAACGCTTCTCCATAGGAAAACGTCTAACTTGAATCGTGAGTTGCTTATTATGATGTGCGTAGTAATAGATATGACCTTCTGGTGATCCACCACACAAGTTGCATAGGAGCCTCTGCAGAAAGTAACATTTTAAAAAAAAAATACTAGGAAGTTGTGCAAAAACCTAGAAAATAAACAAAAAAATCTAAACAAGTCAGAGCAAAAGGTTTTGCTTCAACAAAGATCAATATAATGCTTCTACAGCAGGGCATTGAGGGTTACTCGACCTAATTCAGAAATATAAAAAAACCTACTTAAAAAATTAAAATAACAAATAACAAACGAAGCAACAGCAAATAATAAGCATGACATGCATATTATTATACATTGAATTCCAACCCCCCCCCCCAAAAAAAAAAAAAAAAAACAAGACAAACTCATCTAGAAAAACACAATGAGATTACAAGTTTTTAACAGGCCTAAACATGCAGAGTTTGTAAAAACCTGATTGAGTAACTTATCCCGTAAAAAAAATCCAAGGGGAACATCGAAATTCCGGTAAAACTTGATGTGAGAAAAATGACTTTGCTCACAGATAGTTCCTGTGGATGAATTCCTGCGAGACATCAATACCAAAATACTATCAACATCAATCACTGTGCTGCTGTCATCCTTAAACTGCTCTAGGTCTTCATATGGTCCTCCAGAATTTTGTGCATCTGAGGGGGCTTCTCTGTAAACTGATGTCTCATCATTACTAGGACCCATCTCTTCGGCAGAATTACTCTTTGCTTCCACATCAGAATCATCATTTGACTTGGGCGACGTTGAAACCTCGTTGGTAGATTGGATCTCATCATTGGGGACCTCTCCAAAGTATGTGGAAACAGACTGATGAGAAGAAGACAAAAGAGGAAAACTATCCCCAAAAGCTCTCTTTAGGGAGGCTGAGAATCCAGAAAAAACTAATGGGTTGTATTGCTCATAACACAAGGTATCACCTTCTACTCCCATGTTGCGGGACCCTTCTTCATGAAATCCATCGGAGATGTGAATGTCAATCGTCCCTGACAAATCAGTTTCAGCAGTAGAATTCTCAGGACATGGAACATTTGCATCACTGGGCAAAACAGATGGTGGTTGACCAGCAAGTGATAGGTTCGCCATTCCATCAAGAGGAAGGGTATAGAACATAGCTCTTTGATCTAGAAGGAAAGCTGTCTCAAGAATTAAATGATATGCCAGAAGAACTGCATACTGAACCACAAATTTAATCTTCTTCAGTTCTTCACTGTTTGTTCCCTTCAACAAAATCTGCAAAATAAAAATTCACAATTCAGTAAATTAGGTGGAAACTTGTTTCAATAAGAGAAATTATAAAATACCCTTCAAGAAAAAAGTTAAATAATGTACTTTGATATCCATTAAAAAAGGGAAAATGTCTCAATATCAAAAAATTAAAGAATTGTATTTTAGTAGACTAAGCTTTTCTTTTAATAGTTTGTTAGTGCAACTATATACATTATTCTCATGCAAATAGACAACCCTTTGTCCATTTAATAGTTAGAAAGGACATCCATATATTATTTGCCATTAATGTGGGTCAAATTTATGGGCTAATCTCTTCTATCTCATCTTTCTAACCACATCATCCTAGTCAAAAAGATTTTAAACGGCATACCCTCCTACAAACATATAAGAGAAGAGAGCAATACTTGAAAGTCCTTTAGTTCCAAAAAATAGTGAGTGTTGGATGCTATAAAATGTTGAGATAACTAAAACAGCTTGAATATAGAATTCCACATCATGTATCTCAATTTTCAGCACAGAGGAACATATTGAACAAGAGAACGGAATATAGATGAATGACTCACTAATGCCTGAAATCTCAAGAAGTTAAATATGAAGCGTGCACACAAGATTAAGATAAACCCAATAATGAGTAATAGTTAATTGCATAAGATAAATTTTGCTAATCAAATATGTATCAAAATTCAAAACTAGATTGGCCTTTATAACACATAGTCATAGGACCTTTAACCTAAGATGCTGCCAAAGATCCATTAGTATCTTCCCCCATTCGTTTTTAGTTTCTTAACCACGCAGAAGGCCATAAAATAAGTTGTCAAGATTCCAGTACGAAAGCACACTCCAAAGGCTACTTAAATATGCAAATCTAGCACTTTTCCAAAATTAATATGCTAAAAGAGCAAGTAATTCCAGTTATTCAACAGATGACATAGCCTTCACAGATATCTAAATGCCACTGTTTTATATATAGAGAGAACTTCGTCGGCAAAACATTATGTGAAGCTACATATGTGCATGCCAAGTTGCTGTCCAATAATAAGCTTGAAGGAGGGATACTTGATTTTCCAACTCCTCAATCATAAAAATATACATCTAATGGACGTAAACCATAAATCAGCTTTAAAAAAAAAGTAAGTTCTTGGCTAGAAAAAGTAAGCTTTAAAAGCTATTATAAACTTACTGTACAACCCAGACGTGTAGGACAGCCCTCAAGGAACATTAAAGTTTTGCTGGGCTTCTTTCCATTTTCACCAGAAGCAGCATGCTCCTCTACAAACTTTTCGAAATGAAAGGAATCACACTGTCTAAGCTTTTTCCCAGTTAATGTATCTGATGACAATATCGATGAACCAGTACAGCGAGTAACTCTCTGTAAGCGATGGAGTTTCATATCAATAACTAGTGTCATTCCTTTTGAAAGAATGGATTCTTGTATATCACGAGAAACAGTTTTCTCAACTAAAATCACATTTGGCTGGCACATTTCTATTGTCTCGATGATAGTTTTCAGCATATCATTCTCCTGTTCATGAGCACGTGATTAGAACAGAGAACTAATAGTACATATAGTGTCATGATAAAGTAGGGCATTGATATTCAAATCATGTTACCTGCTTCATTGATTCAAAGGATGACAATCCACTTAAAGAGAGATCAAGTGCACCCTTGATCAACAACAACCTAGGGCTCTTGTACTTTGTTGGCATGTGCTTGTGTGCAGCATGCTTCTTGAAGACCATGCCTTTGATAAATTGACTGCAGAATAAAAAATGAATCTAAACCATATATAAATAACATTCTCTGAACATCAGATCACTGAATATTTTCCCGCTTATGCATGGTACACAACTCCCACGTTTTAGACGCAAAAAATGTATAATTTGTCTTTCTCTGTGTCTTCTTATTATATATTTTAAAGATAATGACAATGAAACCAGAAACTGTTTTAGCTTTTTTTCTTCTTTCCGTCTAACTCAGAAACTTTATATTAGTTGTTGAAAGTTTCACTGAATTAAAAACTATGTCACTCATGTTCAGATGTAATAAAAAAGAGAAATAGTTACACACTTCTCTTATCTTCAGGAAGATGATATTTTATTTTTTGGGGGGGCATGAGGGGGGAAGAAAGGAAAAGATAGCCTTCAACTTACTAGAGATGTATTAATCTTCATTACCAACAAAAAAGTGAAGAAGCTACTACTTTAGAAACCATAAGCTAGTTATCTAGAAATATCTACTACAATGAACGGAGACCTGGAGGCAAACAAAAACATTAGCAGAAATAATAACTAGTTTAAGCTATCACCTTTCACTTCGACAACCAGTTGCAACACATTTAACCTTCACATATCCATCAGGATCCATTGCCTTGCCATCACCAGCGTCAGGCTTCACAAATGAAGCTGCTTCCCATGATAAAGAAGTCACTATATCCACCCAATTGTCACCATCTTTATCTGAAGAGGCAACACCTGTAGATTTAAGAAGATGATCCACAAGGGCCCTAAACTTGCGATTCATCACCTCGTCCAATGCTTTTTGCTTCTCCTCTTTATATCTGTAGTTCCCACTGCCTTGTACTCCAAAGCTACTTAAGGAACTGGGCTTACCCCATTTTGTACCATCATCACACTCATCATCATCATCGTCATCATAATTAGCAACACTACCCTCCATGTCATTCTCTTGGTCTTCTGTTTCTGGGGGTAGCCAAAATTGGAGATCCATTTCACGTTTACGAGAACGAGTGTTCTCATTTTCTTCATATAAACAATTACCCGTTCTTATAAGTTCTGCATCGGTACCAGTGCATCCATCATCTACACGCATGCCTCCGTCAAGGCTGTTTTTCACCATTGCATTTGATGGACGAAATCCAATTCCATGAGGCTGTAAGCTCATGTCACGCATACGCTCCACTGAGCTAAAATTGGATTCATCATGACCAGTGCTTGAAGTCCCCTCCTCTTGACAATCCCTGTAGAAAATGCAAATATAAAATAGATATGAGCTATGTACTTCAACTTTATCTGATTTTCTTCCTGAAGGAGATGGGGTAGGCAGATACCTGTTATGTGAGTATCCATCAACTGAAAAGTCACCTGAGAGATACGAAGATAACAGCAATTAGTAAAATAGCTATTTAACCAAATTGCTCAAAAAGAAGACAAATCACAAGAGAAATGAAACTTCACTGGAGCCTGAGACACAGCTACTACTGCTTGTTAGTGAAGCAATTGAACTCATTTATGACCTTGCACTAAACACTTGTAACCTGTGTCGTCAAGCTAAACCCAATCAGTAATTTGCTCGAGAAGAAAACACCACCATAATAGATGGAAGCCCCTCCTTGTTATTAAGGCTTTTTGAGGTCCCTACATTCATTTGCTTTCTCGAACACCAAACAAATATTGGGAATAACATAAATAATACTTGTTTGTTTTTGAGAAAGTGAAAGAATGTTAGAACCTGGAAGGGTTATGAGCCAGAAAGAGAGGGGGGAAACATTTATCATCCCAAAAAAAAAGAGTAATCATTCACTTTCTCTATATGGAATATTTATTAGGAAAACTAAAAATTAATTAGATCAATCTATAACCTAGGTAAATAGAATAGACCAATTTTACTGAAAAATATAATTGGAAATTTACAAAACAGATTAAATAGTTGCCTGCCATCTAGAATGTCAAAAACTCATAAAATAAATTAGGAAAATTACGCTAGCTCAAGAAATCCAAATTTCTAAGCATTAAATTGAAAGAAATATATAAATATATAGACTATATGGGCTATATGTATATACACAGCTGTATATTACACAGTCGGACTATGGCGACGGATTTTTTTGACTATGGCGACGGTTCACCCGTCGTCGTAGCCCAGAATAGCAACCGTCACTGTAGCCCAAAACACAGTTTGTACATCCATTTTTCCCATATATATATATATATATATATATATATATATATATATATATATTAAAATGGAAAATGGAGGGGCTAAAAAACAATATTGCCAAACTAAGCAGATTTAGAGCCACACTAACTACCTTGGAAATTGAGCGACTAGAAATTCAAAAATAAATATTAAAACACCCAGGTTTATGAATTCACAAATTTCAAATCTGAACAGTAAATTACACATCAAGGCAAAAAAAATCACCAACTCTAGTTCTGAACCTAATAATCAACCAATCCTTAAAACCAAGATCAGAAAATCTACAATGGCGACCTTAAACCCTTAAAGAGTTTATCAAAAGAAATTTAACAAGTTACATCTATAGATGTGAACAAAGAAGAGATAACAGAAATTTAAAGTCTATCATTTATTCCTAAAGAGTAAACTAACAAACAATAAAGGAAAACCAGCCCAAAAGAAAAGGAAAAAAAGCCAAAACTATTTGCTAATCTAAAGAATCGCCCATCCAAATTAGAAAGAATAAAAAAATAAGCCAAAACTATTTGCTAATCTCAAGAATATCCAACTCCCAACACTAGTACAAATCAAAAACAAGAAATCAACCAATCATCATATCACAAGTTCGAACTGCAAAATCAAAGAACCCACACACAAAAACACCCAAAGGTTCCAGACAAATTCATAGGCAACTGATTTGCTTCACTTTATTTTGGGACTAAATTAAAAATCATTATAAACCTACCATTATAAATAAATTTATATGAACATTACCTCACAATCAGTTGGCAAATTGGGCTTTATTACAAATCATGCAAAAGAATACAGCAAGGTAATCTTCAAAATCCCAGCTACCCAATAACTAAAATCCCCTGTTTTTCTCTTAATAAAGAAAAGAATGTGGAAAAACTTGTCAATTCAAATAACTGAGAAAGAGGGAGGAGTCAGCAAGAGAGAGAAAAAGAATGAAGGGAAGAATGAAAGCAGATGAGGAGAGAAAAAGAGACGAAGAAAGCAATTCTTTAAAGTGGGTCCCAGTATTCTTACTGCTGATACAGTAGCATCATTATACTTGTATATACAATTATATATATACATACATATATGTATGCGTATAAAGCACAAATTCGTATGAACCTTGACATCTGTATCTTCAATGAAAAGTCTAAGAGATTTTCTGCTGAATTTACGCTGGTAAATGTCCGGATACGCGTCATATTTTATTACATACGTATACGAGTGTAGATGTAATTAATGGGGAATATTTTGATTGGTTTTCTAGGAGATTTTTGTTGTTTTGGCCCCTAAACTTTCTGAAAATCTTAAATTATACCCAGATAGTTTGCCCCTTTTATTTTAGAGAATTGATTTTTTCTGGAAGAAAATTTGATACTTACACAAAACTTCCCTCATACCAATAATAAATTGGATCCACAATTATATAGATGTAGGGTTTTTAAAAATATCAATTTTACATTATATTATCATAATTTAAAAAATAATAGTGAAAATTTTACATTATATTATCACAATTATATATATGTAGGGTTTTTTAAAAATATGTTTAAGAGTATTTCAAGTAATAGTGAGAGAATTTTATAATTGGATAAAAAAATTGAATTATAAGATTAAGTTTGACTTTTTATATTAAAGTATGTCTTTAAATTCAAAACCAATACGAAATTATTTAATTCTATAAAGTATAATTATAAAAATCATAAATTATGTAAAAAGTACTATTAATTACAAGATTATTATTTTTAAAAATTAAATAAATCACATCTTAATTTATTTTCAATTTTTTAGTTTAAAATTAATTACTAAAATTTTACGCATATGGATATGATTTGATGAAATAAATTATAAAAAAATTATTTTGAATTATACTATCGGTAAGAAGGAACAAATAGAAAAGACTAAATAAACATTCCTTGATTATTATTATGGACATGTCATTTACCATCAATCACCTACTAAGAACAATATATTCGAGAATACAGTGTCGAGACGCACGTCAAGAGGTAATTTCTCTTTTTGTGTATCTACATTGTATTGGTCAATTAATTAACTTATCATAAAATTAATTTTATAATAACCAGATCCATATTATTCGCATACAAACTTACTTGTACATATTAATGGCTATGAAATTAAATTTGCATAACTATTAAAATGAAACTAATAAAAGGGTTCAAAAACTAAAATGGTTGTTTTGCTATTTGAAAAGACGGCGAAGTAGAAATAATACTTCATCCAATACTTAATATATGTCATTTTATAGTTGTGTATAAATATTAAAGAAATGATTGTATTATATTAAATATAATATCAATTGTCTATATTGTCCTTGTATTAAAAAAAGAGGGTGTTATTTATTGGACAAAAAATAGTGAGAGAATCAAAATTATATTTAATATTTAAAATAATATTAAAAATTAAACAATTAATACTTACTTAAAATTCTTAAACGATAAAAATTAAGAAATAAAAATATTTTTTTAAAACGATATTTAAAAAAGAACGAAGGGAGTAAAATCATAAGACAAATGTTTTGCTTAGTTGGATAAATCTTCATCATCAATTGAAAAGATCTCTTAATTTTTTAGATAGAATTTGATTATTATTATTATTATATTATGAGTAGACGAGAGGTAAAAAAATCTAGCTAAATTCACTTGCGCAATAAAATCTAGAATAAACACAATCAAGCTCTTCATATAATTTTCTATAGTTTTATTTTACTTTTAGTCACAGAATTTATTATTTTAATTGAACCACAAAATAAAATTTATAAAAATGTTTGACTAATAATTAGGACTACAACTTCCGACTCCGCCGTATAAGATCAAACTTTACTTTTGAAGCCAATTTGACAAATATTAAATTTTAAACAAATATTAAATTTTATTTTATTTTATTAGATGCAAACTTTGAAGAAAAAAAACTGTTATACTTATCTTCTATCAAACTTTGACAAAGTTTTCTAATTTATTGATTTTTTTCTTTCATATGATCCCTTGATAAATAATGTCAATTGTTAGAGAGAGATATTTATATAAAGTAATATTTTCTAAGGTAAGAAAAAACTCTATTCTCAAAATAATTTTTAAACACTTCAAAATGCTTTCAAATATATATATATATATATATATATATATATATATATATGGGCTATATATACACATAACTGTGTATTACACAGTAGGGCTATGACGACGGTTTTTTTGGGCTATAGTGACGGTTCACCCGTAGTCATAGTCCAGAATAGCTATGAGGACGGGTGAAACCGTCGTCATAGCCCAATAAATGTAATATATAGGTGTGAATACATTTTTTTTATATATATGTATATATATTATAAAGTATTTTGTAATACAAAATATCTTCCATTCCCACTCAATTTTCGGCCGAACTCATGAGGATGTATAAAAAGCAAAAGTTCTTATCCCACCTCACCACATATTCGGTTAAGTTACAAGGAATTCAAAATTAAAAACAAATATGCTATTATAAACATGTGAAGAAATTGAAAGGGATAAACAAAATTAAAATGAAATCATGGCCCTTAAATTCAAAATGTCTTTGATCTCAATCATTGGATTTTTGTTGAACAGTCCTCAACAATTATAAAGGTATCAATTTTATGGTCTCACAAGCATTGATACATAAAGTATATTTAAATATATACTTAAGAGTTAAATAATATATTTATGCTAATATCAAATCAAGTATTATGTAATTTTTATATCTGCTATATATGATATTAACGTTAATATTCGTTTACGCATTTCAATTATCAAGAGCGCATTCAATCTTGCACAGAAACGAAGTCACGCTAAAAGTTTGACGACTTGAGCTGCCGGGGAATAGCTCCTGTAACGACCCCAAAATGAGGACCAACTTAACTCCAATATTAGGATTAAAATTAGTCTGGACCTTTTTCGTTCAATACTATCTAAATTCAGCCTTATATCAAAATTAGATGCAATATCGAAAATGTGAATAATAAAATTTTTCTTTCTTTTTCATGCGTTCCCTGAATCGCAATATTCACGATTCCCAATATAATTATAGTAAATGAACTATGCGAGTTCAAATATCAATGTTTATCATTCTTATATAATAAAGTTCTACCTGTATAATTCTACATACAATCAATCACTATAATACATTCTTGTTTCAAAACAAATACTCTATTCATTAAACCTTTCAAAATTTTGTACATCTGAATACTAGTGCATTATTAATTATCATGATACCATCTAAGTTTCGAAATAAAGAAAACAGGACTCTCTTGCACGCCTTCTTTTCCATGTCATCCAAATAACAAGTATTGTTGCATTATATCGCTAACCTGCAAAAAATTTTATTTTGCAAGATTGAGCTCTACAACTCAGCAAATCTAGCAATTTTCATGTCGTACATAGCACATAAGTTTCATGCTCAACATATATCTCAATTTAAAACAGATATACAACTTCATGCTCAGCAAAAATATCAATTTAAAATAAATATAAGTTTCACATGCCTGATATATCACATACCACAAATTGAGTTCCATAACTCAACCATATATAGACATAATTTGACTTTCGGGATTCATATACACATCATATGTAATATCGCATGCTCATTGCAGTACAGTTATAGACAATCCATATTGAATTCATGTAACAAATAGGAACTGGAAGACTTGTCTTGCGAGTTGATTACAACTATAGCTACCTGTGCTTCGTATATTATACATGATCATATAATCAAACATATACACATCAGTTATACAATCTATGCAAATTAGCTTAGTTTGTCTTACTTTTATATTGCTTATTAGTTTTATTTATAACTTCCTTGCTCAGTCCTTGCCTGATATATTCATTCCATGATTGGACATGCTACATACTTTATATTTTATGTATTACAACGTTAAAGACTTATACCCTCTCATGCCCCTAAAGTTCAGTTCAAATTAAACTTGTATTAGCAATACAGTAGCATGGTGCAGCTGTGATGCTTTTAGGCTTGGGAGTGGCGCAGTTGCGTGACTCCCTGGGAGGCTCAAGACAGAATTTTCCAAACTCTGAACAATTTTTATTACGCTAGGGTTCCTTGATTTTCAACACAACATAAAATTACAAGTCTTTGGTATCTTCTCAAATCAGTTTAGGTCTTCTAAGTTTTACTTTTCAAAACAATTTAGTTTTCATTTGAATTTTGTTTTTAATTCATACCAAGTCCAGTCAAATTCCTCATGGCTATATTAAATAGCATAAGGAACCTATATTAGAGTCTGAGGAACTTCAATACCCATGTTCTAATACTCAATACTTGAATAAAACATCTTGAAATGACTGCAGACCAGCGCAGCTGCGCGGGTCTCAAGATTGGAAGTGGCGCAGCTGCGCCACTGCGGCTTCAAACGTAAACAGTATTGGTTCTGTTTCTATAGAATCTAGCACCCTCTACATAGCTTGCTAGCTTTCATTCACTCAAAAATTAAATCCCAAACTAATTCACATCAATTTCTACCTATGTGATTACCCAATTCAAAAACTTATATAGAAAGCATAATTTTTATCTTTTGTGATGAATTTCCTGCTCAAAACTTGATTTCAATAGATGTTATACTTCTTATATCAACAGTTCAATTACAATCTTCCCCCAATTTCAGTTGCTATTCAATTCTAAGAGAACTCACAAAGGTATACAGATTGGGGAGTAAAAGAATTTGAACAAAACTTGAAAATAAAGAAAATAGTCTTTCTTTCTGCAAACTAAGAATAGTAAAATTGAGACTTGATAAATTTGGAATTAGGTTCATATGGGTTGGTGAAGAAAATGAAAATTGAGTTTTGGCTATGTGTAAGACCCCAACTTTTTATGAATAAAAATTTAATTTTATCTAAATATTATTTTGAATAATAAGGTGTGGATTTGATATAAATAGTTGTGGGTAATATTTACAAATTTTGTAAAGTAAGCAAGTTGTTATAAAATATTCGTTTAGTCGGGGAATATTCGTTTTATCAGGGAATATCCGTACGACGACAAAATCATTGGTGGACCCTACAATGGAATTACTGTCGGATATAGAAAGCGACAGAAATAACCTTTTTTATAAAAATAACGACAAAACTTTTACTGTTAACTGTTGAAATACCCGGTGATAAAAGTACAACAATACGCGCGGTTGCACAGTAGCACACGGTATTGTACAGTATTTTTGATTATTGATGCTTACGTGAGAAGTTACTCAGTTTTATTCAATTATTGCAACAGTAGTTGATGTATATTATCTCATATTATTGATTCAATTATTGTCACAGTATCATCTGCACAATATTTTATATTATTAAATCAATAATTGAGACGACAAAGTTATTCATATTATTATTTGTATTATTGACAATGTCTAGAAAATTCTGTAGAGGAAAGGGGTTAGGTCATCTAATTACGCGTCAATAAGGAGAAGTCCTTATCGGAAAGCCCCCTCTTTCTTGGGAATGATCTGGTTGTTAATATTGCGAGTTATAATATTAATGATGAATAAATATTGAAAGATTAAAAATGTGTTTGGTCAAGTGATTTGTTATAAACAGAGATGTTTTTTATAAAGTATTTATTATAAATTTGACTTATTACATGGACCCCCACTTACTCATTTTTCAAAATCGTCGGTAGAAAGTTATCTAAGTTTTTATTTTATATTGCATAGTACTGCATAGTTGTGACAACCCCAAAATAGGTTCATTCCATCCAACCTATTCTGAGTCGCCAAATACATGGTACAGAAAATAACTACAACTTTATTACAACAATTGTCGTGCAAAATACAACAACACATATGCTGTGAGTTTGGATACAAATATATACCAAATGTGACTCATGTTCCAACTGTGGACATCACCTCACAATAACACCTTACATAAAGGTATAGTCAAAAACTGTTTTAGAAATTAGAAAATTTGGGAAGTGCTCAAGGAAACCTTCGTACATGGGAGGCCACGCATCTAGATTATGATAGATATCATATGGCCACAGAATTATCCTTGGTTGACCCAATAGACCCCAAAGAAAAACGAGAAGATTACTATCATATTCTTCCCAATGGTGAGTCTTCTCTTGACTTATCATTATCTCCACTGTCTCTAATTGAGAATTATACTTCAAACAAACACCAAGATTATATAGGTAGTGCCCATAGATATACTCAGCAAGTGGATGAGCACAACCCTGTCTTATGATGACACGAGGTTGTATGTCATTAGACATCTTGTATGATAGTAACAAAACACCCTTCCAACGTTGGGTTCGCCTCACCCTATTTTTTTCACCAAATATAACTACTAAATGATGACCACCGTTCTATTCCCTTGTTACCCCCGCTCGACCCAGCTACACTCTTATTACCTGAAAGGAATTGTGAAGCAAAAGGGTGAGCACAACTAGCTCAGTAAAGAATATCATGACTAAAGATAATTCAATTATCAATTGCCTTCATCAACAATAAATCAGAGATTTAGAACATATGGTAAATGATAAAAATTTCAACCATAGTTGCAGCGGAACGAGCAATCCATTAGAAGAGTCAAATAGACTATAAAGTCTATTATCTTCTCCATGTTAAAAATCCACCAACAATGTTTTATCCCTGTAACATCAATAAACAATTCTGGTCCACAATCATATGAATAACTCATAATCATAACTGTAGTTCTAAATTCCTCTTCTCATCCAGGACGATGATAATTTTCATCACCTATCTTTACCTGAAACATCAAAGATCATGGTTACGCCAAATCACATTTCCTGTTCATAATCATATTAATAACTTCATCTTTGCACTACGTCCAAAGATATTCATTTGTATCACCAGTTGGTCATGTTTATCTCAACATCTGTTCATCTTTGCACTACTGGCCAAAGATATTCAACAACATGTCATCTTTGCACTACGGGCCAAAGATATTCATCAACAATTCATCTTTGCACTACAGGCCAAAGATATTCATCAATATTTCATCTTTGAACTACAGGCCAAAGATATTAATATCTCAAAGAAATATATAATCATTTCAGAATTTATATAAACAATAATTATAACCATGTTGATCAATTCACCTTTGCACTTAAGCTAAAGATATTCACTTATAAATTCAATGGTCATGATCATACCAGTCACAATTCAACTTTGCACTACAGGCCAAAGAGAACCCTAGTCATGATCATACCAATAATCTACCCATCTTTACACTCTAGTGAAAGAGAATTTCAACATCAGGGTTATAAAAATGTTATATATGATAATAAAATCAATATAATCAATACATAGTTTTAATCTCAAGAGTAATATTCATAACTCAACTATAATTTGGTTAGAAAAAGAAACCAATTTTTATCGTGAATAGTAACTCGTGAATAGTAACTCATGAATAGTAACTCGACACAAAAAGGTAGAAATTCCACAATAAAATCCATACCAGTATTTCGGTATAATGATATTGAAAGAATAATATTTCTTAAGCTTATAAACAATTTATTTAAATTGTTTACACTTTACTAAATAATGCATTTAATCATTCTAAAATACCAAACTCATAAGATTTTATCACCAATAATCAAAACCCTCATCAAAAATCTGCATATACCTCATATAGGATTCTCAAGCCATAAAATCCTATTTTCCAATTTTCTTACTTCACATAACATATTTAATTCATTTACTCATAACTAGTCCATTTTCATGAAAAATACCAAATCAGTTCCAAAAATATTTCTTTTCTGAGATTTAGCATAATATAGTCCCATATTGAACATATATTTTTCTCAGAATTTTTAAAACTCATTTACTATTTTTCATATGGCCAAAACCACCGAATATTTAGACATTTATCAAAAATTGTACTTTTATCCAAAAATTCTAAAATTTACAGAGTATACTTCTATCATACACATGTACTCCCAATAAAAATTTTATCAATTTTGGAGTTAACCACAAGGAATTATAAGCGGTTACTTTTAAAATAGTCTTTTCCCGTAAGATTCATAACTCTTAATCTATACATCCAAAAATCACCATTTTTGGACACAATCAATAAAACTCATCAAAATATCATTTCAAATTTTTCCATAATTTTTTGAAGATCAAAAAAATTACGAAACTGAAAATCATAACAACCCTTAAAATCCATTACTATCCCTTACTATCCCTTACCTCAAAAGAGCAGTACTTCTGACTGGATATCGGATATGATGCTGAAGAAAACTTGCACTAATTGTGACAACCCCAAAACAGGCTCATTCCACCCAACCCATTCTGAGTCGCCAAATACATGGTACAAAAAACAACTACAACTTTATTACAACAATTGTCGTGCAAAATACAACAACACATATGCTGTGAGTTTGGATACAAATATATACCAAATGTGACTCATGTTCCAACCGTGGACATCACCTCACAATAACACCTTACATAAAGGTATAGTCAAAAACTGTTTTAGAAATTAGAATCTTTGGGAAGTGCTCAAGGAAACCTTCGTACATGGGAGGCCACGCGTCTAGGTTATGATAGATATCATATGGCCACAGAATTATCCTTGGTTGACCCAATAGACCCCAAAGAAAAACGAGAAGATTACTATCATATTCTTCCCAATGGTGAGTCTTCTCTTGACTTATCATTATCTCCACTGTCTCTAATTGAGAATTATACTTCAAACAAACACCAAGATTATATAGGTAGTGCCCATAGATATACTCAGCAAGTGGATGAGCACATCCCTGTCTTATGATGACACGAGGTTGTATGTCGTTAGACATCTTGTATGATAGTGGCAAACCACCCTTCCAACGTTGGGTACACCTTACCCTATTGGATTCACCAAATATAATTACTAAATGAACTTTTCTATACTGCTTCGGGAGAACATCCACAGCTAGAGACCACCGTTCTATTTCCCCGTTACCCTCGCTCGACCCAGCTACACTCTTATTACCTGAAAGGAATTGTGAAGCAAAAGGGTGAGCACAACTAGCTCAGTAAAGAATATCATGACTAAAGATAATTAAATTATCAATAGCCTTCATCAATAATAAATCAGAGATTTAGAACATATGGTAAATGATAAAAATTTCAACCATAGTTGCAGCGGAACGAGCAATCCATTAGAAGAGTCAAATAGACTATAAAGTCTATTATCTTCTCCATGTTAAAAATCCACCAACAATGTTTTATCCCTGTAACATCAATCAACAATTCTGGTCCACAATCATATGAATAACTCATAATCATAACTGTAGTTCTAAATTCCTCTTCTCATCCAGGACGAAGATAATTTTCATCACCTGAAACATCAAACATCATGGTTATACCAAATCACAGTTCCTGTTAATAATCATACTAATAACTTCATCTTTGCACTACGGGCCAAAGATATTCATCAACAAGTCATCTTTGCACTACAGGCCAAAGATATTCATCAACAAGTCATCTTTGCACTACAGGCCAAAGATATTCATCAACAGTTCATCTTTGCACTACAGGCCAAAGATATTCATCAACAATTCATCTTTGCACTACAGGCCAAAGATATTCATCAACAATTCATATTTGCACTACAGGCCAAATATATTCATATCTCAAAGAAATATATAATCATTTCAGAATTTATATAAACAATAATTATAACCATGTTGATCAATTCACCTTTGCACTTAAGCTAAAGATATTCAATTATAAATTCAATGGTCATGATCATACCAGTCACAATTCAACTTTGCACTACAGGCCAAAGAGAACCCTAGTCATGATCATACCAATAATCTACCCATCTTTACACTCCAGTGAAAGAGAAATTCAACATCAGGGTTATAAAAATGTTATATATGTTAATAAAATCAATATAGTCAACATATAGATTTAATCTCAAGAGTAATATTCATAAATCAACTATAATTTGGTTAGTAAAAGAAACCAATTTTGTCGTGAATAGTAACTCGTGAATAGTAACTCATGAATAGTAACTCGTGAATAGTAACTCATGAATAGTAACTCATGAATAGTAACCCCGACACAAAAAGATAGAAATTCTACAATAAAATTCATACCAATATTTTGGTATAATGATATTGAAAGAATAACATTTCTTAAGCTTATAAACAATTTATTTTAATTGTTTACACTTTACTAATTAATGCATTTAATCATCATAAAATGCCAAACTCATAATATTTCATCACCAATAACCAAAACCCTCATCAAAAATCTGCATATACCTCATATAGGATTCTCAAGCCATAAAATCCTATTTTCCAATTTTCTTTCTTCACAAAACATATTTAATTCATTTACTCATAACTAGACCATTTTCATGAAAAATACCAAATCAGTTCCAAAAATATTTCTTTTTTGAGATTTAGCATAATATAGTCCCATAGTGAACATATATTTTTCTCAGAATTTTTAAAAGTCATTTACTATTTTTCATATGGCCAAAATAGCCGAATATTTAGACATTTATCAAAAATTGTACTTTTGTCTAAAAATTCTGAAATTTACAGAGTATACTTCTATCATATACATGTACTCCCAATAAAAATTTCATCAATTTTGGAGTTAACCACAAGGAATTATAAGCTGTTACTTTTAAAATAGTCTTTTCTCATAAAATTCATAACTCTCAATCTATACATCCAAAAATCACCATTTTTGGACACAATCAAGAAAACTCATCAAAATATCATTTCAAATTTTTCCAGAATTTTTGAAGTTCAGAAAAATTACGAAACTGAAAATCATAACAACCCTTAAAATCCCTTAATATCCCTTACTATCCCTTACCTCAAAAGAGCAGTACTTCTGACTGGATATCGGATATGATGCTGAAGAAAACTTGCACTGATGAATAGCAACTCACCAAGTATCTAAAAACTCACAAAATATGCTTCATAATATAGAGAGAGAAAGAGAGAAAGCTTATGTTTCTGGTGTGATTTTCAATTCTAACTTAGCCCTCTATTTATAGGAAAATTTTGGTAGGTTTGACCTGCAACCTGATGGCTTTACCTGCTACTATTCCCACCCACCACATTTGAAATATAATTCAGCACATTTCTTCACCAACCACAAGTGGGGCCCACCAATTCTAGAATTTTCCACCAAAATGATAAACTCCGAAAATTCAACAATTTCTGAACCAGTCATCTCGTAAAATTCATAACAAATCATACGTTCATTTTTAACGGTTCAAAATTTGTGGACATATACTCAACTTATATATGTATAACATATCCAAAAATTACCACGATCCAACGGTCGGATTAAAAATTATAACCCCCGCAAAATATCTCAAAAACCCTGATTTTTAATACCTCCATTCCGACAAAAATACTGATAAAAACCTCAACATTAACTCCTTCATTTTTAACCACAAAAATATATCCCTCATTTATATCCACATAAAATAAATATTTCCTTATCATATGAATCAATAATTAATTATTCACAAATAATATTACAGAATCACATTTATGACAACCAGGCCGTTCCCAGGAAAGAGGGGGCTTTCCAATAAGGATTTCTCCTTACTGGCGCGCAATTAGATGACCAAACCTCTCCTTAGACAGAACTTTCTAGACATTGCCAATAATGTTATCTAATAATACTATTCAAATAATATGAATTATTGATCTGATAATAGAAAATACTGTGCAGCAACAATTATTGAAACAACAATAATATAAAATTTCAACGCAGCAATTATTGAATCAATAAAATAAAATATTGAACAGTAATTACTGTAACAATTATTGAGTAGTGCCTTCTTACGTAAGAATCAATAATTTCAAAAATACTATGCAATACCGTGTGCTACTGTGCAATAACGCGTATTACTGTATTTTAACCACCGGGTATTCCAACAGTGTTAACGGTAACAACTACGCCGTTATTTGTAAAAACTCAAATTTGTCGTTTTCTTCATCCGACAGTTATTCTGTTATGGGGCCCACAAATAGCTGCGCCGTCGTACGAATATTCCCGACAGAAAGAATATTCCACGACCAAACGAATATTCCCCGACAACAATGATTATTTTATAACCACTTGCTTATTTTGAAAAAAAATTCATATTTCACCCATAACTTTAAACTTTTATCAATTTAACCATTTACTGAATAGTAATTATAAGAAAAATTGAATACTTTTATTTCATAAAATTCGGGGTCTTACAATCTCCCCTCCTTATGAAATTTCGTCCCCGAAATTTACGTACCTGGTATTTCAAAGAGTTGAGAATACCTTCTTTCATTTCAGATTCCATCTTCCCTGTCATCATAATTTCTTCATTGCTCATCTCCTGTATTTCAAATATCATTCTAGAATACAGCTTCAAAACAAGGGTTAATTTAACAAATTAACATATCACATAACATCCCGATATTATGACTGACCAACAAATAAGCTTAGGTAGGACACACTAGCGAAGGATTTACTCATCTCTCCCCTCCTAGTTCTATTTCCCGATCTCCGCCAGAGATCATATCCCTAAGCTCTGATACCACCTGTGACAACCCCAAAATAGGTCCATTCCACCCAACCCATTCTGAGTCGCCAAATACATGGTACAGAAAACAACTACAACTTTATTACAACAATTGTCGTGCAAAATACAACAACACATATGCTGTGAGTTTGGATACAAATATATACCAAATGTGACTCATGTTCCAACCGTGGACATCACCTCACAATAACACCTTACATAAAGGTATAGTCAAAAACTGTTTTAGAAATTAGAATCTTTGGGAAGTGCTCAAGGAAACCTTCGTACATGGGAGGCCACGCGTCTAGGTTATGATAGATATCATATGGCCACAGAATTATCCTTGGTTGACCCAATAGACCCCAAAGAAAAACGAGAAGATTACTATCATATTCTTCCCAATGGTGAGTCTTCTCTTGACTTATCATTATCTCCACTGTCTCTAATTGAGAATTATACTTCAAACAAACACCAAGATTATATAGGTAGTGCCCATAGATATACTCAGCAAGTGGATGAGCACATCCCTGTCTTATGATGACACGAGGTTGTATGTCATTAGACATCTTGTATGATAGTGGCAAACCACCCTTCCAACGTTGGGTACACCTTACCCTATTGGATTCACCAAATATAACTACTAAATGAACTTTTCTATACTGCTTCGGGAGAACATCCACAGCTAGAGACCACCGTTCTATTTCCCCGTTACCCTCGCTCGACCCAGCTACACTCTTATTACCTGAAAGGAATTGTGAAGCAAAAGGGTGAGCACAACTAGCTCAGTAAAGAATATCATGACTAAAGATAATTAAATTATCAATAGCCTTCATCAATAATAAATCAGAGATTTAGAACATATGGTAAATGATAAAAATTTCAACCATAGTTGCAGCGGAACGAGCAATCCATTAGAAGAGTCAAATAGACTATAAAGTCTATTATCTTCTCCATGTTAAAAATCCACCAACAATGTTTTATCCCTGTAACATCAATCAACAATTCTGGTCCACAATCATATGAATAACTCATAATCATAATTGTAGTTCTAAATTTCTTCTCATCCAGGACGAAGATAATTTTCATCACCTGAAACATCAAAGATCATGGTTATACCAAATCACAGTTCCTGTTCATAATCATACTAATAACTTCATCTTTGCACTACGGGCCAAAGATATTCATCAACAAGTCATCTTTGCACTACAGGCCAAAGATATTCATCAACAAGTCATCTTTGCACTACAGGCCAAAGATATTCATCAACAGTTCATCTTTGCACTACAGGCCAAAGATATTCATCAACAATTCATCTTTGCACTACAGGCCAAAGATATTCATCAACAATTCATATTTGCACTACAGGCCAAATATATTCATATCTCAAAGAAATATATAATCATTTCAGAATTTATATAAACAATAATTATAACCATGTTGATCAATTCACCTTTGCACTTAAGCTAAAGATATTCAATTATAAATTCAATGGTCATGATCATACCAGTCACAATTCAACTTTGCACTACAGGCCAAAGAGAACCCTAGTCATGATCATACCAATAATCTACCCATCTTTACACTCCAGTGAAAGAGAAATTCAACATCAGGGTTATAAAAATGTTATATATGATAATAAAATCAATATATAACATATAGATTTAATCTCAAGAGTAATATTCATAAATCAACTATAATTTGGTTAGTAAAAGAAACCAATTTTGTCGTGAATAGTAACTCGTGAATAGTAACTCATGAATAGTAACTCGTGAATAGTAACTCATGAATAGTAACTCATGAATAGTAACCCGACACAAAAAGATAGAAATTCTACAATAAAATTCATACCAATATTTCGGTATAATGATATTGAAAGAATAACATTTCTTAAGCTTATAAACAATTTATTTTAATTGTTTACACTTTACTAATTAATGCATTTAATCATCATAAAATGCCAAACTCTTAAATTTCATCATCAATAACCAAAACCCTCATCAAAAATCTGCATATACCTCATATAGGATTCTCAAGCCATAAAATCCTATTTTCCAATTTTCTTTCTTCACAAAACATATTTAATTCATTTACTCATAACTAGACCATTTTCATGAAAAATACCAAATCAGTTCCAAAAATATTTCTTTTCTGGGATTTAGCATAATATAGTCCCATAGTGAACATATATTTTTCTCAGAATTTTTAAAAGTCATTTACTATTTTTCATATGGCCAAAATAGCCGAATATTTAGACATTTATCAAAAATTGTACTTTTGTCTAAAAATTCTGAAATTTACAGAGTATACTTCTATCATATACATGTACTCCCAATAAAAATTTCATCAATTTTGGAGTTAACCACAAGGAATTATAAGCTGTTACTTTTAAAATAGTCTTTTCTCATAAAATTCATAACTCTCAATCTATACATCCAAAAATCACCATTTTTGGACACAATCAAGAAAACTCATCAAAATATCATTTCAAATTTTTCCAGAATTTTTGAAGTTCAGAAAAATTACGAAACTGAAAATCATAACAACCCTTAAAATCCCTTAATATCCCTTACTATCCCTTACCTCAAAAGAGCAGTACTTCTGACTGGATATCGGATATGATGCTGAAGAAACTTGCACTGATGAATAGCAACTCACCAAGTATCTAAAAACTCACAAAATATGCTTCATAATATAGAGAGAGAAAGAGAGAAAGCTTATGTTTCTGGTGTGATTTTCAATTCTAACTTAGCCCTCTATTTATAGGAAAATTTTGGTAGGTTTGACCTGCAACCTGATGGCTTTACCTGCTACTATTCCCACCCACCACATTTGAAATATAATTCAGCACATTTCTTCACCAACCACAAGTGGGGCCCACCAATTCTAGAATTTTCCACCAAAATGATAAACTCCGAAAATTCAACAATTTCTGAACCAGTCATCTCGTAAAATTCATAACAAATCATACGTTCATTTTTAACGGTTCAAAATTTGTGGACATATACTCAACTTATATATGTATAACATATCCAAAAATTACCACGATCCAACGGTCGGATTAAAAATTATAACCCCCGCAAAATATCTCAAAAACCCTGATTTTTAATACCTCCATTCCGACAAAAATACTGATAAAAACCTCAACATTAACTCCTTCATTTTTAACCACAAAAATATATCCCTCATTTATATCCACATAAAATAAATATTTCCTTATCATATGAATCAATAATTAATTATTCACAAATAATATTACAGAATCACATTTATGACAACCAGGCCGTTCCCAGGAAAGAGGGGGCTTTCCAATAAGGATTTCTCCTTACTAGCGCGCAATTAGATGACCAAACCTCTCCTTAGACAGAACTTTCTAGACATTGCCAATAATGTTATCTAATAATATTATTCAAATAATATGAATTATTGATCTGATAATAGAAAATACTGTGCAGCAACAATTATTGAAACAACAATAATATAAAATATCAACGCAGCAATTATTGAATCAATAAAATAAAATATTGAACAGTAATTACTGTAACAATTATTGAGTAGTGCCTTCTTACGTAAGAATCAATAATTTCAAAAATACTATGCAATACCGTGTGCTACTGTGCAATAACGCGTATTACTGTATTTTAACCACCGGGTATTCCAACAGTGTTAACGGTAACAACTACGCCGTTATTTGTAAAAACTCAAATTTGTCGTTTTCTTCACCCGACAGTTATTCTGTTATGGGGCCCACAAATAGCTGCGCCGTCGTACGAATATTCCCCGACAGAAAGAATATTCCACGACCAAACGAATATTCCCCGACAACAATGATTATTTTATAACCACTTGCTTATTTTGAAAAAAAAAATTCATATTTCACCCATAACTTTAAACTTTTATCAATTTAACCATTTACTGAATAGTAATTATAAGAAAAATTGAATACTTTATTTCATAAAATTCGGGGTCTTACAATCTCCCCTCCTTATGAAATTTCGTCCTCGAAATTTACGTACCTGGTATTTCAAAGAATTGAGAATACCTTCCTTTCATTTTAGATTCCATCTTCCCTGCCATCATAATTTCTCCATTGCTCATCTCCTGTATTTCAAATATCATTCTAGAATACAGCTTCAAAACAAGGGTTAATTTAACAAATTAACATATCACATAATATCCCGATATTATGACTGACCAACAAATAAGCTTAGGTAGGACACACTAGCGAAGGATTTACTCATCTCTCCCCTCCTAGTTCTATTTCCCGATCTCCGCCAGAGATCATATCCCTAAGCTCTGATACCACCTGTGACAACCCCAAAACAGGCTCATTCCACCCAACCCATTCTGAGTCGCCAAATACATGGTACAAAAAACAACTACAACTTTATTACAACAATTGTCGTGCAAAATACAACAACACATATGCTGTGAGTTTGGATACAAATATATACCAAATGTGACTCATGTTCCAACCGTGGACATCACCTCACAATAACACCTTACATAAAGGTATAGTCAAAAACTGTTTTAGAAATTAGAATCTTTGGGAAGTGCTCAAGGAAACCTTCGTACATGGGAGGCCACGCGTCTAGGTTATGATAGATATCATATGGCCACAGAATTATCCTTGGTTGACCCAATAGACCCCAAAGAAAAACGAGAAGATTACTATCATATTCTTCCCAATGGTGAGTCTTCTCTTGACTTATCATTATCTCCACTGTCTCTAATTGAGAATTATACTTCAAACAAACACCAAGATTATATAGGTAGTGCCCATAGATATACTCAGCAAGTGGATGAGCACATCCCTGTCTTATGATGACACGAGGTTGTATGTCGTTAGACATCTTGTATGATAGTGGCAAACCACCCTTCCAACGTTGGGTACACCTTACCCTATTG
The DNA here is from genome assembly GCA_016801055.1 of Panax notoginseng. NCBI lineage: Eukaryota > Viridiplantae > Streptophyta > Magnoliopsida > Apiales > Araliaceae > Panax > Panax notoginseng. Next base: position 263,818,740 of record CM029013.1, on the reverse strand, counting down.
GATTCACCAAAATATAATACTAAATGAACTTTTCTATACTGCTTCGGGAGAACATCCACAGCTAGAGACCACCGTTCTATTTCCCCGTTACCCTCGCTCGACCCAGCTACACTCTTATTACCTGAAAGGAATTGTGAAGCAAAAGGGTGAGCACAACTAACTCAGTAAAGAATATCATGACTAAAGATAATTAAATTATCAATAGCCTTCATCAATAATAAATCAGAGATTTAGAACATATGGTAAATGATAAAAATTTCAACCATAGTTGCAGCGGAACGAGCAATCCATTAGAAGAGTCAAATAGACTATAAAGTCTATTATTTCTCCATGTTAAAAATCCACCAACAATGTTTTATCCCTGTAACATCAATCAACAATTCTGGTCCACAATCATATGAATAACTCATAATCATAACTGTAGTTCTAAATTCCTCTTCTCATCTAGGACGAAGATAATTTTCATCACCTGAAACATCAAACATCATGGTTATACCAAATCACAGTTCCTGTTCATAATCATACTAATAACTTCATCTTTGCACTACGGGCCAAAGATATTCATCAACAAGTCATCCTTGCACTACAGGCCAAAGATATTCATCAACAAGTCATCTTTGCACTACAGGCCAAAGATATTCATCAACTGTTCATCTTTGCATTACTGGCCAAAGATATTCATCTACAATTCATCTTTGCACTACAGGCCAAAGATATTCCTCAACAATTAATATTTGCACTACAGGACAAATATATTCATATCTCAAAGAAATATATAATCATTTCAGAATTTATATACACCATAATTATAACCATGTTGATCAATTCATCTTTACACTTAAGCTAAAGATATTCAATTGTAAATTCAATGGTCATGATCATACCAGTCACAATTCAACTTTGCACTACAGGCCAAAGAGAACCCTAGTCATGATCATACCAATAATCTACCCATCTTTACACTCCAGTGAAAGAGAAATTCAACATCAGGGTTATAAAAATGTTATATATGATAATAAAATCAATATAGTCAACATATAGATTTAATCTCAAGAGTAATATTCATAAATCAACTATAATTTGGTTAGTAAAAGAAACCAATTTTGTCGTGAATAGTAACTCGTGAATAGTAACTCATGAATAGTAAGTCGTGAATAGTAACTCATGAATAGTAACTCATGAATAGTAACCCCGACACAAAAAGATAGAAATTCTACAATAAAATTCATACCAATATTTTGGTATAATGATATTGAAAGAATAACATTTCTTAAGCTTATAAACAATTTATTTTAATTGTTTACACTTTACTAAATAATGCATTTAATCATCTTAAAATGCAAACTCATAAATTTCATCACCAATAACCAAAAACCCTCATCAAAAATCTGCATATACCTCATATAGGATTCTCAAGCCATAAAATCCTATTTTCCAATTTTCTTTCTTCACAAAACATATTTAATTCATTTACTCATAACTAGACCATTTTCATAAAAAATACCAAATCAGTTCCAAAAATATTTCTTTTCTGAGATTTAGCATAATATAGTCCCATAGTGAACATATATTTTTCTCAGAATTTTTAAAAGTCATTTACTATTTTTCATATGGCCAAAATAGCCGAATATTTAGACATTTATCAAAAATTGTACTTTTGTCTAAAAATTCTGAAATTTACAGAGTATACTTCTATCATATACATGTACTCCCAATAAAAATTTCATCAATTTTGGAGTTAACCACAAGGAATTATAAGCTGTTACTTTTAAAATAGTCTTTTCTCATAAAATTCATAACTCTCAATCTATACATCCAAAAATCACCATTTTTGGACACAATCAAGAAAACTCATCAAAATATCATTTCAAATTTTTCCAGAATTTTTGAAGTTCAGAAAAATTACGAAACTGAAAATCATAACAACCCTTAAAATCCCTTAATATCCCTTACTATCCCTTACCTCAAAAGAGCAGTACTTCTGACTGGATATCGGATATGATGCTGAAGAAAACTTGCACTGATGAATAGCAACTCACCAAGTATCTAAAAACTCACAAAATATGCTTCATAATATAGAGAGAGAAAGAGAGAAAGCTTATGTTTCTGGTGTGATTTTCAATTCTAACTTAGCCCTCTATTTATAGGAAAATTTTGGTAGGTTTGACCTGCAACCTGATGGCTTTACCTGCTACTATTCCCACCCACCACATTTGAAATATAATTCAGCACATTTCTTCACCAACCACAAGTGGGGCCCACCAATTCTAGAATTTTCTACCAAAATGATAAACTCCGAAAATTCAACAATTTCTGAACCAGTCATCTCGTAAAATTCATAACAAATCATACGTTCATTTTTAACGGTTCAAAATTTGTGGACATATACTCAACTTATATATGTATAACATATCCAAAAATTACCACGATCCAACGGTCGGATTAAAAATTATAACCCCCGCAAAATATCTCAAAAACCCTGATTTTTAATACCTCCATTCCGACAAAAATACTGATAAAAACCTCAACATTAACTCCTTCATTTTTAACCACAAAAATATATCCCTCATTTATATCCACATAAAATAAATATTTCCTTATCATATGAATCAATAATTAATTATTCACAAATAATATTACAGAATCACATTTATGACAACCAGGCCGTTCCCAGGAAAGAGGGGGCTTTCCAATAAGGATTTCTCCTTACTAGCGCGCAATTAGATGACCAAACCTCTCCTTAGACAGAACTTTCTAGACATTGCCAATAATGTTATCTAATAATACTATTCAAATAATATGAATTATTGATCTGATAATAGAAAATACTGTGCAGCAACAATTATTGAAACAACAATAATATAAAATATCAACGCAGCAATTATTGAATCAATAAAATAAAATATTGAACAGTAATTACTGTAACAATTATTGAGTAGTGCCTTCTTACGTAAGAATCAATAATTTCAAAAATACTATGCAATACCGTGTGCTACTGTGCAATAACGCGTATTACTGTATTTTAACCACCGGGTATTCCAACAGTGTTAACGGTAATAACTACGCCGTTATTTGTAAAAACTCAAATTTGTCGTTTTCTTCATCCGACAGTTATTCTGTTATGGGGCCCACAAATAGCTGCGCCGTCGTACGAATATTCCGACAGAAAGAATATTCCACGACCAAACGAATATTCCCCAACAACAATGATTATTTTATAACCACTTGCTTATTTTGAAAAAAAATTCATATTTCACCCATAACTTTAAACTTTTATCAATTTAACCATTTACTAAATAGTAATTATAAGAAAAATTGAATACTTTAATTTCATAAAATTCGGGGTCTTACACTAATGAATAGCAACTCACCAAGTATCTAAAAACTCACAAAATATGCTTCATAATATAGAGAGAGAAAGAGAGAAAGCTTATGTTTCTGGTGTGATTTTCAATTCTAACTTAGCCCACTATTTATAGAAAAATTTTAGTAGGCTTGACCTGCAACCTGATGGCTTTACCTGCTACTATTTCCACCCACCACATTTGAAATATAATTCAGCACATTTCTTCACCAACCACAAGTGGGGCCCACCAATTCTAGAATTTTCTACCAAAATGATAAACTCCAAAAATTCAACAATTTCTGAACCAGTCATCTCGTAAAATTCATAATAAATCATACGTTCCTTTTTAACGGTTCAAAATTTGTGGACATATACTCAACTTATATATGTATAACATATCCAAAAATTACCACGATCCAACGGTCGGATTAAAAATTATAACCCCCGCAAAATATCTCAAAAACCCTGATTTTAATACCTTCATTCCGACAAAAATACGGATAAAAATCTCAACATTAACTCCTTCATTTTTTAACCACAAAAATATATCCCTCATTTATATCCACATAAAATAAATATTTTCTTATCATATGAATCAATAATTAATTATTCACAAATAATATTACAGAATCACATTTATGACAACCAGGCCGTTCCCAAGAAAGAGGGGGCTTTCCAATAAGAATTTCTCCTTACTGGCGCGCAATTAGATGACCAAACCTCTCCTTAGACAGAACTTTCTAGACATTGCCAATAATATTATCTAATAATATTATTTAAATAATATGAATTATTGATCTGATAATGGGAAATACTGTGCAGCAACAATTATTGAACAACAATAATACAAAATTTCAACGTAGCAATTATTGAATCAATAAAATAAAATATTGAACAGTAATTACTGTAACAATTATTGAGTAGTGCCTTCTTACGTAAGAATCAATAATTTCAAAAATACTATGCAATACCGTGTGCTACTGTGCAATAACGCGTATTACTGTATTTTAACCACCGGGTATTCCAATAGTGTTAACGGTAACAACTACGCCGTTATTTGTAAAAACTCAAATTTGTCGTTTTCTTCATCCGACAGTTATTCGTTATGGGGCCCACAAATAGCTGCGCCGTCATACGAATATTCCCCGACAGAAAGAATATTCCACGACCAAACGAATATTTCCCGACAACAATGATTATTTTATAACCACTTGTGTGAAAAAAAAAATTTATATATCACCCTTAACTTTAACTTGTTATCAATTTAACCATTTACTGAATTGTAATTATAAGAAAAATTGAATACTTTTATTTCATAAAATTTGGGGTCTTACAATAGTATTGCATAATACTGCATAGAGTTGCATAGTGTTACATAGTGTTGCATAGTAAAATTAAAATTTTCAACCGAATTTTTCTTCGCCTGTGAACTTCCTACTGTGAAGTCCGTGATTATTTTCTAAATAGTATCTTGTCATTCTCCTATAATAGGATGTTTAATTTAGAAATGAAAATCACACCAGAATCAGAGAATTATTTTCTATAATATTGAGTTTATTTTTTTTGAGTTTAAAAAAACTTTGAGTGTAGAAAATAGTGCAAGTTTTCTTCAAGAATATCTCCGATATACCAATCGGAATTACTCTTTTTTTTAAGGTAAAAGATATTATTTATTTCATATTCGTAAGAGATTATTTTTCGTATTCGTATGAAATATTATTTCCGTTCCATATTAGTAAGGAATATGATTTTTGTTCAATATTCGTAAGGGATATTATCTTCGTTCAATATTCGTAAGGAATATTATTTTTGTTCAATATTCGTAAGAGATATTATTTTTGTTCAATATTAGTAAGAAATAATATTTTCTTCCATACTCTGTATTGATTTTATACTCCTTGAAATTAGTAGAATATCCTTAAAATTTGCGCTTCATCTAGTATCGTTTCATTGAAATATTTTTCTGAACATTCTTATTAAATTTTAATCTTTTCATGACGGGGTACTATTCATACATACGATACTATTCACGGAGTGCTATTAACACGGGTACTATTCACGATAAAAATTAATTTTTTTTCTGTCCAAATTATTTTTGATACATGAGTATTATTCTTGAATTTTACTCCACAAAATAGTTATCATGTTGACAATTTGGACATTCTTAAAGTCTGGATAAATTAAATTATAAATCTTTAATATTTATTCATTACTCTCACTTGATTGAATTCTTATATCATTGTCATCATCCTCATGCTTATATTGTGGTGAAAGTCATCTTTGGCTCGTAGTGCATAGATGGACTATTGATTGGTATGATTATGACCAAGAATTATGCATCGGTATAATCATGACCTGTAATGTTATAAATGATGTGATAAAAGTCCTCATTGGCCCATAGTGCATTGATGGACAGTTGTTTGGCATGATCATGACCACTGTGATAATAACGAATATCCTTGGCCCATAGTGTAAGACCCCGAATTTTATGAAATAAAAGTATTCAATTTTTCTTATAATTACTATTCAGTAAATGGTTAAATTGATAAAAGTTTAAAGTTATGGGTGAAATATGAATTTTTTTTAAAATAAGCAAGTGGTTATAAAATAATCATTGTTGTCGGGGAATATTCGTTTGGTCGTGGAATATTTTCTGTCGGGGAATATTCGTACGACGGCGCATCTATTTGTGGGCCCCATAACGAATAACTGTCGGGTGAAGAAAACGATAAATTTGAATTTTTACAAATAACGGCGTAGTTGTTACCGTTAACACTGTTGGAATACCCGGTGGTTAAAATACAGTAATACGCGTTATTGCACAGTAGCACACGGTATTGCACAGTATTTTTAAAATTATTGATTCTTACGTAAGAAGGCACTACTCAATAATTGTTACAGTAATTACTGTTCAATATTTTATTTTATTGATTCAATAATTGCTACGTTGAAATTTTATATTATTGTTATTCAATAATTGTTGATGCACAGTATTTTCCTTTATCAGATCAATAATTCATAATATTTGAATAATATTATTAGATAACATTATTGGCAATGTCTAGAAAGTTCTGTCTAAGGAGAGATTTGGTCATCTAATTACGCGCCAGTAAGGAGAAATCCTTAATGGAAAGCCCCCTCTTTCCTGGGAACGGCCTGGTTGTCATAAATGTGATTCTGTAATATTATTTGTGAATAATTAATTATTGATTCATATGATAAGAAAATATTTATTTTATGTGGATATAAATGAGGGATATATTTTTGTGGTTAAAAAATGAAGGAGTTAATGTTGAGATTTTTATCCGTATTTTTGTCGGAATGGAGGTATTAAAAATCAGGGTTTTTGAGAAATATTGCGGGTGTTATAATTTTTAATCCGACCGTTGGATCGTGGTAATTTTTGGATATGTTATACATATATAAGTTGAGTATATGTCCACAAATTTTGAACCGTTAAAAATGAACGTATGATTTATTATGAATTTTACGAGATGACTGGTTCAGAAATTGTTGAATTTTCGGAGTTTATCATTTTGGTGGAAAATTGTAGAATTGGTGGGCCCCATTGTGGTTGGTGAAGAAATGTGCTGAATTATATTTCAAATGTGGTGGGTGGAAATAGTAGCAGGTAAAATCATCAGGTTGCAGGTCAAACCTACCAAAATTTTCCTATAAATAGAGGGCTAAGTTAGAATTGAAAATCACACCAGAAACATAAGCTTTCTCTCTTTCTCTCTCTATATTATGAAGCATATTTTGTGAGTTTTTAGATACTTGGTGAGTTGCTATTCATTAGTGCAAGTTTTCTTCAGCATCATATCCGATATCCAGTCAGAAGTACTGCTCTTTTGAGGTAAGGGATAGTAAGGGATAGTAATGGATTTTAAGGGTTGTTATGATTTTCAGTTTCGTAATTTTTTTGATCTTCAAAAAATTATGGAAAAATTTGAAATGATATTTTGATGAGTTTTATTGATTGTGTCCAAAAATGGTGATTTTTGGATGTATAGATTAAGAGTTATGAATCTTACGGGAAAAGACTATTTTAAAAGTAACCGCTTATAATTCCTTGTGGTTAACTCCAAAATTGATAAAATTTTTATTGGGAGTACATGTGTATGATAGAAGTATACTCTGTAAATTTTAGAATTTTTGGATAAAAGTACAATTTTTGATAAATGTCTAAATATTCGGTGGTTTTGGCCATATGAAAAATAGTAAATGAGTTTTAAAAATTCTGAGAAAAATATATGTTCAATATGGGACTATATTATGCTAAATCTCAGAAAAGAAATATTTTTGGAACTGATTTGATATTTTTCATGAAAATGGACTAGTTATGAGTAAATGAATTAAATATGTTATGTGAAGTAAGAAAATTGGAAAATAGGATTTTATGGCTTGAGAATCCTATATGAGGTATATGCAGATTTTTGATGAGGGTTTTGATTATTTGGTGATAAAATCTTATGAGTTTGGTATTTTAGAATGATTAAATGCATTATTTAGTAAAGTGTAAACAATTTAAATAAATTGTTTATAAGCTTAAGAAATATTATTCTTTCAATATCATTATACCGAAATACTGGTATGGATTTTATTGTGAAATTTCTACCTTTTTGTGTCGAGTTACTATTCATGAGTTACTATTCACGAGTTACTATTCACGATAAAAATTGGTTTCTTTTTCTAACCAAATTATAGTTGAGTTATGAATATTACTCTTGAGATTAAAACTATGTATTGATTATATTGATTTTATTATCATATATAACATTTTTATAACCCTGATGTTGAAATTCTCTTTCACTAGAGTGTAAAGATGGGTAGATTATTGGTATGATCATGACTAGGGTTCTCTTTGGCCTGTAGTGCAAAGTTGAATTGTGACTGGTATGATCATGACCATTGAATTTATAAGTGAATATCTTTAGCTTAAGTGCAAAGGTGAATTGATCAACATGGTTATAATTATTGTTTATATAAATTCTGAAATGATTATATATTTCTTTGAGATATTAATATCTTTGGCCTGTAGTTCAAAGATGAAATATTGATGAATATCTTTGGCCTGTAGTGCAAAGATGAATTGTTGATGAATATCTTTGGCCCGTAGTGCAAAGATGACATGTTGTTGAATATCTTTGGCCAGTAGTGCAAAGATGAACAGATGTTGAGATAAACATGACCAACTGGTGATACAAATGAATATCTTTGGACGTAGTGCAAAGATGAAGTTATTAATATGATTATGAACAGGAAATGTGATTTGGCGTAACCATGATCTTTGATGTTTCAGGTAAAGATAGGTGATGAAAATTATCATCGTCCTGGATGAGAAGAGAAATTTAGAACTACAGTTATGATTATGAGTTATTCATATGATTGTGGACCAGAATTGTTTATTGATGTTACAGGGATAAAACATTGTTGGTGGATTTTTAACATGGAGAAGATAATAGACTTTATAGTCTATTTGACTCTTCTAATGGATTGCTCGTTCCGCTGCAACTATGGTTGAAATTTTTATCATTTACCATATGTTCTAAATCTCTGATTTATTGTTGATGAAGGCAATTGATAATTGAATTATCTTTAGTCATGATATTCTTTACTGAGCTAGTTGTGCTCACCCTTTTGCTTCACAATTCCTTTCAGGTAATAAGAGTGTAGCTGGGTCGAGCGGGGGTAACAAGGGAATAGAACGGTGGTCATCATTTAGTAGTTATATTTGGTGAAGAAAATAGGGTGAGGCGAACCCAACGTTGGAAGGGTGTTTTGTTACTATCATACAAGATGTCTAATGACATACAACCTCGTGTCATCATAAGACAGGGTTGTGCTCATCCACTTGCTGAGTATATCTATGGGCACTACCTATATAATCTTGGTGTTTGTTTGAAGTATAATTCTCAATTAGAGACAGTGGAGATAATGATAAGTCAAGAGAAGACTCACCATTGGGAAGAATATGATAGTAATCTTCTCGTTTTTCTTTGGGGTCTATTGGGTCAACCAAGGATAATTCTGTGGCCATATGATATCTATCATAATCTAGATGCGTGGCCTCCCATGTACGAAGGTTTCCTTGAGCACTTCCCAAATTTTCTAATTTCTAAAACAGTTTTTGACTATACCTTTATGTAAGGTGTTATTGTGAGGTGATGTCCACAGTTGGAACATGAGTCACATTTGGTATATATTTGTATCCAAACTCACAGCATATGTGTTGTTGTATTTTGCACGATAATTGTTGTAATAAAGTTGTAGTTGTTTTCTGTACCATGTATTTGGCGACTCAGAATAGGTTGGATGGAATGAACCTATTTTGGGGTTGTCACAGGTGGTATCAGAGCTTAGGGATATGATCTCTGGCGGAGATCGGGGAATACAACTAGGAGGGGAGAGATGAGTAAATCCTTCGCTAGTGTGTCCTACCTAAGCTTATTTGTTGGTCAGTCATAATATTGAGATATTATGTGATATGTTAATTTATTTAATTAACCCTTGTTTTATGGCAGTATTTAAGAATGGCAGCTGAGAATGCTAATAATGGAGTGAATGAGACTGTGGGGATACCTCTAATCACTAACCGTGATAATGTGATGTCAGACGAAGAAAGAATTAGAGATATCCATGTGGTGAGTGAAGAATTGATAGTTACACCCGAGATAGTCGCAGAGGTAACAGCTGAGACTGAGGAAGAAGAGGAAGAAGAAGTACCAGAGGAGAGTTTATTAGAGGTATTATATGATCAAAATGTAGAATTTAAAAATCGTATTCATGAGTTAGAAGAGCAGGCAGAAGAACGACAGGCGGTCGTGGAACAAAAGGATGCAACAATTCAAGCTTGTGTTACCCGATATGTGATGCTTGAACAGAAGCATTCTTTGGCAGAGTATAAGATGATAAAAATAGAATCTGAGCTGAGAGAAGAAAAAACTGAACGAGTGAGAATAAGTGATGCATGGGCAAAAGCCGCACGACACGTGGATATTGTGGAAAGAGATGTTCGATCTAAGAAGGCTAAAATAGATGATATGAATTTCTCTTTTTGGAAAGCAATTGGGAGAACCCAACATCGAGTTTTGAATTACCCTGTACATAGCGGTCAACCTGAATCCGATATGGATCGAAGATTGATGATTCAGATCATGAATGAGGAGTACGAAGAGGCAGTTGAGGGAGGAATATGTCCTATAGAAAGGTATATTCCAACGGTAATGATGACGCCAAATGCTGCCCCAGACAAGTCAAAGCCGAGTAGTTCGAGGGATGGCGGTTGTCATGACTTCCCAACAAATGAGGAACCCAAATGAAGTTATCATGGGAGATGAGCAATGGAGAAATCATGATGATCTGAGAGATAGAATCTGAAATGGAAGCAAGGTATTCTCAACTCTTCGAAATACCAGGTACGTAAATTTCGGGGACGAAATTTTATAAGGAGGGGAGATTGTAAGACCCCGAATTTTATGAAATAAAAGTATTCAATTTTTCTTATAATTACTATTCAGTAAATGGTTAAATTGATAAAAGTTTAAAGTTATGGGTGAAATATGAATTTTTTTTCAAAATAAGCAAGTGGTTATAAAATAATCATTGTTGTCGGGGAATATTCGTTTGGTCGTGGAATATTCTTTCTGTTGGGGAATATTCGTACGACGGCGCAGCTATTTGTGGGCCCCATAACGAATAACTGTCGGGTGAAGAAAACGAAAAATTTGAGTTTTTACAAATAACGGCGTAGTTGTTACCGTTAACACTGTTGGAATACCCGGTGGTTAAAATACAATAATACGCGTTATTGCACAGTAGCACACGGTATTGCACAGTATTTTTAAAATTATTGATTCTTACGTAAGAAGGCACTACTCAATAATTGTTACAGTAATTACTGTTCAATATTTTATTTTATTGATTCAATAATTGCTACGTTAAAATTTTATATTATTGTTATTCAATAATTGTTGATGCACAGTATTTTCCTTTATCAGATCAATAATTCATATTATTTGAATAATATTATTAGATAACATTATTGGCAATGTTTAGAAAGTTCTGTCTAAGGAGATGTTTGGTCATCTAATTGCGCGCCAGTAACGAGAAATCCTTATTGGAAATCCCCCTCTTTCCTGGGAACGGTCTGGTTGTCATAAATGTGATTCTGTAATATTATTTGTGAATAATTAATTATTGATTCATATGATAAGAAAATATTTATTTTATGTGGATATAAATGAGGGATATATTTTTGTGGTTAAAAAATGAAGGAGTTAATGTTGAGATTTTTATCCGTATTTTTGTCGGAATGGAGGTATTAAAAATCAGGGTTTTTTTGAGAAATATTGCGGGTGTTATAATTTTTAATCCGACCGTTGGATCGTGGTAATTTTTGGATATGTTATACATATATAAATTGAGTATATGTCCACAAATTTTGAACCGTTAAAAATGAACGTATGATTTATTATGAATTTTGCGAGATGACTGGTTCAGAAATTGTTGAATTTTCGGAGTTTATCATTTTGGTGGAAAATTCTAAAATTGGTGGGCCCCACTTGTGGTTGGTGAAGAAATGTGCTGAATTATATTTCAAATGTGGTGGGTGGGAATAGTAGCAGGTAAAGCCATCAGGTTGCAGGTCAAACCTACCAAAATTTTCCTATAAATAGAGGGCTAAGTTAGAATTGAAAATCACACCAGAAACATAAGTTTTCTCTCTATCTCTCTCTATATTATGAAGCATATTTTGTGAGTTTTTAGATATTTGTTGAGTTGCTATTCATTAGTGCAAGTTTTCTTCAGCATCATATCCGATATCCAGTCAGAAGTACTGCTCTTTTGAGGTAAGGGATAGTAAGGGATAGTAATGGATTTTAAGGGTTGTTATGATTTTCAGTTTCGTAATTTTTTTTATCTTCAAAAAATTATGGAAAAATTTGAAATGATATTTTGATAAGTTTTATTGATTGTGTCCAAAAATGGTGATTTTTGGATGTATAGATTAAGAGTTATGAATCTTACGGGAAAAGACTATTTTAAAAGTAACCGCTTATAATTCCTTGTGTTTAACTCCAAAATTGATAAAAATTTTATTGGGAGTACATGTGTATGATAGAAGTATACTCTGTAAATTTCAGAATTTTTGGACAAAAGTACAATTTTTGATAAATGTCTAAATATTCGGTGGTTTTGGCCATATGAAAAATAGTAAATGAGTTTTAAAAATTCTGAGAAAAATATATGTTCAATATGGGACTATATTATGCTAAATCCCAGAAAAGAAATATTTTTGGAACTGATTTGGTATTTTTCATGAAAATGGACTAGTTATGAGTAAATGAATTAAATATGTTATGTGAAGTAAGAAAATTGGAAAATAGGATTTTATGGCTTGAGAATCCTATATGAGGTATATGCAGATTTTTGATGAGGGTTTTGATTATTGGTGATAAAATCTTATGAGTTTGGTATTTTAGAATGATTAAATGCATTATTTAGTAAAGTGTAAACAATTTAAATAAATTGTTTATAAGCTTAAGAAATATTATTCTTTCAATATCATTATACCGAAATACTGGTATAGATTTTATTGTGGAATTTCTACCTTTTTGTGTCGAGTTACTATTCATGAGTTACTATTTACGAGTTACTATTCACGATAAAAATTGGTTTCTTTTTCTAACCAAATTATAGTTGAGTTATGAATATTACTCTTGAGATTAAAACTATGTATTGATTATATTGATTTTATTATCATATATAACATTTTTATAATCCTGATGTTGAAATTCTCTTTCACTAGAGTGTAAAGATGGGTAGATTATTGGTATGATCATGACTAGGGTTCTCTTTGGCCTGTAGTGCAAAGTTGAATTATGACTAGTATGATCATGACCATTGAATTTATAAATGAATATCTTTAGCTTAAGTGCAAAGGTGAATTGATCAACATGGTTATAATTATTGTTTATATAAATTCTGAAATGATTATATATTTTTTTGAGATATTAATATCTTTGGCCTGTAGTGCAAAGATGAAATATTGATGAATATCTTTGGCCTGTAGTGCAAAGATGAATTGTTGATGAATATCTTTGGCCCGTAGTGCAAAGATGACATGTTGTTGAATATCTTTGGCCAGTAGTGCAAAGATAAACAGATGTTGAGATAAACATGACCAACTGGTGATACAAATGAATATCTTTGGACGTAGTGCAAAGATGAAGTTATTAGTATGATTATGAACAGGAAATGTGATTTGGTGTAACCATGATCTTTGATGTTTCAGGTAAAGATAGGTGATGAAAATTATCATCGTCCTGGATGAGAAGAGGAATTTAGAACTACAGTTATGATTATGAATTATTCATATGATTGTGGACCAGAATTGTTGATTGATGTTACAGGGATAAAACATTGTTGGTGGATTTTTAACATGGAGAAGATAATAGACTTTATAGTCTATTTGACTCTTCTAATGGATTGCTCGTTCCGCTGCAACTATGGTTGAAATTTTTATCATTTACCATATGTTCTAAATCTCTGATTTATTGTTGATGAAGGCAATTGATAATTGAATTATCTTTAGTCATGATATTCTTTACTGAGCTAGTTGTGCTCACCCTTTTGCTTCACAATTCCTTTCAGGTAATAAGAGTGTAGCTGGGTCGAGCGGGGGTAACAAGGGAATAGAACGGTGGTCATCATTTAGCAGTTATATTTGGTGAAGAAAATAGGGTGAGGCGAACCCAACGTTGGAAGTGTGTTTTGTTACTATCATACAAGATGTCTAATGACATACAACCTCGTGTCATCATAAGACAGGGTTGTGCTCATCCACTTGCTGAGTATATCTATGGGCACTACCTATATAATCTTGGTGTTTGTTTGAAGTATTGGTATGATCATGACTAGGGTTCTCTTTGGCCTGTAGTGCAAAGTTGAATTGTGACTGGTATGATCATGACCATTGAATTTATAATTGAATATCTTAAGCTTAAGTGCAAAGGTGAATTGATCAACATGGTTATAATTATTGTTTATATAAATTCTGAAATGATTATATATTTCTTTGAGATATGAATATATTTGGCCTATAGTGCAAATATGAATTGTTGATGAATATCTTTGGCCTGTAGTGCAAAGATGAACTGTTGTTGAATATCTTTGGCCTGTAGTGCAAAGATGAACTGTTGTTGAATATCTTTGGCCCGTAGTGCAAAGATGTTTGTTGATGAATATCTTTGGCCCGTAGTGCAAAGATAGATTTGTTAGTATGATTATAAACAGGAATGTGATTTGGTATAACCATGATCTTTGATGTTTCAGGTAAAGACATGTGATGAAAATATTTTTCGTCCTGGGTGCGAAGAAAAATTTATATTCACAATTATGATTATGAGTTATTCATATGATTGTGGAAAGGAACTGTTGAGTGATGTTACATGGATAAAATATTGTTGGTGGATTTTTAACATGGAGAAGATAATAGACTTTATAGTCTATTTGACTCTTCTAATGGATTGCTCGTTCCGCTGCAACTATGGTTGAAATTTTTATCATTTACCATATGTTCTAAATCTCTGATTTATTATTGATGAAGGCTATTGATAATTTAATTATCTTTAGTCATGATATTCTTTACTGAGCTAGTTGTGCTCACCCTTTTGCTTCACAATTCCTTTCAGGTAATAAGAGTGTAGCTGGGTCGAGCGGGGGTAACAAGGGAATAGAACGGTGGTCATCATTTAGTAGTTATATTTGGTGAAGAAAATAGGGTGAGGTGAACCCAACGTTGGAAGGGTGTTTTGTCACTATCATACAAGATGTCTAATGACATACAACCTCGTGTCATCATAGGACAGGGTTGTGCTCATCCACTTGCTGAGTATATCTATGGGCACTACCTATATAATCTTGGTGTTTGTTTGAAGTATAATTCTCAATTAGAGACAGTGGAGATAATGATAAGTCAAGAGAAGACTCACCATTGGGAAGAATATGATAGTAATCTTCTCGTTTTTTTTAGGGTCTATTGGGTCAACCAAGGATAATTCTGTGGCCATATGATATCTATCATAACCTAGACGCGTGGCCTCCCATGTACGAAGGTTTCCTTGAGCACTTCCCAAAGATTCTAATTTCTAAAGCAGTTTTTGACTATACCTTTATGTAAGGTGTTATTGTGAGGTGATGTCCACGGTTGGAACATGAGTCACATTTGGTATATATTTGTATCCAAACTCACAGCATATGTGTTGTTGTATTTTGCACGACAATTGTTGTAATAAAGTTGTAGTTGTTTTTTGTACCATGTATTTGGCGACTCAGAATGGGTTGGGTGGAATGAGCCTGTTTTGGGGTTGTCACAGGTGGTATCAGAGCTTAGGGATATGATCTCTGGCGGAGATCGGGAAATAGAACTAGGAGGGGAGAGATGAGTAAATCCTTCGCTAGTGTGTCCTACCTAAGCTTATTTGTTGGTCAGTCATAATATCGGGATATTATGTGATATGTTGATTTGTTAAATTAACCCTTGTTTTGAAGCTGTATTCTAGAATGATATTTGAAATACAGGAGATGAGCAATGGAGAAATTATGATGGCAGGGAAGATGGAATCTAAAATGAAAGGAAGGTATTCTCAATTCTTTGAAATACCAGGTACGTAAATTTCGAGGACGAAATTTCATAAGGAGGGGAGATTGTAAGACCCCGAATTTTATGAAATTAAAGTATTCAATTTTTCTTATAATTACTATTTAGTAAATGGTTAAATTGATAAAAGTTTAAAGTTATGGGTGAAATATGAATTTTTTTTCAAAATAAGCAAGTGGTTATAAAATAATCATTGTTGTTGGGGAATATTCGTTTGGTCGTGGAATATTCTTTCTGTCGGAGAATATTCGTACGACGGCGCAGCTATTTGTGGGCCCCATAACAGAATAACTGTCGGATGAAGAAAACGACAAATTTGAGTTTTTACAAATAACGGCGTAGTTGTTACCGTTAACACTGTTGGAATACCCGGTAATTAAAATACAGTAATACGCGTTATTGCACAGTAGCACACGGTATTGCACAGTATTTTTGAAATTATTGATTCTTACGTAAGAAGGCACTACTCAATAATTGTTACAGTAATTACTGTTCAATATTTTATTTTATTGATTCAATAATTGCTACGTTGAAATTTTATATTATTGTTGTTCAATAATTGTTGCTGCACAGTATTTTCTATTATCAGATCAATAATTCATATTATTTGAATAGTATTATTAGATAACATTATTGGCAATGTCTAGAAAGTTCTGTCTAAGGAGAGGTTTGGTCATCTAATTGCGCGCTAGTAAGGAGAAATCCTTATTGGAAAGCCCCCTCTTTCCTGGGAACGGCCTGGTTGTCATAAATGTGATTCTGTAATATTATTTGTGAATAATTAATTATTGATTCATATGATAAGGAAATATTTATTTTATGTGGATATAAATGAGGGATATATTTTTGTGATTAAAAATGAAGGAGTTAATGTTGAGGTTTTTATCAGTATTTTTGTCGGAATGGAGGTATTAAAAATCAGGTTTTTGAGATATTTTGCGGGGGTTATAATTTTTAATCCGACCGTTGGATCGTGGTAATTTTTGGATATGTTATACATATATAAGTTGAGTATATGTCCACAAATTTTGAACCGTTAAAAATGAACGTATGATTTGTTATGAATTTTACGAGATGACTGGTTCAGAAATTGTTGAATTTTCGGAGTTTATCATTTTGGTAGAAAATTCTAGAATTGGTGGGCCCCACTTGTGGTTGGTGAAGAAATGTGCTGAATTATATTTCAAATGTGGTGGGTGAGAATAGTAGCAGGTAAAGCCATCAGGTTGCAGGTCAAACCTACCAAAATTTTCTACACTCAAAGTTTTTTTAAACTCAAAAAAAATAAACTCAATATTATAGAAGAATAATTCTCTGATTCTGGTGTGATTTTCATTTCTAAATTAAACATCCTATTTATAGGAGAATGACAAGATACTATTTAGAAAATAATCACGGACTTCACAGTAGGAAGTTCACAGGCGAAGAAAAATTCGGTTGAAAATTTTAATTTTTACTATGCAACACTATGTAACACTATGCAACTCTATGCAGTATTATGCAATACTATTGTAAGACCCCAAATTTTATGAAATAAAAGTATTCAATTTTTCTTATAATTACAATTCAGTAAATGGTTAAATTGATAACAAGTTAAAGTTAAGGGTGATATATAAATTTTTTTTTTCACACAAGTGGTTATAAAATAATCATTGTTGTCGGGAAATATTCGTTTGGTCGTGGAATATTCTTTCTGTCGGGGAATATCGTATGACGGCGCAGCTATTTGTGGGCCCCATAACGAATAACTGTCGGATGAAGAAAACGACAAATTTGAGTTTTTACAAATAACGGCGTAGTTGTTACCGTTAACACTATTGGAATACCCGGTGGTTAAAATACAGTAATACGCGTTATTGCACAGTAGCACACGGTATTGCATAGTATTTTTGAAATTATTGATTCTTACGTAAGAAGGCACTACTCAATAATTGTTACAGTAATTACTGTTCAATATTTTATTTTATTGATTCAATAATTGCTACGTTGAAATTTTGTATTATTGTTGTTCAATAATTGTTGCTGCACAGTATTTCCCATTATCAGATCAATAATTCATATTATTTAAATAATATTATTAGATAATATTATTGGCAATGTCTAGAAAGTTCTGTCTAAGGAGAGTTTGGTCATCTAATTGCGCGCCAGTAAGGAGAAATTCTTATTGGAAAGCCCCCTCTTTCTTGGGAACGGCCTGGTTGTCATAAATGTGATTCTGTAATATTATTTGTGAATAATTAATTATTGATTCATATGATAAGAAAATATTTATTTTATGTGGATATAAATGAGGGATATATTTTTGTGGTTAAAAAATGAAGGAGTTAATGTTGAGATTTTTATCCGTATTTTTGTCGGAATGAAGGTATTAAAATCAGGGTTTTTGAGATATTTTGCGGGGGTTATAATTTTTAATCCGACCGTTGGATCGTGGTAATTTTTGGATATGTTATACATATATAAGTTGAGTATATGTCCACAAATTTTGAACCGTTAAAAAGGAACGTATGATTTATTATGAATTTTACGAGATGACTGGTTCAGAAATTGTGAATTTTTGGAGTTTATCATTTTGGTAGAAAATTCTAGAATTGGTGGGCCCACTTGTGGTTGGTGAAGAAATGTGCTGAATTATATTTCAAATGTGGTGGGTGGAAATAGTAGCAGGTAAAGCCATCAGGTTGCAGGTCAAGCCTACTAAAATTTTTCTAAATAGTGGGCTAAGTTAGAATTGAAAATCACACCAGAAACATAAGCTTTCTCTCTTTCTCTCTCTATATTATGAAGCATATTTTGTGAGTTTTTAGATACTTGGTGAGTTGCTATTCATTAGTGTAAGACCCCGAATTTTATGAAATTAAAGTATTCAATTTTTCTTATAATTACTATTTAGTAAATGGTTAAATTGATAAAAGTTTAAAGTTATGGGTGAAATATGAATTTTTTTTCAAAATAAGCAAGTGGTTATAAAATAATCATTGTTGTTGGGGAATATTCGTTTGGTCGTGGAATATTCTTTCTGTCGGAGAATATTCGTACGACGGCGCAGCTATTTGTGGGCCCCATAACAGAATAACTGTCGGATGAAGAAAACGACAAATTTGAGTTTTTACAAATAACGGCGTAGTTGTTACCGTTAACACTGTTGGAATACCCGGTGGTTAAAATACAGTAATACGCGTTATTGCACAGTAGCACACGGTATTGCATAGTATTTTTGAAATTATTGATTCTTACGTAAGAAGGCACTACTCAATAATTGTTACAGTAATTACTGTTCAATATTTTATTTTATTGATTCAATAATTGCTGCGTTGATATTTTATATTATTGTTGTTTCAATAATTGTTGCTGCACAGTATTTTCTATTATCAGATCAATAATTCATATTATTTGAATAGTATTATTAGATAACATTATTGGCAATGTCTAGAAAGTTCTGTCTAAGGAGAGGTTTGGTCATCTAATTGCGCGCTAGTAAGGAGAAATCCTTATTGGAAAGCCCCTCTTTCCTGGGAACGGCCTGGTTGTCATAAATGTGATTCTGTAATATTATTTGTGAATAATTAATTATTGATTCATATGATAAGGAAATATTTATTTTATGTGGATATAAATGAGGGATATATTTTTGTGGTTAAAAATGAAGGAGTTAATGTTGAGGTTTTTATCAGTATTTTTGTCGGAATGGAGGTATTAAAAATCAGGGTTTTTGAGATATTTTGCGGGGGTTATAATTTTTAATCCGACCGTTGGATCGTGGTAATTTTTGGATATGTTATACATATATAAGTTGAGTATATGTCCACAAATTTTGAACCGTTAAAAATGAACGTATGATTTGTTATGAATTTTACGAGATGACTGGTTCAGAAATTGTTGAATTTTCGGAGTTTATCATTTTGGTGGAAAATTCTAGAATTGGTGGGCCCCACTTGTGGTTGGTGAAGAAATGTGCTGAATTATATTTCAAATGTGGTGGGTGAGAATAGTAGCAGGTAAAGCCATCAGGTTGCAGGTCAAACCTACCAAAATTTTCCTATAAATAGAGGGCTAAGTTAGAATTGAAAATCACACCAGAAACATAAGCTTTCTCTCTTTATCTCTCTATATTATGAAGCATATTTTGTGAGTTTTTAGATACTTGGTGAGTTGCTATTCATCAGTGCAAATTTTCTTCAGCATCATATCCGATATCCAGTCAGAAGTACTGCTCTTTTGAGGTAAGGGATAGTAAGGGATATTAAGGGATTTTAAGGGTTGTTATGATTTTCAGTTTCGTAATTTTTCTGATCTTCAAAAATTCTAGGAAAATTTGAAATGATGTTTTGATGAGTTTTCTTGATTGTATCCAAAAATGGTGATTTTTGGATGTATAGATTGAGAGTTATGAATTTTATGAGAAAAGACAATTTTAAAAGTAACCGCTTATAATTCCTTGTGGTTAACTCCAAAATTGATGAAATTTTTATTGGGAGTACATGTATATGATAGAAGTATACTCTGTAAATTTCAGAATTTTTAGACAAAAGTATAATTTTTGATAAATGTCTAAATATTCGGCTATTTTGGCCATATGAAAAATAGTAAATGACTTTTAAAAATTCTGAGAAAAATATATGTTCACTATGGGACTATATTATGCTAAATTCCAGAAAAGAAATATTTTTGGAACTGATTTGGTATTTTTCATGAAAATGGTCTAGTTATGAGTAAATGAATTAAATATGTTTTGTGAAGAAAGAAAATTGAAAAATAGGATTTTATGGCTTGAGAATCCTATATGAGGTATATGCAGATTTTTGATGAGAGTTTTGGTTATTGATGATGAAATTGTAAGAGTTGGCATTTTATGATGATTAAATGCATTAATTAGTAAAGTGTAAACAATTAAAATAAATTGTTTATAAATTTAAGTAATGTTATTCTTTCAATATCATTATACCGAAATATTGGTATGGATTTTATTGCAGAATTTCTATCTTTTGTGTCGGGGTTACTATTCATGAGTTACTATTCACGATTTACTATTCATGAGTTACGAATATTACTCTTGAGATTAAAACTATATGTTGATCATATTATTTTATCATCATATATAACATTTTTATAACCCTGATGTTGAAATTCTCTTTCACTGGAGTGTAAAGATGGGTAGATTATTGGTATGATCATGACTAGGGTTCTCTTTGGCCTGTAGTGCAAAGTTGAATTGTGACTGGTATGATCATGACCATTGAATTTATAATTGAATATCTTAAGCTTAAGTGCAAAGGTGAATTGATCAACATGGTTATAATTATTGTTTATATAAATTCTGAAATGATTATATATTTCTTTGAGATATGAATATATTTGGCCTGTAGTGCAAATATGAATTGTTGATGAATATCTTTGGCCTGTAGTGCAAAGATGAACTGTTGTTGAATATCTTTGGCCTGTAGTGCAAAGATGAACTGTTGTTGAATATCTTTGGCCCGTAGTGCAAAGATGGTTTGTTGATGAATATCTTTGGCCCGTAGTGCAAAGATAGATTTGTTAGTATGATTATAAACAGGAATTGTGATTTGGTATAACCATGATCTTTGATGTTTCAGGTAAAGACATGTGATGAAAATATTTTTCGTCCTGGGTGCGAAGAAAAATTTATAGTCACAATTATGATTATGAGTTATTCATATGATTGTGGAAAGGAACTGTTGAGTGATGTTACATGGATAAAATATTGTTGGTGGATTTTTAACATGGAGAAGATAATAGACTTTATAGTCTATTTGACTCTTCTAATGGATTGCTCGTTCCGCTGCAACTATGGTTGAAATTTTTATCATTTACCATATGTTCTAAATCTCTGATTTATTATTGATGAAGGCTATTGATAATTTAATTATCTTTAGTCATGATATTCTTTACTGAGCTAGTTGTGCTCACCCTTTTGCTTCACAATTCCTTTCAGGTAATAAGAGTGTAGCTGGGTCGAGCGGGGGTAACAAGGGAATAAAACGGTGGTCATCATTTAGTAGTTATATTTGGTGAAGAAAATAGGGTGAGGTGAACCCAACGTTGGAAGGGTGTTTTGTCACTATCATACAAGATGTCTAATGACATACAACCTCGTGTCATCATAGGACAGGGTTGTGCTCATCCACTTGCTGAGTATATCTATGGGCACTACCTATATAATCTTGGTGTTTGTTTGAAGTATAATTCTCAATTAGAGACAGTGGAGATAATGATAAGTCAAGAGAAGACTCACCATTGGGAAGAATATGATAGTAATCTTCTCGTTTTTCTTTAGGGTCTATTGGGTCAACCAAGGATAATTCTGTGGCCATATGATATCTATCATAACCTAGACGCGTGGCCTCCCATGTACGAAGGTTTCCTTGAGCACTTCCCAAAGATTCTAATTTCTAAAGCAGTTTTTGACTATACCTTTATGTAAGGTGTTATTGTGAGGTGATGTCCACGGTTGGAACATGAGTCACATTTGGTATATATTTGTATCCAAACTCACAGCATATGTGTTGTTGTATTTTGCACGACAATTGTTGTAATAAAGTTGTAGTTGTTTTTTGTACCATGTATTTGGCGACTCAGAATGGGTTGGGTGGAATGAGGCCTGTTTTGGGGTTGTCACAAAATACCTCATAAATAATCATAGTGGAGTAAAATTCAAGAATGATCAAAATATGGATACAATCAAAGGTAGTATCCATAATAGATATTTTGGACAAAAAAAAAGAAAATTTTATTTTTCGGTGAATAGTAACTCGTGAATAGTAACTCATGAATAGTAACTCGTGAATAGTAATCCCGACATGAAAAGTTTCAAATTTGATAAAAAGTTCAGATTAATACTTCGGCATAATGATATTGAAGAAAATAATATCATTTAAGAAGAAATAACATCCCTTACCTCGGAATGACGGTACTTCTGACTGGAATACTAGATATTGTGCTGAAGGAAACTTGCATCGTATAGCAACACTCAAAGTATCAAATACTCACAAGAATACGCTCGATATAGAGAGAGAAATAAAGAGAAACTTGTGTTTCTGGTGTGATTTTCAATTCTAACCTAAGCACCCTATTTATAGGAAAATGCTTAGAACACCAAAGCAGAAAATTTAATATAATATTAATATATTTATCAAATTTTCCTTATCCCACCTCTAGACATCTGATCTCAGCCCATTTATATCACATGTTAGCCCACTTAAATGCCAAAAAATGTTTTTCTTCAAAATAATAAATAAAACTTCCAAAAATCAATTATTTCGGAACTTCAGAACTTCAATAATTCATAATAAATAGTCTTTTTATCAGAAAATTCGAATCTCACGAGTTTTTATAGGAATTTCAATTCTCTACAACTTTGCAGAAGAAAATTTTTCCAAATTCTAAACAAAAATTGACCGAAATCCATAAACGGGCGATTTTATAGTCAATAATAAATTTTCGGTCAAGAATTGTGTCCACCAACACACAAACATGTGTTAATCATTTAATACCACAAAAATACTCTTCCTCCTCATATACTCATATATCTCACATTCATTGTAAAAATATCACCATCAATATATTATTAAAATAATATATTTAAATGAATTATTTTATCAAAAAAAGGTAAAATATTAATTTTCAACAATTGTCACATTAAAAATTTTCTCCATCTATATCCACATAAAATCAATATTTTCCTCATCATATAAATCAATAATTAATTATACACAAATAATATTACAGAATCACAGTACTGGCAACCAGACCGTTCCTAGGAAAGAGGGGGCTTTCCAATAAGGATTTCTCCTTACTGGCGCGCAATTAGATGACCAAACCTCTCCTTAGACAGAACTTTCTAGACATTGCCAATAATGTTATCTAATAATATTATTCAGATAATATGAATTATTGCTCCGATAATGGAAAATACTGCGTAGTGACAATTATAAAATATCAACGTAGCAATTATTTAATCAATAAAATAAAATATTGAACAGTAATTACTGTAATCATTATTGAGTAGTGTCTTCTTACGTAAGAATCAATAATTGGTGTAATACCGTGTGCTACTGTGCAACAACGCGTATTACCGTGTTTTAACCACCGGGTATTCCAACAGTATTAACGGTAATAACTACGTCGTTATTTATAAACAACTTATTTTTGTCATTTTCTTCATCCAATCGCTTTTCGTTATGGGGCCCACAAAAGACTGCGCCGTCGTACGAATATTCTTCGACAGTAAGAATATTCCACGACCAAGCGAATATTCCCCGACAACAATGAATTTTTTATAACCACTTGCTTATTTAAAATATTTGCGCATTTTACCCATAACTAACCACATTAATCAAATCAACCCTTACTATTTCAGAATAATAAATAGAGGAAATTAAACTTTATTTATTAATAATTTGGGGTCTTACATCAGTTCTCAAACAATTCATATACATAATTAAATACAAGATTTATATAGCAGGTATATATATTTATTGCAGAAGATTAAGTGCAGGATGTAAAAGACACAAGAGGTTTTAAGTGGTGCAGAGACTAAACAACTCCTAATCCACTCTTCTGCTAGATGAATAGGGACTCCACTAAATGATTTGATCACTTAGGCCAGGACACATTACCCTCATCAAGCCCATCAGACTTGGCTATTTTAGTCTCAACAGAAAAGGACACTCAGACCTTTTAAAGCCAAGTATACTTGGATATTTTGTTCCTAGGATAAGGATCCTCTGACCCTGCTTCGGTCACTTAGACTGGGATCCACTGATCCTAATTCGATCACTTAGACCAGGATCCTCCGACCCTTCTTCTTGATTGGAGAAGTGTTGTAAAGGTGCTGCTAAGATGTCTTGAATGCTCTTCATCTTATAGTACTTAACAGCATGGTTGATCATCTTCTTAGTGCTTGTTGAACTCTGTTATTGAAGCTTGATCTCTTCTGATTATTAGTAGCTACTCATGATCAATTTTAATGTGCTATTAAGCTATTCATTTATGCTCTTCTCATCTTTTATGCTTAGTAGCTTTTGAACAATCTTAGAATCGTAGACTTGTGTTCATCATCTTTAGCTGGTTGATTCTGAGGGTTCCTGATAAAGTGTATAATGGTTCTTGAAGTTTGTTTTCTGATCTGTCACTTTAACTTCATCAGCATCAACTAAATGGCTTCTTCAGATTTGGATCTTCAGTTCTACCATGTATTCCACTCTCTTGGCTCTACGGCTCTAGGTCATCTTCTCTTGAGTTTTTCTAGCTCTTATTTTCTCTGGCTCTGTGACTCTGACCTTGATGTATTCTCATCAGCCTCTTATGATCTGATGAGGTGCTGCCAAGATTATCTCGTTAGTCTTTCTTTCTCTTTGGACTTGGCAGCATTGAGCATTTCTATAATCGTTAGAGCTTTCTTTACTCTACGATCTCTCTTTATTAGCTCGATGTTCATCTTGAATGATGATTCTTCTCATGTGTGGAAGTTTGATGTGCATCATCATATTCCTTATTTGAATGAATCTGTCTTTTATACTTCTCTAAAATCTTCCCGTTGAGAAGTATATACTAGAACATTTAATGCATAGATACTTTGGTATCTCTAATGTTGACTTTCTGACGCTCTGCATCAGTGTACTTTCTAACTTAGGACTTATCGCATCAGTCAGTATCTTTTCTGGCTTTTCAGACAGCTTGCTTTCGGCTAACTAGCTGTTAGATACCTCTTTGTTTTCTCCCAAGAATATCTTTAGATGCCTTAAGATCATCATGTTACAATATTCCATTTGTTAGTCTTATTGTCAGACCTGACATGAGCTCTACGATCTGTTGTTGCAAGAGTTATAAGAACGAGCCCTACGATCGGTTAGACATTTTCTGTTCTCGAACTCTTTTTGGACTTCTGATAGTAGAATGATGAAGACTTTAGATCTGTGTTCTGTATCATCATTTCTACTACGACTTTAACTTCTGTTCTACTTTCTGAATTCTTCATGATACTTAACTTGCTTAGCATATTCTTCTTCTTATTCTCGATACCTTAGTTGTTTTATGAAGACAACAACATCTTTTTGAGTGAGATGTTTTTCGTACTATATAGCTATCTTAATCTGATTGCTCTAAGATCGATTTTGAGTTCTGTGATCAGATGGAATATCCTTACAGTTTACCTCTTGACTTCTAGATATTTCTTCTTGTGAGAGTTATACTCATATATTGTCAGAGTATATTCTCTTGCCATATACTCCTTCTTGATTAAACATTACTTTTTTCCATTGCATAAACTGAGCTTGATGATCTCCTTTATTTCATGTAGTCAGAACTTCATATATTTCTTGACTGTTCTGATGTTGACCTTACTATCTTGACATCATTGAACAATCTTAGAGTAATATATTGATACTACTCTCGTTCAGTGTCTGCTTGGAGTATTCCACAATCACTCTTTACTGATAAATCTTTACTATGTTGTCCATTGATTCATTCAGCAGATTAATCATTCTTTGTCAGATGATGTTTAACTGATTCCTCGATTTCTTGTGCAGCTCTGTGTTAGTCTTGTGGCTTTGAGATCATTTACTTCTTTTGCGAGCTGATTTTCTGTTTGCAATCATGGAGTGAATTATATGATCGTCTTATACTGTGCAGACACAATTTTCTCTGTGGTGTTCACTTATTGAACTAGGTCTTTGTCTGTGATTTGAAGTGAATTTTTCTATCTTCTAATGTTGTACGAATAAGATGGACTCTGCATGCTAAATATCTTCATACTGTTAACTGGCAGAGTAGCCTTTCGATAGAAATCCTATCATCTATACATCAGATTAATTCTCATAAGATTAACCTAACATTATTTGGTCTTTCTTATCTAATTCCTTGTACATCAATTCTTTTGAATGACTTTACAAAACCTACTTGTTCAGATATACATTACATGTAGATTTACTCTGCGATCAATTCTTCTTTCATGTAGAGTAGTCTCTTTATAATTGTCCTATTTATTACATATTCATTCAGAGCAAGGATTAACCTAAAAAATTTGATCATACTATTCTAAGTCCTTGTACAAAGATTTCTTAGTTAAGGACTGTATAAAACTTATTCATATAAATATACTATATAAGCTTCATCATTTTAGTCATATACACGTGTTATTATCAAATTATATATAAAAAATAAAATCTAATCATGGGTCTAATCAAACTCCCCCTTAATTAAACAATCTTTTAATCTATCATTAGATTCCAAACAATCTCTCCCTATTTGATGATGACAAAAATATTATAGCAATCATATTTAAACAATTTCATTGAATGTATATGCATGATTATGAATGACTTAATATATAGCAAGTCATTGTATTACTAGACCAACAGATATAAATAAAATGATGTGCATTTATATGGCATTCATAATAGAAGTTAAGCATCCATGCATAATTAAATCATCCACATAAAAGATAACCACATAGTTTTCCCAAAATATTACAAGGACAAAAATAATTAAACCAAGTCTTTACGAATCAATTATATGCACTAGTCTTCATCTCAGATGAGCTTACGTATGAATGTACTTACCTTTCTTTGTGTTTCTCACCCTTTTTTAACTCATTGGCCATTGGTTGCATTCCTTTCTCCCCCTATGAATCGACTTCTTTGGCTGCATTCCTTTCTCCCCCTATGAACTAGATTCTCTACCATACCTTTCTCTCCCCCTTTTTGTTATCATCATTTTGGAAGAGGCATTGTTGGATAGAATGATTAACTCCTTTGATCATCGTTAAGTGTAACCCTCAGTTCAAGAATTTTGTCATTTAAAATGTCAATAAAGGTTTTGTTCTCATCAGAAATGTTATGAGCAATGGTTTGCTGAGCTTCCATGGAGTAATGCCCGACTTGTAAGACCCCAACTTTTATGAATAATGATGAATTTTCTATAAATATCATTTTTGAATAATAAGGAGTAAATTTGATATAATGTTATAGTTATGAGTAATATTTATAAATTTTTCAAAATAAGCAAGTGGTTATAAAATATTCATGTTGTCGGGGAATATTCATTTGGTCGTGGAATATTCTTATTGTCGGGAAATATTCGTACGACGGCGCAGCTATTTGTGGGCCCCATAACAGTATAACTGTCGAATGAAGAAAATGATAAATTTGAGTTTTTATAAATAACGACGTAATCGTTACCGTTAGCATTGTTGGAATACTTGGTGGTTAAAATATAATAATACGCGTTGTTGCACAGTAGCACACGATATTGCACAGTATTGTTGAATTATTGATTCATACGTAAGAAGGCACTACTCAATAATTATTACAGTAATTACTGTTCAATATTTTTTTTTATTGGTTCAATAATTGCTGCGTTGATATTTTATATTATTGTTGTTTCAATAATTATCACTACACAGTATTTCCCATTATCAGATCAATAATTCATATAATTTAAATAATATTATTAGATAACATTATTGGCAATGTCTAAAAAGTTCTGTCAAGGAGATATTTGGTCACCTAATTGCGCGCCAGTAAGGAGAAATCCTTATTGATAAGCCCCCTCTTTTTTGAAAACGTCATGGTTGTTATTATTGTAATTTTGTAATATTATTTGAGAATAATTAATTATTGATTTATATGATAAGGAAATATTTATTTTATGTGGACATAAATGATGGATAGAAAAATATTTATTTTTTGTGGTTATAAATGAATGAATTAATGTTGAGGTGTTTTATCAGTATTTTTATCGAAATGGAGGTATTAAAAAATAAATCAGTGTTCTTAAAGTTCTATTGCGTGAGTTATAATTTTAATCCGACCGTTGGATCGTTGTGATTTTTGGATATGTTATGCATATATAAGTTGAGTATATGTCCACAAATTTTGAACCGTTAAAAATTAACGCATGATTTGTTATGAATTTTAAAAGGTGTTAAAAATCATCCGTTTGTGGATTTCGAATATTTTCTGCTTAGAATTTGGAAAAACTTAAAGCTACAAAGTTGTAGAGAATTCGATTTCGTGTGGAATGGACTTAAAATTTGTATTTTTCTGATAAAAGGGCTATTTATTATGAATTACTGAATTTTCAAAAAATAAAATATTTTTTTATTAAAATTGGGTGTGACCCGCTTTTGTTTTTCAAACTTGTTGGCTGAAATTTTTGTTCCAAGTTGGCTGCTCATTTGGTGGGTAGATGTTAGATTTGAAAAAAATAATAATAATATTATTATTTTATTATTTTAGTCTCCTATGGCGTTCTAGCATTTTCCTATAAATAGGGGCTTAAGTTAAAATTAAAAATCACACCAGAATCTGAGAATTCTTCTTCTATAATCTTGAGCGTATTTCTTTAGAGTTTTAAAAAGCTTTGAGCGTAGAAAACAGTAAAAGATTTCTTCAAGAATATCCCCGCTATACCAGTTGGAATACTCTTCTTTTCAAGGTAAGAGATGTTATTTTTATTCAATATTCGCTTGAAATAATATTTTCTTCCATACTCTGTAGTGTGTAAGTAATATTATTTCGTTTCAGATTTCAAATTCTATACTCGTTTTGTTAAAATTTTGGCTTCAATACTCTATGAAATTAGTAGAATATCCTTGATATTTGCACTTCATCTAGTATCTTTTCATGGAAATATTATTCTGAGCATTCTTGATAAGTTTTTAACTTTTACATGTCTGAGTAGTATTCACGGGGTTACTATTCCCGAAGTACTATTCACGGGGTACTATTAACTCGAGTACTATTCACCCGAGGTACTATTCATGATAAAAATTGATTCGTTTTCGGTCCAAATTATTTTTGGTATAATATTATTCTTGAATTTTACTCCACAAAGCAGTATCATGTTGACAATTTGGACGTTATTGATTTCTAGATAAATTAAATTATAAATATTTAAAAATTTATCCTTGAACTTGTTTTATTGAATTCTTATATCATTGTCATCATCCTCAAGTTCATATTCTGTTGAAAGTCATATGTGGCCTGTTGGTATGATTATGACCAGGGATTATTCGGTATAATTATGACTGTAATGTTACAAATGATGTGGTAAAAGTCCTCATTGGCCCGTAGTGCATTGATGGACAGTTGTTGGCATGATCATGACCATTGATGAAAATACGAATATCATTGGCCCGTAGTGCATGGATAATTTGTGGTCATGATACTAATGAATATCCTTAGCCATAGTGCAGGGATGATGTGGATTATATGTTAAGCTGAGTCTCAGCTATAAAGTTGATGAATGTTTGTTATATTTTATCAGTTTAACACTATTGAAGGCTAACGATAAATTATTATGTATTATCTTAGTCATAATATTTCTTACTGGGCTAGTTTAGCTCACCATTTTGCTTTCATTGTTCTCTTCAGAAAATGACAATGTAGCCGGGACTAGTCGGGAAACGGAGTGACGGTCCAGATGATAACATTAGTAGTCCTCACTATTCTATAAAATAGTGTGATAATAAATGTATTGAGAACTCCATTTGAGTTTGAATACTGTCTAGAAGACAATATTCATATTAAAACTCTCAGTTTATGTTTTGTCGTATGTTACACGACAGTTGTATTACTAAGTTGTATTTAAATTTTATACCATGTATTTGGCGACTCAAGATGGGTGATGTATACCTATTTTGGGGGCGTCACACGACTGGCATATCATTGAATAGGGAGATTAATGTGGCATATTTAGATAGAAGACCTACATCTACTGTCATTTGGAGTTGAGGATATGGATCGATGATATGATATAACGACAAATGATTTCACACACAATTCTGCTGATAAGGTGCGAATGAAGTGGTCAAGCAAGGAGATAAGTTGTTGATTGAAGATGAAATTGGTGTATGATCACCATTTATAGAATCATTGGGAGATACTGAGGCAGAAGATTTAAGTGATATATCTGAGTCGATAGGAATTTCTTCATTAGAAGCGGTAAGAATTTGATGGATATGGGGTAACGGTTGAGGAAAGTTTTTAAGGTTGAGTTGAGAAAATTCTTTTACGAGGTAAGGAAAATAATGATTAAAGATTGTATTTTGAGAATCTACGATTTCAACAAATTAATCGGTACTAAATGAATCGGATGAATGAAAACTCCAAAAATTAGAAACACATATTATACGATAATGACAATATTTTTCATACCAAGACTTAATACATATCAGAAGGGTTACAAGAGTGAATTCTTGTGGAAAAACTTCAGAAACTAAGTGAATGTTTGGAAAACGGGAGAACCACCAACTTATGTAGCCTTTATTAAGAGATGTCGGAATTTCTGGCAAAAGTATCATTTGAATGAATTTGATGATGACTTTTTATGATTCCCAGAGGATCCCCATTACTTTCTTCTTCATTTTCCTTTCCATTTCGCTGTCAGATCTTTTCCTTTTTCTTGACTCCACTATCAGCGTCGCCTGTTTAATGATTTCCTGAATTTTTGATAGACAAATGTTAATGATTTCCTGAATTTCCTTAAGCCGATCTGAAGAAGGGCGCTTGAGGCTATTCATGGCTTCTTCTACCACAATATAACCTTCCGCTTTGTCGAAGGCTTCTGCGAGACTCTTCGGGTGATGAAACATCAACTTCTTCACCAACTTTTCCGATTTGATCAGATCTAACCCATTCTGAAACAGTCCCACGGCTTGTAGATCGTTCAGGTCTGTCACTTGGTCGACTGCTTCACGGAATCGCTTTACATATTGGCCCAAAGACTCATTCGAATACTGTCGAACCTGAGCCAACGAGCCAGTTGGTTTCCCCCTCCTTTTGTTGCTCCCGAAGCGAGCGTGGAACTTACTGCACATATCTACCCAAGATGAAATCGAATCCGAAGGCAAAGTCCCCATCCACTGCCTGACATCCTTTCAGAGTGTCGTGACAAAAGTATGACACTTAGCAGCATCGCTAAAGTCGTAATAATCCATCAGTCGGTCGAACGCCTGACTATGGTCATAGGAATCTCCCAATCCGTCATAACTTTCAATGTGAGGCAACTTCTTGGTGGGGTCAGCTTTTTCTTTCAGAATCTCTGCGGAAAAAGGGGATGCCTTCTTTCCCGAAGTATCTTTCGTTTTCTGTACCTCGGCAAGCTGTCTCCGAAGCTCCTTTACCTCTTTGACCAGATACTCCACGCCCTCGGGTTGGGACGATGCTACTTTTTCCGGTGACTCCTCCCTCCTCTGAATGGACCGGTCTCTTGCCATAGAACCCCCAACTTTCGAGGGGCTTTTACGATGACGATGGTCCACAGGGCGGAGTGCCCTCGGTGGACTTTCGGGTGTTCGACCCCTAGATCTGCTTCGTCTTTGAACCCAGCTGCCGTGGTGGGAATGCGCAATAACGAGCGCCTTCTTAGTATTCTCCGGAGTACGATCCCTGGATCGACCTCTTCGTTCGCTTCGACCCTGCTCCTTAGAACCGACAGGGTGATGTGCCCTCTTTGATCTTTGAGGAGTAGGGCTTCTGGACCTTCTTTTTTCTCGAGATTGACCCCGAGACTCACGCCCTGAATGAACAGGTTCTTTCCCACTCCGATGCCCACGTTCTTCAGATTGGACATAGCTGGACGCTTCATCCCTCAACTCTGCCATTCGAGACATCTGCTCAGCTATATCCTACCGTTGCTTCACCAGTGCCTCCATGGCCCTATCAGCTTCGTCTGCCATCTTAGCCAAGTGGGCAGCCTTTTCGTCTTGGTCATCCCGATATCGAGTTCTAGGCGAGGTGCCTTCTACTCGTCTCCGGCCATGACCAGACCCTTTCTCTGCTGTGAAAACTAGCCTTCTCTTGGCTTTGCTCACAGCCCTCGGACGAGAATCTCCATGCGATTGTTTGGACGTCGTGCTGGCATGAACACTTAGTGCAGGTCCCAAACGGTCCTTAACAGATACTCGCGGTATTGATTCACTGGCAGCCATCGGCTGCCCCTCAGGTGTAGGTGTCCTACTCTTCCCCATGAACACCGACGTAGAACGAACACAGTTTGTAATTTAAAAAATACTCAGGACACTAGAACTCAGCCCTCCTTCTAGCGCCAATGTTAACGACAAGATCTTCTCCCACATCCCAATCACGTAAGATGCTCTGATCCTGCACAGTTCAACAAGTCAACACCAGAAACTTGACGGCCTGACCGTCGGGGGATAGCTCCGGCGTGAGAGTCAGTATAGGCGATCACAAGGTTAACGATGGAGAAAAAATATCCACTAGTGTCTGAGTGAGAGAGAAAATAATAATTGTGTGTTGTGTTTTGTTACCTCCTTCTTTTTCTTGTGATCCTTGCCCCATACGTTCCCTAGACCCGGTTTACCGTGCCACCCACTATCTCCTGACACCTCCCCTCACCACCGGTCACCTCAGCCGAAAGTATATAGCTTACTTCCCTACCTGCTACCACTGTTACTTCCCGCCGGTAATCGGAGTTTCATCCTCATTAATGCCATGCAGGAAGGTGGCAGACATAACAGTCAACCACTACCTTTTGTGATGATTACCGGTCAAAGGCAGGATAAGTGACAACTTGCATAATAAACCGATTCAATGACTAAGCCCAATAACAGAGAGACGGTCCAGGCTGATCGGACCCAACCGAAATACCCCCATAACACAATCCAAAGGATAAGCCCATTCGGCCTGGCCCAGTATGAAAAGTATTATGGCCCAACATTATTCAATACCTTATAAAATTTTATCTACGCCTGTATGAGTTTATATTTTTATCACGGTTTTAAAACCCAGATCGAATCGCTAGCTTAACCGATTAAAATCGAAACCGGTCGACACTCTAATCCGATTTGAACTAATAAACCATTTTTGGTCAAAAATCGGTTGACCCACTGGTCGAGCCGGTTGTTCACCGGCTAATTGACTAGTGAACCATTCTTTTTTTTGTACCAATTTTTTTTTTAATATTAAAAATAACTATTTTTAGTAATATTATAACTCAACTTTATTATGTTTTAGTTCATAAAAAACGAAATTTTTTAAAATTTTATTAACTATTAAAAATATATATTTTTATATATTAATAATGTCATATGTCAATAACAATTCGACCATTGATTGGACCAATAATCTATCCACTCACTACTTTTTTGGTCGAAAATCTAGATTTTTATTGTCTATATTGTGCCAAATTTTTACTGTACATAACTCTCTTGTGTCCGTCCTCAATCCTATTCAATCCGTTATTCTTTCTATATAAATATTAAAATATATTTGAGGAAAAAGTCTTCCTATTCAGTTAAGATGTGAAGTTGTTGAATTGTTTGAATGGGTTATGTTACAAAATTCTAACATACTTAATTTTCAGTGGGTCCTACTGAGTTTTTAGCTAGAGATCGCCCTGCCCTGGTCGGCATTGAATGTTTGTACCTTATACGTATATAGTTAATAATACGGTGCTAATAATTTAATAAGAAAATTGATATTTTTATAATTTTTTTTGATATTTTTATAATAAAAGTGTCGCTATAGATAAATAACGACCGTGAAAATCGTCGTTATAGACTATAAGATCTATAGCGGCATTTTTTGTTATGAAAATATCATTTTCTGCTATGAATTTATCAATTTTCAAGTCTTACAATCAAGGTACAGTAAAAAATACTGACAGCTGAAATAAAAACATCAACAAATATAGTACTTCTTAGAGATTGTTTTAACAATTATATAATATGAAAATTGTTATTTAACAAGACTCCTCTCGCATGCATGTGAGTATGAACTTGTGAAAATATCAAATTTTTTTATAAAAATATCAATTTTCTATAATATTTTTAATTTTAGTTTTAAAATGAAGGATTATGGTCTTGTACCGCTAAGTATATAATTTTCAGGTGAACTGAAAATTATATTTTCTACGTCTTATAAAAATAGGGTCATTTACAAAACTTGCAAACTTGAAAAGATATATTTTTCTTTTTGTTTATTCTTAAATATAATTAATATTTAATTTAATACTGATGACATTGTAGCACAATTACGTTATTATACTAGAAAATATTATATATTTTATATTATTATTATTATTAATAAAAAAATTAAAAGAATTATATTTTGTATAAATAAGACTAGTTTTTGTGGGACAAAATCACAAAGGCGGTATTAGTTTTCTATAACGTAGGATTTGGAGTAGCCCTGCCCGGCTGCCCCATTTCCTTTATAATATTTTCAAGGCTGTTATGAAATTACAATCACTTTAATGCCCGGCCGGCCCGGCCTGTCCTCGTATGAGCGTGTGGAGAGCTTTAGCCAGCCTGCCAGGGTAAAAATGTTAAATGAAGTCAGATTTTAAGGAATATCCCTTGATTTGTTGAGCTGGGCCCACTTATGCATTTTAGATCAAAATTTTGAGTTCTTTTATATTTACAATAATAATCTATTTAACATATTTTAAGGAAATGGATAATTTCTTAATGAATTTTGAAATTATAGTTATTTTCACGTTTAGTCCTCTAATTATTTTTTCCTCGGGTTCTGTCTATAAATTTTATAATTTATGCAATCTTAGGTTAATCTCACAAAAATAAAACAATTAAAGGGAACAATTTGTAAAACAGCTATACTTTGAAGATTAAACCTAAAATAACTGTAATTTGTGGACTGAAAGTGAAAACTAGCTATACTTTGGTGACTAACATGAAACAACTATGGCAAAAGGGTGAAATACGCAATAGCATTAGTTAAGTGACTAAATATGAAAAATAACAATAATTTGGGGACTAACGAAATAATTATCCCTTTAAAAAATACTAAAGAAAATTTTGAATATGAGTAACTTAAAATATATAGTGATTAGTACTTAACTTTTGGTAGTACTAATTACTATATAAATTTAAATTATTGATGCCTTTTATTCTATTCATTGAATGACAAATGTAAAAATATTAAAATTAGAAGCACCACAAAAAAACATCATAGTAATTAGTATTATCAAAAAAAGTTAAAAAGAAGTTGGGATCAAAATAAAATTAAGACATTCATTATAATATTCAATTTATTAGTAATACAACATTTATAATATCCAATGTATCTCATATATATATATATATATATATATATATATATATATATATATATATATATATATATATATATATATATTCAAAAAAAAAGAAAAAGAAAAAGAGTATAGTGTCAATATTTTTGAAGTTTGATTGTATTTCAGGACTGTTTGTCATATTCAACATTAGGACTGGTCATTTTCTTGATTTAAAATTGTTATTTAGTTGAATAAATTATCTTTGACTTGCTTATATCAATATACTCTCTCCATTTAATTTTACTTTCCTAATTTAAAAGTACACACTTATTAAGAAAAAAAATTATATCTAAATTACTTATTATTAGGGCATGATTATTTGGGCCCGGATGTTTCGATGGGCCATAATCCATGTGGAGGAAGTCTCTCATATAGGAATCTGTTTTGGGTCGTGGGAAAATTTTAAGAAATCTAGAATTGCAAATTATATTTAATTTTCAACTTCTAAGAAAAGTGTCAGAATATTATTCGGCTTCCTTTATTTAAGGAGATTAAGTAATGAGTATTCACCCTAATGAGAAATTCTATTTTCATACGGGGATGGGGATGGGTGATTACTATAAATACAAGATTATATCATGGTTCACAAGTACACACAATATCACATCATTTTTTAGCACTAAAACATTAAACTTCTATTGTTAACCTTATTTAGCATGTACTAATTTTCACATTGAAACTATACCCGACGATCCAGACCGTCAAGTTTCTCCGTGTGACTTCGTTCTATGTAAGATTGGGCGCGCTATTGGTGAGTGGTCGTGTGGACAAATCTTGGCGTTAAAACCTTTATTAACTATTTTATTATTATCTTTTTTTTTATTTAATCTCTTGACTCTTTCTTAAAACAATAAAATGGAGAGAGGGGAAAAAATGTGTGGTTGTTTGCTTCCAATGTTAATGTTAATAGTGATACTTTTTTCAATATATGTCATATTGTTTTTAATAATTTTTTTAAAAATTAAATGAGAGTAGTATTGAAAAAATAAGGTTAAAAATAATATTAAAAATAAAAGGAGAACAAATAAATTTAGTCAAACGGTTTATTATTGCCAGTCAGCGGGAGCCGGTTCAAAATATAAATCGGTCGATACATTTTTAGTATTAAAACATCTTGAACCGCTACCGGCGCGATTATAAATTACTGAAAAATTGGAATCGCACCATTGTCATTCCTAATCAAATCAAAAAGGAAATTATGACAAATAAAAAAACGGCAAGAAATAAAATACAAAATACCAAGTCACCCTTTCCAAACTTTGACATAGAGTATATTGATTTATGTATGAATTGAATAAAAAGAAAAACAATTCCCACTATTTGTTTTTCCTAAATAAACAATTGCCACTATGTTTTGTGGACAATGAGATATTTTACTTCCATAGATTATTCTTGGTGAATGTAGGACCCACAGTTGATGAATACTAAGACTATAGTCTAATGATTTGTTTATCCTTTTAATTTAATGATGATGTTTGGTTAATTGGATAAGTTAAGTGAAAACAAGAAAATCCTTTTCCATGTCTTGGAAAAGCAAAGTTAATTACTCCCTCCCTTCCTTAATACAGATCGTTTTAGAGTTGTGCACAAGTATTAAAGAAATAATTGTAAAATATTAAATATACTATCAATTGTCTATATTGCCCTTGTATTAGAAAAAGAAAGTGTTATTTATTGGGCCAAAAATAGTGAGAGAACTAAAGTTATATTTATTATTTGGGGTAATATTGGAAACTAAACAATTAATGCTTACTTGAAATTCTCAAACGACTTATATTTAGGAACAAAAATATTTCTCTAAAACGGCCTATATTAAGGAACGGAGGGAGTATATTATAATCTAAAAGCATCCCCTTGTACTTTAGAAACTTGTTTACTTGGGTAACGGTGTAAATGAATCGAATATTAAATTGTTTATATTTAATTTACAAAATTTATCGAATATAAAATAAGATTTAATTGATACTCGTTTCGCTACCGAGTCGAGCACGATCTCGAATCGAGTCCGAGCAGTTTGAACTTTTCAAACGAATATGATACGATTATCAATTGAAAATTACAATTTCAGGATATTTGAGTAATTTATCAAATTTTAAAATTTGCTCATATTTAAATAATTTATATTTCGAGTGAGCTCGAATCGAGCTTTAGTCGAACAAGTACGAATCGATCTCGACCTGTTTATAACGGGTAAATTAAAATTCAGACTATCTTATTTTATTTTGTTAAAAATTTTTAAAAAAAAACTTCTGCCTCTTCAGTTTTACATTGTAAGAGCATCAGCCTTGTCTGCATAATTAATTCTTTTTCTTTGTGTTTCTTCCATTTTCTTAAAAAATAATATATTATATTAAAGATAATGAATTAAATTCTTTTATAAAAATAGGCTAAGTAGCATATGTCAATTAATTTTTTATACTTATCGTTGATCCTCTACGAAATAATATCGAATAAAAATATGGTTTTTAAATTTATTATGTCTTTTTTTAAAAAAAAAAATCAACTGATTCAATTGAATATAAAAAATAATATTACCCTTATAAAATTTATTAGAACTATGAGAGAGAGAAAAAATTGAAAGCTATTTTTTCGAAATAAATTAGTCTAAAAGTTGAAGAGAAACAAATTAATATTTAATTTTTAAAGATATTATTAAAATTATGTAGTTAATTCTTTTTTTAAAATTCACAGTACTACAAATGACATAAAATAAAATAGAAATTTCTCTTTAGCAAAACAGTTGGAAAGGAAAGGAGGGAACCTTATTTGGTCTTGCAAATGGAACACAAATTTTTCCAAAATCCAGATAATTAAAATACATTAAAATTGTAATATGTTGTAATTATAAAAATATTAAAATGATACAAAAAATGCAAAAATAATAATCATTTTAATCAAACTACACATATGACTGTTAATCATAAACAACTAATAAACATCTAAATATAATCAAATTTGAAAAAAATAATAAATTTACATATATATACACTAATTGCATAACAAGTCGTCGTGATAATCTCATACCTGAAGGTATTTATGTTCAACAATTAGCACAATTAAAAATAGTTGTCATAACCAAAATAAATATGACTAAAAAAAACACATGCTCCAACGCTTGTGCAAGACCCCCGTCAATTCTTTTGAGTTTCATTCAGGGTGTAAATGAACCGAGTCGAGTCGAGCCGAGTATTGAGTTGCTTAGATTTGGTTCGCAAAATTTATCGAGTACAAAATAAGGTTTGATTGAAGCTCATTTAACTACCGAGTCGAGCACGATCTCGAATCGAGCCCGAACAATTTGAACTTTTCGAACGAATATGATCCGAGTATCAATAGAAAATGATAATTTGAACAGGTTCGAGTAATTTATCGAATTTTAAAATTTGCTCATATTTGACTCATTTATATTTCGAGTCGAGTTCAAATCGAACTTTTAATCGAGCGAGTACGAATCGAGTCCGAACTATTTATTCATTTTATAGTCTTATTCATTCTTGTGAACGTACTCCAATGAGATACTTAACGCATTAACTACAACACTGCACGGATCGACATGCACAAAGCCTAATATCCATTGTTTGCAATTAAGACTACTAGGTATCAAATTCAATTCGCTTTCCAAACTTTGGTCTCTAAATATCAGTGTCAGTGTCAAGCGTTTTACAATTGGTAAGAAATCAAGGAAAGAAAAAACAGCTTAAATGTTAGTTATATGTCAACTACTTTATCCAATAAGGTGGGTTACGTAGCGACTTGCAATTAAACAAACTTTTGCTAACTTATTGGTTTCACAATCATAGACAATATTTTCTCTTGTCATTGTCCAAATCTTTAATTTAACTTAATCCTATTACTTCCTCTCTTCCAAATTAGTATTATAAAATTATTTTAAGATATTTTTAAAGTCAAATTCAAGATTATTCATCAAAAATTAGAAAATAATATATCTTTAATAATAAAAAATACCTTTTCATATAAATTATTATAATTCAAAAAATCAATAATAATTTGGTACTGAATTTACTTTTTATATGGATAATGGTTGGAATCTTATAAAAAAAAAATCGGGAATATTAACCGGCGGCGACTATTCTCTCCTCCATGGGACCAGGAAGAAGATAAAGCTAATCTAATTCGTTGACGGTTAGTACTATATTATACTCCATTAAAATAAACAAAAGGTTGTCGCGTAATTAAATTAATAAAAAAACAAGACCATAGCTTAAAGCAAACAAAAGTAAATACTTTTGAATATAAAATATAGAGCCATTTTACTATTATGTCCTTTCTAAAATTAAAGATATATTTTTCTTTTTATTTCGTTCTAAAATTAAAGATATATTTTTATTTTAAAACTATAAAGTAACATAATATTTTTAATTTTTTACCACTCCCTCCTGCCTCGAAAGAATGATTAAAAGTAAGTATATTTTGTTCCAAAAAAAATGAGATAAAGTACATAAAGTGAATTATAATTATGTCATTTAGTGGGGTCCATTAATATAAAAAAATAAAATTACTACTAACTTTATGAATTCTTTGCGGTCACTAAAGATAAATTTAAAACTTTATTCACTCTTTTTCATTTACTTTTATTTTTCTTAATATGAGCAAAATTTATATCTTGTTCATTCTTTGAGGACGAAGCCATTTTCTAATATCAAACCACCAAAAATTAAATCCCCAACTAATATTAAGAATATAAAATTATAGTTATAGAAATATATAAGGGATGGAGTATTAAAATTGCAACATTGAATTGTCTCATAATGTAAGAATTTAGGAGCTATTGTGGTAAAAATGATTAGGTAAGTGACATGACAATACCACAAAAAATGATTTGCTTTGAGTTAATAATTGAGTAAATCGAACAAAAACAAATACAAAAAAAATGGATAAATGTAATATAATTTATAAATTTCTACAATTAAATTTTATATTTAACCTTAAATAAAATTTTAAAATCATAAACAATTACCAATAATTGGCAACAAATATTGCAAAGTTTACGAACTATAGATATTGTTATCTTATAATAGTTAATTGGTTTCATTAATATTATATAAAATAACTAAATTAATAATTAATTTAGAAATAGAAAACCCAAAAAAAACAAAAACAAAATAGAAAGAGAATAACACCCCCCCCCCCCAAAGCCCCCTCCCCACCCCTGCCAAAAAAAGAAAAAAGGAAAAAAAAGACCTAGTGTCCTGATATGCAACATAAACAACTCACAATGGTCCAACTTAAAAGCAAAAGCAATTTTTAATGTGGCCATTGCAAATGGCAAGCGGAAGCAGAATCTCAATACCAACCTATTAAATTAAATGGCAACAGTGATAAAGCATGAGAAAGCATTTTCTTAACCAATAAACAAAATGAAACTCCTCTCATTAATAAAGGGAAAACATAAAACCAGCACCCTGATTTTGTACACATATATTAAGATGGAACCTAAGTTTAGAGGTAAGAGGAGGTAATAATAGTACACAACAAAGGATAAACTTTGCATAGACCTGGTGCCCTATTAAACCTGGTGGTATGGAGAATGGTGAAAAAATCTGGGATTACAAAAAATGGAATGTAAAATTTACCACGAAAAACTATGGCAGGCAGAAACAATTTACCTCGACCTGTAAATCTACAATCTAAGGGAGGATACAAATGTAATATGCAACAATCTACCACCCTTGGATAATAATTCAATAGTATACCTAGGTTTCGACCGCAGCTAGCTTGCATCATCGACCAGAGCCAGTGCACATGGAATGTGATACTTTCTCCTTATTTGAAATAGTCCGGTCGAATTAATCCAAGAAATTGCAACTCATCATTGTCTTTTCGCTTCCATATTTCACCATTTGCATGAACAAGCCATGATATTTGAGGGGAGAGTGAAGCGTACAAATCTGCAAGATATTAAATAGATTTTAGACTCTTGATTTTGAATCATATGAATTAACGAAAAACTTTTCAGAAAACAGGACATCATGCTAACCGCCATTAGTTACAAACAGTAAATATACTTCTGCATGTGGTAATTTTTATTCATGACTTTAGATAGTTACAATGTGCCCATTTTTGTCGCCCTTTCTTATCATTCAATTTCATTATAAAAACATATATATGATGTATGTGTTCGGACGGACTCTGTACAAGGACAGTGATATTTGTCTATATAATAGAATGAATATACACAAACTAACATATATATGATGTATATGTCCGGGGTAAGAGAAATAGAGCTCAAGAGTGACAAGCACCAACAAAAAGACTGACCAAAGTAATATTGCTCACGAATTAGACTAGATATAATTTATATAAAATCTGAAGATAAATAGGATTTAGATAAGTATTTTTAGGAATTAGCAATAATTATGGTCTAGGTTATTTTGGTATCTTATTAGTCAAATCATGATTTTAGAAATCCATGTTCTCTTCTGTGCTGATGTAACTAATGTAAATACAATAATTCTAGTAATGATAATATAATGGTAATGTGCCTTGTTATTTGTTGCCCGAGTGCACTTCTTAGTCTCAGGCTAGAGAATCCCTTTACGTAGGTACAATATTTTGTTTCTTCTCTTTCCCACCTTGCGCCCCAAATTTGTCCAATATCAGTCTCTAATGTAGGAGAGGTTGACCAAATAATAGCCATGGTCAATGTAAGACATTAGATAATAATATAAACACATCAACTGATTTTCAAAGGAGGGTTTAACGTGTTAGCCAGCATGATATAGTAAATAACATAACCAAGTGAAAAACATTAGAGACCCTATCATGATTCTTAGTTAACTTTCTTACTTTTAGAGAAACATATCCATAGTTACATCGGAAACTGACCAGTATAAGGGATTTAGGAAAAAAACATATTTAAATCAAAATAGTTCCAATGTTGTAAGATTATGTCCAAGTGAGCACAGAAAACGCGCAGAAAACAATGGACATGAAGAAAATTCATCAGCTTCATAATTTTATAAATAAACAAATAAATGAAGAAATCATAAAAGCTATAAGCCATGATCTGGTGAGAATAAACTGCACCAAACGGAGAAGGACGTCCTAACTAAGTAAACTTAAATTCCAAATAAAAAGCAAGCCCTTCAGGAGATTAACCTAGTACTCTTTATACCATCTCGACTTAACCAAAATCCACTTAAGAGAAACAGTACAATAGCATCATAAACACATACACACAATAAGTTGAATCATAAATATAAATCTCTGAATATAACATACGGAGCCCGCTCTTTAGCAAAGGATGTCACGAGTACAATTTTCACGCAAACTAAAAAAATCAAATTAGCTAGTAAAAAATGAGTTCCAAATTCATAGTGGACTCCACTCAAGTACACTTGTGAGTTTTTTTTAGATAGAAGAAGAAGTTTTATTAATAGAAAAGAGAGAATACAATGAACTGGGGGAACAAGAAGTCCACCCTCAAGAGTCAAGATATTCATAAAAAATGAAGACTTAAAAGAAAACCTAAAAAAGTATGCCCTCCAGTCCAGTCCCTACATAGATCAGAGATAGAGGTACCCTTAAAGGAGTCTTTTTACTAAAATTAGTGAACCTTATGCAATTTTTAAGGTTCAAATAGTCATTTTAGCACATTTTACATTTGAATCTTGTACTCGTGACATTCTTTGGTGAACTATTCTTTTTCTTACTTGTGCCATCCTTTGGTGGACAGAGGGAGTATATATATTCATGAGAAAGAGATGAGAGAAGATTTTTCCTTTACCCAATATAATTTAATTATTTTTCCATTTCTGTCCTTCACAAGTTCACCCAAGTCATATGTTACTGCTTAAACTTTCACTCGAGGGCAGAGAGGGAATGGTTTTGAAAGTTTTCATAACCAAAACTTACTATAACGCATCACTAACTAGGAAATTAAAATAATTTTTGTTTTCAAAAAAGAAAATTTTGTTAGAAAAGAAGGAAGATTCAAAAGATCAAGAGGACAAGAAGTACTCAAAAGAGAAAGGAGAGGGAGCAAAGTGAAATTTTCAAATTCCTCAACAGAGGACTACCCCCATCCCGATGAATAGCTGAAATAGACACCCCCTTAAAAGGTTCCCATTACAGATAGGAAGGACAAGGATATTATATTTTATTAGTTACAAACATTGAGATCATTGCCTAAGGTCTAAACATAAATACAATTGAAACATTACAAGATTGCTCACCCTAATGTTTGCCTACATGCCTAAGCGACCGACTTTTAGAGAGCTTATAACAGTAGTGCTTTAAGACTAGTATTAATGAAAATTTTAAAAATACATATACAGCTCTATATATGGGTTTCTTTTCTGATAAGTGGATAATTAGAGTCCACAACTATAAATTCACTTGGTCATGAATTGATATCAATTACATGAAAATCAATGATAGTCAAAAATCCATCAGCTCAAGTGCCAAATATTCTCAAATACACCAAACTCGGAGTGAAAGTTTTGCACTGTAATCTTGCATGCAGTATATCCAAAAAACAATGGGTTACAAGTATGCATGTTTTGCTTATCAAAAGAGAAAATGCATGGGCTTCCAAGTCACTTTACCTGAAGGAGGTGGATCTGGGTCTCTTGTACTATGCAAAACTGCAGTACCTGATAGGACGGTTATGAATCCACAAAGCACTGAAATAATGTTGCTAGCACTCTGTCCAGACCAATCCTAAAATAGAAGAAATTTACATTTCAGTTTTGGAGGGGATATAGCAAGAGCGTTCCAACATATAAGTATTTAAAGTACCTTGAACATTATGGCACTGG
Source organism: Panax notoginseng (assembly GCA_016801055.1). Classification (NCBI taxonomy): domain Eukaryota; kingdom Viridiplantae; phylum Streptophyta; class Magnoliopsida; order Apiales; family Araliaceae; genus Panax; species Panax notoginseng. Next base: position 263,773,871 of record CM029013.1, on the reverse strand, counting down.
CTAAAATTGTGAATGATGTGAACATCGCATAATAGATTGGTGAAACAACTGATGTGTTAAATGTGTCCAGAGCCTGAATAAAAGCCAAACTTAGTAACTGAATTGCATAATATTGTACACCAGATATAAGTACCAAGAAGTGACCTGTAAAGAATTATAGTTGGACATCATGTATTAAGGTTAATATTATTCCAAAAGCAATTTGATCAGCTCCTATCACAGTCTCAGCAAGTGTTTTAAATTTCAAAGTTTATTTACAAAAAGTTTTAATTTTTTAGATAAGGAAAATATATATATATATATATATATATATATATATATATATATATATATAAGAGAGAGTAAAATCTTTTGAAAAGTAGTCCGTGAGCAAAAACACTAATTCTAACAACACTCGCACACTCATTATTTCTCTTTGAAATTGTTTTCGTTGCGTTGTTATTTTTCTAACAACACACTCTTTCTCTTGTTATTTGTAATGTAACAGTGTTGAATTCTAAGAATGGTCACATCTAGTGATCATAAATGCCATCGCACAAGCCTAGACACAAAAGAATTACTTGATGTCTAACCTCCAATTTTCTTCTCAACAAGAAGATTTATCCTTTTCCCAATATAATGATATGATTCATATGAATTAGCAGTTCAGATATAAGTACCAACCTATCTGTACTTTGAACAAATAAAACACAAGGTAGGGGAAAACAATAGTGGTAATCATACCATAACCTCAATCACACCACCAGCCACATCCTAAACTACATCTGAATTGATGTCTAACTATAAGATTTATGACTTATCCTTTCCTCCATAAAATGATATGAATTAGCAAATCAGATATTAGTACCAACCTAACAGTACTTTGAACAAGTAAAACAAAAAGGTATGGGAAAACATAGATGGTGATAATACCATAACTTCCATAACACCAACGGCAACATCCTATTACTACATCTGGATTTCTGTCGAACTATAAGATTGTAGGTTCTTAGCTTGTCATTAGTCCAGCTTTCACCGATTTCTGGAGATTTCTTACTCTGTAGTGTGTACCTTAGAATCACATACTTATTCTCCTATATTGATTTATTAAGTTGAGAAAAGGGAAAACCAATTATATTTATGTTGCATAGCTATAGTACCACGGAAGAAATTTTCCAAATTTAGATGAATAATCAAAACTCAAAAGATAAAAAGGAGCAAACCTTGTTTAAGTAATTCAACTGAGTGATTATACATGAAATGGCAACCATCACAAATACCCATGTTTGGAATCGTGCTACCTGGCTTGAACCCTCCAATGTGAGTTTTATGGCAATACCTATTGCCTTAACACTCATAACCTGTAAAGCACCAAAAAAATTGCATCAAGCCAACAGAAGAATCATTAATTTGGGTGGGTAAAACAAAAGCCTCGTTATATTGCAATTAATATATCATTGTGAATAAGAAAGTTACAACTTAGAAGATAAATTGAGAATCTTTACACATTCCTGCTTATGATATTGTCTACCCATTTTGCACATTGTTGTAGGAAAGTGAAAACAATGTATTGAAAATACTCATTATTCATCTAGTAAAATACCAAGGATGCCATACTTCTGACTTATATTAGAAATTTAACTTCTATTCTAATAACCCATATAACATGGGTGAAGAGAAGTATTAATTGGTAACTTAAAAACTTTTTTCAAATGAGATCATTTTTGGACATCTAACAAATGAAATGAAGAAATTATTTCCAGGAGGAACATAATTTAAAACACTATCAACCCCTTTCAGTGTGCATGATCATATAAATTTATCTGAATATCTACAAAATAAGAAAACCCTCTGTTGTGCATAGATAGACCCTTTTGTTTTGGAGTATTCTTGGCTTGGACTTTAGGACATGCTAAAAAAAATCATACATTTTTCTTAAATGAAATCTTTTTTTTGTACCTTTTACTCTCAATATATTTTTACACAATTTTTAACTATATTAAAGGTATAAATAAATATAATGTATAAACATGTTGTCAGGACATCTTAAATCAGTTCCAAGAAAATTCTCAAACAAAAGTCTATGTTTGCAGGTCAGAGTTAAAAAAATTGAGGAATGTTTCCTTTAAGTTGCTCGTTTCAGCTCTTCAAATGATTTTTGCTATTAGAAGTCAGATTATATGTTGATCCCTACATCTTTTGGAATATGGTTCTGATCTTGTTGACTTTAATATTCTAACATTTTTGTTTTGATGATAACTTGATAATATGAACTAATTTGTTTATTGTGAAATTTCAGGAAGTTGATGAAAGGATTATTGTCAAAATAATTTGAAGAATTGAGTCTTAAGAAAAATATGTAAGGTCATTGCAAATACTTAATTTTTCAATACAAGGCTCTGGGACATGTTATGTGTGCATTAAAAATGTGATTAATTTTTTTGTGCATGTCTAAAAATTTATGCTAACTGTTATTAAGAGAGCTGATTTTATATGGTTAGTATTTATATATGCATGCGTAAAAGTTTTGTCCGAATTAAATGAATTTTTCATATGTTTTGATATTTGTGTAACACGTGTGAAAGAATTCATATGTTGGAAACTTAAAAGTTGTTGGAGTGTGTTGGCAGAGATATGATTACTTTCAAATGGTGGGTTAAATATATATATCTTGAAAATATAAGATAATCATTATCTTGAATAGTTGGTTCATATTACACTCCTATATTTATGCTATGATATCCCTTGTTTTGGATTTTATAAGTGGCGGCAGTTTTTATAATTGCTACAGGTATTGAAAAGTCTAATCCTATTTGACTTGGTCTCTTTCTAGATTATTTTTGATAGAGTCCAACATCTGTTTAACATCCGAAGATTATTGGATTTGTTATGTTGGTTTTCAACGGAATATCTCTGGAAGTTGCATTTTATTTACAACGTATACATTTATGAAGCAACGGTAATATATTGTTTGGGCTATAAAAGAACTGAGATACCAGTTAAAGAGATACAACACTTACAACACTTGAATTAATATTTTGCACTAATATATTTGAAGAATTATTGAAATATTCCTGGTGCAAAATTCTGAGCTGCGGTGCAATTAATATTCACATAATTCTCAGCCATTTTCATGAGCTTCATATTGGTGATATTTCTCTTTTATTACTTGATCATTGCATTCATTAGTTGGGCCTTGCATTGTTAAATTGTTTATTTGCTTTGATCATTAGACATCTATATTTGTACTCGTCTAAAGGAATTTAATCCTGGTAGATTAAGGTTTGTTTACAAACAGATTCAAGGAAGCATAGGTGCTTAAAGGGTGCATTGGTGCACAAGGAGCAAGTGTGTTCAAGTGAATTATTGTAATTCAAATTTGTAAGAATTTGTTTTGTAACGAGGGTCAATTTTAAAGAAATAAAAGTGAGTCTCCAATACTAGTTGGTATTGGACGTGGACTATGCTATTATTATAGAGGGTAATAGCTGAACCACGTAAAATATCTTGGTGTTATTTTTATTGATTGCTTTATTTTAATATCTCTCAAGATAGTTAAATTTCTTAATAATTAAAATTAAAATATTTGCTTCATCTTGAGATATTCTGTTAACACCAAGTATTTACTTTGATTTATAAATTCATCAAAATATTTTCTTAAACTAAAAGTCAATTCGGTAGACCATATTCATTCAGCAAGCTGCATTCATTAATATAGTAGGCTGAATTTAGTAGTTTGGTTTAAAATTTAAAAATTGGACATAGTTTGCTCCCACACTTATTCAACCCCTCTTCTAAGTGTGTCTTATCTGAATTTCATTTGGTATCAGAGCTTGACTTTACTTACTTGGTCTTAAAGGTGACTTGTAGGGAAAATTTTTGACATTGCCCAGTTCGGGAACAACAATCAGGAAGGTCAATCAACCAATAGACCTCCTTTGCTGTATGGAACAGAAAATTACAACTTCTGAAAATTCCGAATGAGGATCTATCTTAAAAGAGATCCTTGGGAATGATGGGTTGTGGAGAACGGACAAGTTATTCCAAGAAAAAATGACGACACTCCAAAGACGTTGCTAGAAATAGACTCAACTAAGACTTTCATGGTTTCCTATGACTCAAGGGCTATGAACACATTACTTAGTGGCATGGTTCAATCTGATATTGATAAAGTTTTCTCATGCAACACATCTAAGGAAATTTGGGACACTCTAGTGGTGAGCCATGAAGGAACATCGAAGGTTCGAGAAGTTAAACTAAGCATGCTCATGCATGATTACGAAATATTCATACTTGAGAAAGATGAAACTATAAAGATGGCTCAAGCAAGGTTCCTTGTTCTTCTGAACTCCTTAAAGCTTCTGGACAGATCTATTCCACAAAGGGAGATTAACCGTAAGTTACTTCGGGCTATGCCCAAGAGGTTTGCTTCTAAAATTACTACTCTTCAAGATTCCTCTACTATTTCTACTATGGATATTTTTGGTGAACTTGAGGAATATGAACATCAGTTAAAGAGATAAGATGATGAGGAGAAAACTCTTCGAAGAAAGGTTTTAGCTCTTAATGCAGAAAATGAAGAAGAGCTTGATGATGATTTTGACGAAGAGGTAATACATGATGTACAAATGCCAAAGACTGCGAGATATCTCAAGAACCATCCACCAGAAAACATCATTGGAGATATAAACAAAGGAATCGCTACAAGGAGAGGATTGCAAAATCAATGTGTTTTTTCTGCATTCCTATCACAAGTTGAGCCAAAGAATGCTATGGAAGCTATCCTAGATGAAAGCTGGCTAATGGCAATGCAAGAAGAACTTCAACAATTTAAACGATGCCAAGTCTAGGAACTTATGCCTCCTCCTAAAGATGTTTCTATCATTGGAACAAAGTGGGTATTCAAGAACAAGCTTCATGAGCATGGAACTATCACTCGAAACAAAGCAAGGCTAGTAGCTCAGGGATACAATCAACAAGAAGGGATAGACTATGAAGAAACTTCGCCGCAGTCGCCAGACTAGAGTCCATCCGCATCTTGCTAGCATTTGCATGTTACAAGAAGTTCACATTCTATCAAATGGACGTAAAAAGCGCCTTTGTCAACGGATATATCAATGAAGAGATATATGTAAAACAGCCTCCTGGATTTGAACATGAGAGGTATCCAAACCATGTCTACAAGCTAAAGAAAGCTCTCTATGGGCTAAAACAAGCTCCAAGGGCTTGGTACGAAAGGTTGAGTAAGTATTTACTTTCAAATGGTTTTATTAGAGGAAAAATTGATTCTACATTATTTATTAGGCATGAAAATAAAGATATTATTATTGTACAAATATATGTAGATGATATAATTTTTGGTGCTACTAATAATTTCCTTTGTGAGTGGTTTTCTAAATGTATGCACAAGGAGTTCGATATGAGTCTAATGGGAGAACTTAATTACCTTTTGGGACTCCAAATCAAGCTATCAAAGGAAGGTATGTATATCCATCAAACCAAATATACAAAAGAGCTTCTCAAAAGGTTTGGTTTTAAAGGATCAAATTTAAAGGCTACACCAATGAGCACTTCAATAAAGCTTACGTCTGACGAAAAAGATATAGATGTGGAGGTAACTAAATATCAAGGTATGATTGGATGTTTATTATATTTAACCGCATCTAGACCAGATATTATGTATAGTGTTTGTTTATGTGCACGTTTTCAAGCAAAACCTAAAGAATCACATTTACAAGCTGTTAAAAGGATTTTTAAATATCTAAGTGGTACAATCAATTTGGAATTATTTTATCCAATCTGCAATTATTTTGTACTAATGGGTTATTCAGATCTTAACTATGCAGGATGTCAAATTGATAGAAAAAGTACTAGTGGTGCTTGCACATTTTTAGGTCACAGTCTTGTTACGTGACATAGTAAAAAGCAAACTTCAGTTGCTTTATCAACCACTGAGGGTGAATATTTAGCTACAGGGAGTTGTTGCTCTCAAATTTTATGGTTAAAACAAACTCTGTGACTTTGATGTTTTATGTGATAATGTGCCCATATACTGTGATAATTCTAGTGCTATAGATATTTCTAAAAATTGTGTTACATTCACGTACAAAGCATATAGAAGTTAGACATCATTTTTTAAGGGATAATGTTTCAAAAGGGGTTAAATGCTTTTTCAGTCACTGTACTATATGTCAACTTACAGATGGATAATTGAACTTTTTTTTCTTACAGTCAACTCATTGAACTCGACTTTTCTAACACAAAATTAAAAAAAACCGTTAAAAGCTTTGACTTTAACGAAAAATGACAGCTAAGCAGCTGAGTTGTCCGTTAAAAAGCTGATGTGGCGTCCTTGTATGACGTGGCAGTGATTATGTGGATTTGGAGAAAAAAAATTATGAAGAAAATGAAAAAAATATTTTAAAGTATAATATAAATTTAAAAAGTGTGCCAAAAAATAAGAAAATAAATAAAAAAATATATTTAATTATTTTTGTAATTAATATCAAATAAAATTTTATTTATAATTAAGCCATTTATAAAATATAAAATCCAAAAATATGCTAATTAAAATTAAGGGGAATGTGAAATATATTTATGGGGAAATGAAAGAAAATTATAATAAAATCAGAAAATTTAGCAAAAAATACATGGTAGAAATTAAAAATTTGATTTAAGAGATAGAAAATTGATTTTTTTAGGAAATTAATAATAAATATAATTATTTAAGAAATTATAAAATTAATTTAACGTTCATCTTAAATAATTTTATAATTTACTGTTCATCTTAAATAATTTTATAGTTTTAGGAAATTAATAATTTTAAATAATTTTATATAATAATTTTATAATTTACTATTCATCTATAAAATTACTGTTCATTATAATTAATTAATGTTCATTATAAAATAATTGTTGTTCTTATAATTAATTACTTTTTAAATAATTACTGTTCATTATAAAATCATTTTTATAATAATTACTTTTTTCCCACTCCTAAATCATTTTTTCCCACTCCTTTTGACAGAAAAAGGCGGTAATATTTTGATAAAATTATTTCCCACTCCCAAATAATTTTTTCCCACTCCTTTAGACAGAAAAAGGCGGTAATATTTTGATAAAATTATTTCCCACTCCCAAATAATTTTTTCCCACTCCTTTTCAAAGGTGGTAAAATTAAAATTAAATGATAAATTACAATAAAAATTAAAATTAAAATAAAAATTATTTGGTAAAATGAAAAATTATTTGCATGTAAAATTACAAATTTATTTATCATAGTTAGAAAAGAAAAAAAAATTATCACCAAATTGACTCAATTATAATTTTAATGTTCGAATTTGAAAAGATTTTTAATTTTAAAATATTTTTAATTTTATAATTTCCTCAATTATATTTGTTATTAATTATATAAAAAAAATTCTATTAATTACAAAAATAACTAAATAACTCTTTATTTTTTTAATTTCTACCATATATGTTTTGCTAAATTTTTGATTTTATTATAATTTTCTTTCATTTCTCCCTAAATATATTTCACATTCCCCTTAATTTTAATTAGCATATTTTTGGATTTTATATTTTATAAATGGCTTAATTATAAATAAAATTTTATTTGATATTAATTACAAAAATAATTAAATATATTTTTTATTTATTTTCTTATTTTTTGGCACAGTTTAAATTTATATTATACTTTAAAATATTTTTTTTATTTTCTTCATAAAAAATTTTCTCCAAATCCACATAATCACTGCCACGTCACACAAGGACGCCACTTCAGCTTTTTAACGGACAACTCAGCTGCTAAACTGTCATTTTTCGTTAAAGTCAAAGCTTTTAACGATTTTTTTTAATCTTGTGTTAGAAAAGTCGAGTTCAGTGAGTTGACTATAAAAAAAAAAAGTTCAGTTATCCATATGTAAGTTGACATATAGTACAGTGACTGAAAAAGCATTTAACCCGTTTCAAAAGGTTTAAATAAAATTAATTTTTATTCCAACAGAAAAACAATTGGATGATACTTTTACTAAAACCTTAAGTGAAGAAAGATTATGCATGTTAAGAAGAGAACTTGGAATGTGCATAGTATGATCACGTACTAAAATAGTTCATGCATTTAATATCTCATATTTACAGTATATCTGCATGTTATTATTTTAAATGTGCTTTGTTGATAAACATTATCTGTTCTTCACTGAAAACTAAAGGAGACGTATCGACTCGTCACAATTTCCGGTAGATATCATTATGGGATTCGAAAAAAGACAGAAGCTGAGAGTTTACTGTTTCAAAGTATCCAACTCTTCCATATTAAACACAGAACACTCATTTTTTTTCACACGTCTCCAGATATCTCTTCACTGATACTTCTTCATTGTTCTTCAAAACGTTCTACTTTCGACAACGATAATGAAGACTCGGGCCAATAAGCGTACATCCGGCATCACCATCAAAGAAGGAAATCGTCCACGATCTCCTTATACAGTGCGATCATCGAAGAAGTCCAAAAGACAACCTCACAAGACATCTGTTCATGTTTCTTCCGACGATTCCGATGGGTCTGATTCAAGTTTTTCTTTCTTAAAGACATCCCCACAATCTCCTGGTTCGGAGCTTCCTCCTTCTCAACTAGACTCGCCATCACATCTGGTAAATCCTTTCTCTGTTACTTCAGATTTGCCAGGTAATTTCTTTAGGGGTTAAAGTTTCGAAGCTCGCTTCAAAACTTCTATTGCTACTAAACAGTTTGTTTATGAAAAGATTTTGGATTATTTTATTTCAAAAATTCATCTTTGGAAAAACTTTTCACCTCTTGTGGTATTTCTGCTATGCTTTTTCCCCTCACTAGGGCATATCCCCGTTTGGTACAATAGTTTTACACAAATTTAGAGTGTAATGGGGATTGCTATACGTCCTTTGTGAAGGGAAAATCTCTGTTTTTCACTGTTGTCAATTTTAGAAGTATTTTTTATATTCCTTCATCTGGTCCCTGTCCATTTACTCTTAAGGGTGCTGCAAATATACCCTTTCCTCCTCTTGAACAACTTCAAACTGTGATGAACAATTCATCTCTTGACAACTCTGTTTACCCCCAAAACTGTTAATGTTTGTCCACTTGCATGTGTTTTGCACAAAATACTTCGGTATAATCTGTTTCCACAAGTAGGTGGTGGAGCAGATTTTACTTGCCAAGATTTGGTGGTTGTTGCAATGATTTTACAAGGTGTCCGTTTCAATTTTTCTCTTATGATGTTGTCTCACATGATGAGTTGTATTCGTCAAGTTAAAAAGTGTGCGCCCTATGGTTTGTTTTTAACAAAAATGTTTCAGCATTTTAACATCTACCTTGATGATGAAATTGTGGTGTCTCACAATGAATTCATTGACTCTGCTAGTTTAAAATAATCTCATATCACTTTTGTTGATGGCTTATTTGTTCGAATCATTCCTGATCCTATTTCTACTCCACCAAGCTATCTCATCTGATTTACCAACTGATAATCCTACTTTTTCTACACTTCCTCCTTCATCAGTTTCATCTCCAGACGTAGTCAACATGTTGACTCAAGTCCTCAAAAATCAAGAGCTTATGCGTTCTGATATTTTTGATGTTAAACAAAGGCTTTCGATTTTAGAAAAAGGAAAACTGCCTATTCGGGCAAATGATTTAAACAAATGTTTTTCTCACATTGAAGACGAATTTATTGATTTACAAGCTAGATTTGAGTTGCATACAATGGCTATGGTTGAGTCTCTTCACAGGAAGATAAATCGAAATTCTTGTCAGTTAAGTCAAGAACTGAAATTTGTGAGTTACCAAATTGGAGAATTTGTTGATTTTATGTCTCATCGTATGAATGACGTTGGTAGAAAGCTACACTTTGATCGAATGCATTCTCCAGTACCTGAATGGCCTCGATGTAATTGGATGGCTGAGTATATTGGAGATTTTCTAGACCTGCCTCTACCAAATGAGACTTTTATTCCTCGACCACCTAGATTTGCTCATGATTTTTCTTTGGGAGAAAAGTTTCATCGTCTTCTCCACCGCCCTTACTTCACTACTCGTCCTCTACCTGTGATTCACGTTGACGATATTGATATCTGATAATCTTTTTGGTGATGACAAAGGGGGAGACGTGCTGCGATTCGGTTGGTTTTTGCTGTGGTTGTTGCTTTGAAGACGTTTTGGAATTATGTTTTGGTTGTTGTATTAAAAACGATTTGGTTGTTGTGTTAAAAACGATTTGGTTGGCACCATTATGTGTTTAAGTTTGTTAAGTTTTTTTTTGGGTGGTTTAAAACAATTTGGTTGGAGCCAGTATCAATATTAGATATTATAACTGCTATATTTTGTGTTATCTAATATTTGTTACAGCTAACAAATTTTGTAGGATAAATTATGCCTAAACAGAAGGGATCATATTTGTTTCCTTATGCAATTTTAAATATGCATGAATTCAAGGGGAGTTATAATTTTTGGTGTTGTCATCATCAAAAAGGGGGAGAATGTTGACTTTAATATTCTAACATTTTTGTTTTGATGATAACTTGATAATATGAACTAATTTATTTATTGTGAAATTTCAGGAAGTTGGTGAAAGGATTATTGTCAAAATACTTTGAAGAATTGAGTCTTAAGAAAAATATATAAGGTCATTTGCAAATAATTAATTTTTCAATACAAGGCTCTAGGACATGTTATGTGTGCATTAAAAATGTGATTAATTTTTTTGTGCATGTCTAAAAATTTATGCTAACTGTTATTAAGAGAACTGATTTTATATGGTTAGTATTTATATATGCATGCGTAAAAGTTTTGTCCGAATTAAATGAATTTTTCATATGTTTTGATATTTGTGTAACACGTGTGAAAGAATTCATATGTTGGAAACTTAAAAGTTGTTGGAGTGTGTTGGCAGAGATATGATTACTTTCAAATAGTGGGTTAAATGTATATATCTTGGAAATATAAGATAATCATTATCTTGAATAGTTGGTTCATATTACACTCCTATATTTATGCTATGATATCCCTTGTTTTGGATTTTATAAGTGGCGGCAGTTTTTATAATTGCTACAGGTATTGAAAAGTCTAATCCTATTTGACTTGGTCTCTTTCTAGATTATTTTTGATAGAGTCCAACATCTGTTTAACATCCGAAGACTATTGGATTTGTTATGTTGGTTTTCAACGGAATTTCTGGAACGTTGCATTTTTATTTACAACATATACATTTATGAAGTAACGGTAATATATTGTTTGGGCTATAAAAGAACTGAGATACCAGTGAAAGAGATACAACACTTACAACACTTGAATTAATATTTTGCACTAATATATTTGAAGAATTATTGAAATATTCCTGGTGCAAAATTCTGAGCTGCGGTGCAATTAATATTCACATAATTCTCAGCCATTTTCGTGAGCTTCATATTGGTGATATTTCTCTTTTATTACTTGATCATTGCATTCATTAGTTGGGCCTTGCATTGATCATTAGACTAAGTGTTGATCATTAGACCTCCATATTTGTACTCTTATATTTTTTAGACTAAGTGTTGTCTAAAATAATTTAATCCAGGTGGATTAAGGTTTGTTTACAAACAGGTTCAAGGAAGCATAGGTGCTTAAAGGGTGCATTGGTGCACAAGAAGCAAGTGTGCTCAAGTGAATTATTGTAATTCAAATTTGTTAAAATCTGTTTTGTAACAAGGGTCAATTTTAAAGAAATAAAAGTGAGTCTCCAATACTAGTTGGTATTGGACGTGGACTAAACTATTATTATAGAGGGTAATAGCTGAACCACGTAAAAAATCTTAGTGTAATTTTTATTGCTTGCTTTACTTTAATATCTCTCAAGATAGTTAAATTTCTTAATAATTAAAATTTAAATATTTGTTTCATCTTGAGATATTCTGTTAACACCAAGTATTTACTTTGATTTATAAATTCATCAAAAAAATTTCTTAAACTAAAAGTCAATTCGGTAGACCATATTAATTCAGCAAGGTGCATTCATTAATATAGTAGGCTGAATTTAGTAGTTTGGTTTAAAGTTCAAAAATTGGACATAATTTGCTCCCACACTTATTCAACTCCCCTTCTAAGTGTGCCTTATCTGAATTTCAGATCTATACCATTTTGTTGGAGAAAGTCTCTAGGTATACAAATCAGGAATCTGAAAAAGGAAAAGAAAAATTAAAAAGTTCAACTCCTATAAGAATAAGGAGTACTTGACTTACCCAAAAAAAAAAAGAATAATAAGAAATTAGGAGTACTTGAACATGAAACATACTTCCAGTTAGATTTAAAATTTCTTAAGTGATTAAATATAGATTTAGGAATTCCATCAAAAGGGAACTTACAGATATATAATTCCTTGTTTTACTAGCTTTGAGGTTCTTCCGGAGTGTGCATGCAACTCTAACTTTTAACGTGATTCCTAAAACAAAATCTAGGTATGATGCCATTCTCCATCCTACCCCTTTTCTTCTTTTTTATTTTTATTTTTTATTTTTTGATAAGTGAAAATGGAGAAAATCTCAACCCCTCACCCCATCCACTGATCCAACAACCTTTCTTCAACGTATATAACCCCTAAACCTGGAATCTCTTATTGATCTTAAAATTAATATAATTAATATTACGTGGTTGGTTTTATAACTCCTTAATCATGTTCTTTTACATGAATTTGAGAGTCATAGCTTATAAGGTAAGCTTCTTCTGCTGCAATGTCTGTAATAACAGAAAAAGTACATCAAATTACTTACCGTCAACGATCCATTTATGGAGCACACCCCAATATAAATCATCATGTTTGTCTGCCCATAGCGCGGTTCACAAAATAACACGAGTACCAATACTACAGCTATTGCTGATGCTGTGTACAGAAGAAAAGCTGGACCAAACAACCAAAAATAAACAAGACAAATAATTTTTAATTATTGCACGAGGAAATGAGCTAAAGAGTCATCATATCATAGTATATCACTTCACCTGGTTGTGTAGCTAATGCCCAGATTTCTTCTACTGAAGAAATACTATGTTCACCAGGTGCATGAAGAACAATAATGGTAGATCCAATTACACACAAGACGCAACCCAGAATTCCCACTGTGCGCAGTTTCTCCTTGAGTAAGAAATGCGCTAGAACAGCACTGGGTACAGAATAAGACGATATAGTTCGAGTTAAAAGACTATTCAATCGACAACTCCTTTAATTTTTTCAGTTGAAAAATAAATCAGATTTACCTAACAATTATGCTCAGCGCTCCAAGTGGTGTCACAAGCACAGCAGGAGCATAAATGTATGCTACAAAATTTGCAAACTCCCCAACAATCACTGTCAAAGTTTGGAAAAAAATATATTACTTAATTGACATTTCCTCAGTCTTAAATAAACAATTCTGAAAAATGCAATACTTACTAGTGATCATGCCAACCCACCAAAGTGGCTCTAAAAGATAACCATATCCTCCAGAGCCTTCATATAACAAAAAAAAAATCCACCATTAGAATAAATTCAAAACAATGAATAAAGACATAAAATTAAGCCCATATATGTGACAAAATTTCCAATAGAAAATTAGAAACATGGTATCGGCTAATAAAAACTGATTTAGAGCCTCCGATTGATGACTTCCAGTTGGTGCATCAAGTATCTATAATTATGGGCAATTTGACGAATAGCAACCACTGTGGGTTCCTTTTCTAGTAACATACAAAACCTGGTGTTCACTTAACAATTTTTCCAAGTATCAGAGGACAAGAACTTCAAGCAGATAATAACAGTCCCAAGAACTCGGTGTAAGCTTGGACTTTACAATTCAATTACACAAGCTATAGATTCTTACTTAATGTGTAGGTTCCATTCCTTTTGGAAAGCTTGCCTATTTAGTTTTAACAGTTAACAACCATACTTCTGCACTTGGCAGCATATACTTGGGTCCTTGGAATTTGGATACTAGAAAAATAGTTCAATTTTTGAAATAGTTCTCTCCTAAGACAAGTTTTAGTAGTCACATTTCCACGCAACCAAACACAGTAAAAAAAAAAAATTGTGTTTAAAATTTACCATATAGTAATTTATAGTATTAACCACACGTAAAAAACAAAAGACTACTGTTTGGAGCATCCATAGAAGAATTGACTCATATATCGGGACAGAGGACTATATGAAAATTCTCCAGTAATTACTGAAATATAACAAATCCCCATTTGTCTAACCCATGTAGATTCTTTACCAAGAAAGAGACCAAAACCCTTTTTTCCCGAAATTCAGGAAAGAGACCTACACTTTCCATATCAAATTTTCCAATCCACAATAAATACAACTAGAGAATAAATAAAGTAAAAGCAGAAATACAACTCAATTTTATTGCTCTCACCGTCCCACTTAGCTGCATCTTTCACTTTTTACCACTCTTTAAGAAAGTAGAATTTTTAGAAAATTTTACTAAGCAAATAGCCATACTTAACGGACCCCACTTCAGATAAAAGTGTTTATAAGAAAAAGGACAAAGGGGTAAACTTGATTATTTAAGACAAAAACCTTGGGAAGCTTGGTTTTTGGACATCCAAGAGGAAAAGGAAGTAACTATATTGGGACATAAGGAGTAATTAATTAGCTTCAAGTTCTTAAAACTGGTTAGTCCTTTTATTTATATTTGCATATCAGAAAAGCCTAACAACTCCTACAATTTGAACTATAAAAATCTTTCCATTGCACCAATTCATTAACCACAAAGTAAAAAAAACTATAGCTTGATTTTTCAGTCAAATTCTAAATATATAAAGAAAATTGGTTCCCAACCTAATAACACCTACATGTTACTACTTGTAACTTTCCACAGCACCAATCTGTAAACTTTAGATCAAGAAACTTATAGGAAGGGTTTTCAGTTAGGGTACGTTAATTTTTTAAGGAGATTGGTACTTACCAAAAATAATTAACAAATCAAACATTTTTAACTTCCTGCATCACCAATGCCTAAAGTAAGAATCAACATACTACAGATAGGATTTGACTTTTGAGTGAATTAACAGATTTTAAGACAAATTGGTAATTAGCTAACTACACCTAAATTTTGAAATACTTCAAAATTCTCACTTCACCAATTAAAAAAAACATAAATTCCCATCCCAAAAAAAAAAGTTTTAGAAGTTTGAATCACATACAAGTTTCAATAACCCCAATTAGCGACAATAAATGGACACTAATCACAACCAATATTACAATAGAAAGAACAAAATGAAAACTTACCGGCGCGAGAACCTGAAGCTCCGGCCCGTTGAAGACCCTTCTTCTTGATGATGAAGCTGGATCCAATGAAGGCACTAGAAGCAACCGCTAGACCAAACCCTAAATAATTAGCTTTATACATATCTGTTCAACAAATCTAGGGTTCTATATCTGATAAATGAAAATTTCATCTGATTTCCCAAATTCACAAAATTGGACAAAGAACCGGGAGATTTCAAAATTTTCGCATCCAGATATGGTAAAATAAATCCTTCAACTCTATATACTACATACAAATGAACAGATAAATGAATTTGTATACATATATGTGTATATATCTATGCACGGAGATCAGTCTGTAAAAGTCCAAGCTCTACGGTCACTATTCGTTTTGCCAGCCGTATTTATACCTTGTTTGTCTCTTCTCTTCATAGGGAGCGAGTACATACTCGCACGTCATGTGCCTCGTGTAGGAGTGGGACCTACCTGTCTTCACAGCTTTCAACTAACAAATCAAGTAATCAACTACCATTCAGAAGGTACACAAATAAAACAAAACACAAGAAAAAGACTCGGTTATAAATGACTCGACTAGAAATGAGTATTGAGTTATTTAGATTTTGTTTATAAATTTTAATGAATATAAAATAAAGTTTAATTGAAATTGATTTAATTATCGGGCCGAGCATAATCTAGAATCAAGTTTGAATAATTTGAATTTTTCTAACAATTTGAGTATTAATAAAAAATTATAATTTGAGAAGGTTCGAGTAATTTATTGAAATTTAAAATTTGCTCATATTTGAATCATTTATATTTCGAGTCGAACTCGAATCGAACTTTTAGTCGAACGAGTACATATTGAGCCCGAACTGTTTGTTTATTTTGTAGGATAAATTACATATAATAGTACATTTTTAAAAATAATTATAAAAATCATACACCTATAAAATAATTACAAAAGTATTACACTTTTTTATTTTTATTTTCAATCTTAACATAATTAAAGATCCTTAAATTAAGGGATTAATATGTAATGGCTGACATGACAATATTAGTGTAATTAGGATTCCTTAATTTAGGGGATTAGTTTTGGTAAGTGTCATTTTCTCTCTCATCTCCTCCTACCATTTTATTCTTTTCTGCCATTTTCTGTTTCATCTCCTCCTACTTCCATTTTCTGTACACCGCTGCACTTCTATTCTTCCATTTTCATATTTAAAGACAAAAGCTGAAGAGTGAAGAGAGAATAGAGAAGATGAATACGCCATTTTGCCATTTTTTCTCTCATTTTCTTCTATTCTGTCATTTTTTTTTTCAAAAGGTGAAGACGCCATTTTTGTCATTTTTGTATAAAAGATGAAGACGCCGTTTCTGCCATTTTCTTCTATCTCTTTCATTCTTCCAATTGTTCTTCATATTTCTTTGTACTCTGTTTTTGTAAGTACTTCTATTTTACCTCTCTCTCTCTCGAGCACCAATTTTTATGATTTTCTCTTTAATTTCATTCATTTGGAGTTTATGATCTTAATTTTATACAAAATGTGCGTTTGATTATGAATTTATGATCACTTTTTTTGTTGATTGGTGTTGATTGGTGTTTACCTTAGTATAAAAGTTTGGTTACCTCAGTATAAAAGTTTGGTAATCAAACTTTTATACTAAGGTAACCAAACTTTTATACCAAGGTAACCAAACTGTCATACCAAGGTAACCAATCCACCTCCACACCATCAGTTTTTTCATAGTGCAGTTGGTAACCAAACCTTCACACCAAGATTACCAAACCTTCATACCAAGGTAACCTTGGTATAAATATTTGGTTACCTCAGTATAAAAGTTTGGTTACCTTAGTATAAAAGTTTGTTTACCTTAATATAAAAGTTTGGTTACCTTAGTATAAAAATTTTGATTACCTTGGTATAAAAGTTTGGTTACCTTAATATTAAAGTTTGGTTACCTTGGTAATTACCAAGGTTTGGTTACCTTGGTATAAAAGTTTGGTTACCTTAGTATAAAAGTTTGGCTACCTTGTTATAAAAATTTGGCTACCTTGTTATAAAAGTTTGGTTACCATGACATTACTAATGATCTTCTCCTCTGCAGTATCTTGAGAATTTTCTTTTACTACCAGAAAATAGTTGCTCCCGCCACTACCGCCCCAACCTCCACCTCTACCTCCACCTCCACCTCCACCGTCTCTGTAACCACCACTTGAGCCACCACCGTCATCTCCGCCGCCACCACCGCCATTGTTACCTCCTCCATAGCCATCACCGCCGCCTCTGAAGCCACCATTACCACCTCCTCTGAAAATTGCCTCCGCCACGTCCTGCAAAGTACAAATTTTGTGCAGTCTTTCCTATGAAATTTGAATTTGAATATTTGAATTTGAATTTGTTTTTGTGGTTAGATCTCAGATATTTGAATTTGAATGATTAGTTATGACAGATATTTCTCCTTAATTTTAGGTTTCCTTATTAATATGAATTGCGTTATTTTTGTAATTATGTTGTGTGTGTTTTATTTTTGTAATTACTTTCTAATTGTTGTATATTAGTGTTAAGGACCCTTTTTTATAACCTTAAAAACAATTGTGGTCACAGGTGGTATTTTTCTAAATAAAAAAAAAAGTGTGACCACCCTCTTTTAATATTATTTTATTTTTTAAAAGAATCTCTAAAACGACGTAGATTCAATAAAGGTATACTATTTAAGAGATGTATGTTTTGGATCCGTCTTTTATATATATATATATATATATATATATATATATAACTAAATTTTGACAAAAAAAAAGAGAAAATTTCATATTTGGGACTAATTTCTTTTTAACATATAGATTATTTTTTATGATTTTTAATTTTTTTTTCTCAAATTTAAATTGAAAAAAAAAACATAAAAATCAGGAACTCAGATTATTTTTTATGAATTTTTTTTTAATGTTTAATATTATACCATCAGGGTAATTGGGTAATGATCCATAATTTTTTTTTCTCCAATTTAAATTGAAAAAACAAAACATAAAAATCGGGAACTCAGTGGTCCTGCTAAAAGAATGCCAGAATTTGTACATTGTTCCAAACGTTAAAAATCACAATTGTTATACACATACGAGGTATAACCTGTAACATAGAATTTGTGATATTTTCTTAGGTAGTTATTGCAAACCTTTATCTAGATCCATTTACAATATAGATAAAACAATTATGTATAATAGTGAAATAAGAAATACAAATTTATTTTCATCTTTTCGTTTTTTTTATTGTTACTCTTTCATGTGAAATTCATTTTCACCGACCTAATTAATTTAAATAAGTGAAATAATTAAATTAAGTTGAAATTAGGGTCTAATCTGTTCTCATAAAGGCATTTAATAAACTATTTCATTTTTTTAATTTATTTTGGAATAGAAATTATAATTTCATTATGGACACTCAAAATTTGCACATATTTTTTCTAACAGTGGTAGGAGGACAAAAGTGTTATTTCACCTCAAGACCAAGATGTTAAAGTAAATATTACAATGTTCAGAATGAGTATTCGGAGTCCCCACAATGACCTCTGAGCGACAAGCTACAAAAAAGAAGATTAGCGATTAGTCGTTGTTTTTTCCCCTTTTTCTCTATTTTTACGAATTCGAAATTTTAATCAAACTTGATGTCATTATGTAGCTTTCGAAAAAAACTTTTCGGATTAGTATGACACGTTTTTTTAACTCCTTTCCGATTTGAAAGTTATGGACATTTTAGCGAATAAAATGAAAAAATCGACGGCGTGACGAGAAAGCTGAAACAGGTGGGCTTCACCCTAGGGCTGCCACAAGTGGACTCGCGGTAGGCCTAGGGTGCCTATATAAGGTGGTTTAGATTCATTTTTTGGAAGGAAAAGACTAAAGAGAGAAAAGATGTTATCTAGGGAGAAAAATCTGTCTAAATCTAATTTAGATCTAATTTCTCTCATTAAATCTCCCATCAATCTATAATCAAGTCATCCATACAAAGTTTAAGGGGGAAGAAAACTCCTACTCCCAAGGTTAAAGGTCTCATTTTTATATTAGATCTAGCTTATATCTAGCATATTTTGTCAATTATTGTGTTTGAGCTTTGTTTGTTTATGATTATTTCTTCATTTGAGGCTCTCCTAGCATCCTAGATCATATCTAGAGGTGTTTGGATCCTATTTCTGGGATTATAGATGATTAAAGAGGATTTCTCATGGATGAAATCTCCTTCTAACTAACCAAGGATATCTTTTAAGTAATTTATCGATTTTGACTTTGATTCGACTCATTTTTACTAATTATTTTTGTTTGGGAGTTGTTTTCTATTGATTTCTAGGTACCCAAATATCCTAGATTAATACCTATTGGTAAGGGGATCCCACCTTTTTGGTCAGCGTCGATTTCTCATAAATGGAATCTCCTTATAGTCAATCTGGGATATATTTTCGGTTATATCTCGAAGCGTTGTTTTCCAAATATATGGAATTTTAGATCTATATGTTTCATTCTCTAGATTTTAAGTTCCTTTAATAGATCTCGTCGATATATAATATATTCTTGTGATTTCAATATAGTTAACGATATAATTGCGATGTTATTGATTTGTTGTGTGGTCTATGAATTTAGGGATTATATATGGAAGTCCCTTCCTAAACACTAAACTTTGTATATAGGTTTTGATGCATTGTTGGGTATGATTATGATTTATGTGAGCCTAAGAATGAATCCAAGGCTCTTAAACGTCATGTTTAATGGGAATTGAAGGATATTCACACGATGGACATAGTTAATGACTGTAATTTTTGCGATTTGATCAATGTAAATGTAATTCGTGTCTTAAAACGATATCGAGGGTTCTATCCCACAAACATTGGATTTAAGTCCTCTCGATAATAAATTTTATTATTGCGAGGTACTTCGAATTATTTAGATGGCTTACATGCCCACGGGTAGCTCCAACTCTATTTTCACTGCTTGATTTTATCTTTCAACATACGAAAATAATTTTCAAATGAAATTGCAAAAATCTTTTAAAATTGAATCAATATATGTTATTAGATTAATTTTAGGCTAAAATAGAAAGTAAAAGAGAGTATCGATTCCTATTTGACGAAGGGTTTGTAAAACAATGTTTTCCCTAAACTACACCAAATAGTTCATGTCAAACGAACGCTAAAAGGAAACCTTTCATTCAAATCAAATTCTTCGTGCATAGGTTAAAAAAGGGTCAAAGTAGCTTCTAAGATAATGTAGCTACTAGGACTTTAACAATTCTAGGAGACGACTGTGACAACCCCAAAATAGGTCCATTCCATCCAACCTATTCTGAGTCGCCAAATACATGGTACAGAAAATAACTACAACTTTATTACAACAATTGTCGTGCAAAATACAACAACACATATGCTGTGAGTTTGAATACAAATATATATCAAATGTGACTCATATCCCAACCGTGGACAGCACCTCACAATGACACCTTACATAAAGGTATAGTCAAAAACTGTTTTAAAAATTAGAATATTTGGGAAGTGCTCAAGGAAACCATTGTACATGGGAGGCCATGCTTCTAGGTTGTGATAGATATCATATGGCCACAAAATTATCTTTGGTTGACCCAATATAACCCAAAGAAAAACGAGAAGATTACTATCGTATTCTTCCCAATGGTGAGCCTTCTCTTGACTTATCATTATCTCCACTGTCTCTAATTGAGAATTATACTTCAAACAAACACCAAGATTATATAGGTAGTGCTCGTAAATATACTCAGCAAGTGGATGAGCACAATCCTGTCTTATGATTACACGAGGTTGTATGTCATTAGACATCTTGTATGATAGTGGCAAAACACCCTTCCAACGTTGGGTTCGCTTCACTCTAGATGATTCATCAAATATAACTACTAAATGATGACCACCGTTCTATTCCCCTGTTACCCCCGCTCGATCCAGCTACACTCTTATTACCTGAAAGGAATTGTGAAACAGAAGGGTGAGCACAACTAGCCCAGTAAAGAATATAATGACTAAAGATAAATAAGTTATTGATAGCTTTCAATAGAATTAAATCAGAGATTTAAAATATATGGTAGATGATAAAAATTTCAACCATAGTTGCAGCGGAATGAACAATCCATTAGAAGAGTCAAATAGACTGCAAAGTCTATTATCTTCTCCATGCTAAAAATCCACCAACAATGTTTTATCCCTGTAACATCAATTAACAATTCTGGTCCACAATCATATAAATAACTCATAATCATAATTGTAGTTCTAAATTCATCTTCTCATCCAGGACGAAGATAATTTTCATCACCTATCTTTACATGAAACATCAAAGATCATGGTTACACCAAATCACATTTCCTGTTCATAATCATACTAATAAATTCATCTTTGCACTACGGCCAAAGATATTCATAATCATACTAACACTACAAGAAAATGCTCTAACAGCGACCAATCTTATCAGCGACCGCTTTTTTTGGTCGCAGATAAGATTTTTAGCGACCACCTTTAGCGACCGCACTTGAATTTAGTCGCTAGTTTATGTTAGCGACCGATATCGGTCGCTATTCGGTCGCAGACTCATTTTTGCCTCCAAAAAATTGGCTGGAAATGTTGGCGCGCTGCTTATTTGCCACCAATAAGTAACAGCGACCGCATTCGGTCGCGAATACTTCCACATCATTAAAAATCAGCGACCGCATGCGGTCGCTGATAGCGGTCGCAAATGTATTTCAATAAACCAGTATCAGTTCGTCACTGTCGACCAGAACAGAAGAAAAAAAGAGGAAGAAGAGGCAGAAGGGGGAGAAAAGAAGAGGGAGAAGAGGGGAAAACCGCTGCCAAGGTGCACCACTACCTCAGCCGCCGCTGACGCCACCGAGAAGGGGGAGAAAAGAAGAGGGAGAAGAGGGGAAAACCGCTGCCGCCACCCACCACTACCTCAGTCGCCGCCGGCGCCACCGTTACCTACAAATCTTTTGAAAGGTATGTTCAATTGTATTAACCTAGTTCGTTAGCTTGTAAATACTAGTGTTTGATTTAATGATATGTTAGAAGTACTTGGACAGTGATGACTGACATTGAGGAGGGGGGCTGGATTTGATAGATTGTCGTGGATATACTAGTAAAATCTCGTGTATTGTGAAAGATGCAATCAATTGTGACCATGTCTGTGTTGGTCTTGCTTCTTCTTTACATATGCATGTATATATTTATATGCATTGTTCATTGTGATGTAGGGACCCCTTCATTTTCTTTTGTAATTCAGACTACTGTAGGTAGGGTGCGTAATCAATCTGATTTTTGTTGAATCTTTTTATTGAATAGTGGTAATAATTTAAGAAAAATAGTATATATTGCAACTAAATTGATGTAGTGGGTTAATTTTATGTATTGATATAGTAGGATTCATAATTTCTGAGATATATCTAAAACTGTGACTACAAAGAGTGAGCAGCAGTAAAGAATGACAAACTATTTTATTTCTTTCCCTTCTGACTTCAAAGAATAATAATCTAAGAATTTCAACTTAATGAGCAATAAGTCACTTGACAATACTAATGAGCAATAAGTAACTTGACAACTAAATACAGAAGCAAAAATTAGATGGGATATAATGATGAAAAAAGAAACTGAAGCAATATATGCATGCCGTCGTGCATGTGGCTAGTCCATATTATAGGGGAGACTCTGGCGAAATTTTTTTGTTGGTCGGGTAGTTGCGAACATTTATAAAGTACAACGAGCTAATCAAATGCTTAGTAACTAATCAAATGTACACGCAGCGCTTGAAAACTGAAACTGAAACATACGTTAGAACCGTACTTAAAGCAAGATATATCCTATATAAGGGACTAATAGGACTAATAGTCCCACATTAAGGGACTAATAGTATGCCTTCTTCTGCAATCTTGATATACGCAGCATATGCAGACCATATATGATGTAATGATTCGTATTCTACCCCTATGAATCTATTGGCTTTAGGTTGGTGTTAGTTAAAATATGTAGGATGACATAAGACCATACTCTAATTTAAGATCCATAACAATATACCATGCCTTTGGGTAGTCGATCTCAAGCGGTGTAAATTTGTTTTGGCATGTATCCTTGTTCAATTCCCGAATAATCATATATGATGCACACTCATGTTATATATGTATATATACATCTATATGTATTTATAAGCATCATAAATGGGATTGAGCTGAATTGTAAATCTCTAACAAGGGAATACAATAAATTCATGTCAACATAGGTACCGTGCAATCATGGACCTCTATTTAGACCGTAGTTGGATGGCACGACGAAAGTCAAGTGCCCAGATAGGTGCTACAGCTGAATTTAGAGCTGGTTGCCAAGTATTTTTGGAGTATGCGTATAGTCACCCGGAATGTATGAATGGTAAGTCGTAGATACGATGTCCATGTTTGAAGTGTAAGAATGTAAATTATATGGATAGAGACATGATAAACTATCATTTACTTGTTTCTGGGTTCATGAGAAATTACGAAGAATGCTGGTGGGCACATGGGCAGAGAAGAGATGGTGGCATCACACAAGTACATAATTCTGGCAGTAGTACTCATCGTATGAATGAAATGGTTCATGATATTGTATGGCCAGATTTTGATTGGGAGCAAGGCAGAGAACAACCTATGAATTCTGATGCCAAAGAATTCTTTAAGTTGTTAAACGAGGGTAGCGAGCCATTGTGGCATGGTTGCACCAAACACACTATATTGTCTGCAGTGGCGACATTACTTAACATCAAGGCTGATCACAACATGAGCCATGAGTGTTTTGAGTCGCTCTTGAAGGCCATTAAGAGTATGTTGCCTGACGGTGAGAAATTACCTGGTAACTATTACTTTTGTAAGAAAATGGTGAAGAAGTTGGGTCTTGGATACCAAAAGATCGATGCATGTCCCAACGATTGCATGTTGTTTTATAAGGAAAATGAACAGATGACAAGGTGCACGTTTTGCAGTCATGATCGGTTTAGGCCTAATAAAGAGGGTGTGACTACAAAAAAATCAAGTATACCGTTTAAGATTCTAAGGTATTTTCCAATAACACATCGGCTAAAAAGATTGTACATGTCTTCAAGAACAGCTGAACATATGAGTTGGCATGCGAAATCTCCAGCTAAAGATGGAGAACTAAATCATCCCGCAGATGGGAAGGCTTGGAAAGATTTCAACTTAGCACATCCTGGATTTGCATTGGAACCTAGAAATGTGAGGCTTGGATTGTCCACCGATGGTTTCAATCCGTTTGGCCACTCAGCTGTTCCGTACTCATGTTGGCCTGTGATTGTTACTCCGTACAACTTGCCACCTTGGATGTGTATGAAACAGCCATACTTATTTCTTTCACTCTTGGTTCCTGGTCCTAAGAGTCCTGGAAAGAACTTAGATGTTTACTTGAGACCTCTTATAGACGAGTTGAAGGTATTGTGGGAGGATGGAGTACAGACTTGGGATGTTGCAACGAAAACAAATTTCAACCTTAGGGCAGCGGTTATGTGGACTATAAGTGACTTCCCAGCTTATGGTATGTTAGCTGGATGGAGTACACACGGGAAGTTGGCTTGTCCGTATTGTATGGAGCATACAAAGTCGTTTAATCTATCAAAAGGTCGAAAGCCTTGTTGGTTTGACTGTCATCGTCGGTTCTTACCGGTAGATCACCCATTTCGAAGAAATAGAGAACACTTCAGGAAAGGGAAAGTAGACAATGATATACCTGCACCGCGATTTTCGGGAACGGAGATGCGAGATCGTGTGATGAGATTGCCGGTTATCCCATTTGGTAAGGTTGATGCCACAAATATAATCAATGGGTTTGGCGAATCTCATAACTGGGTTCGGAGAAGCATCTTTTGGGAACTGCCTTATTGGTCTACAAATTTGATTCGTCATAATCTAGATGTGATGCATATTGAGAAGAATGTGTTTGACAATGTGTTTAACACTGTGATGAATGTTACGGGGAAGACAAAAGATAACGATAAGGCACGTTTGGACATGAAAGATATTTGTAAGCGTCCCGGATTAGAACTTTACGAATCTCCTAATGGTAAGATTGTCAAACCGCATGCAAAGTACACATTGTCCAAAAAGCAAGTTGAAGATGTATGCACATGGGTTAAGTCTCTGAAACTACCAGATGGATATGCATCAAACATTGCAAGGTGTGTTACGGGTGGGAAATTGCAAGGGATGAAGAGTCATGACTGTCATGTGTTCATGGAGAGGCTCATGCCTATAGCATTTCGGGATCTGCTTGATAAACCAATATGGGATGCTTTGACGGATCTTAGTCGTTTCTTCAAAGACTTATGTTCAAAATCATTAAATGAGAAGGACATGTCTGTACTTGAGAAGAACATCATAGAGATCACGTGTAAACTGGAAAAAATATTCCCACCTGGTTTTTTTGACTCCATGGAGCATTTGCAAATCCATCTTCCCTATGAAGCTCGTGTTGGGGGTCCAGTTCAATATAGATGGATGTACCCTTTCGAAAGGGTGATGGGAAACCTTAAGAGAAAGGTTAAGAATAGAGCTTATATCGAGGGGTCGATATGCGAGGCATACAGTTTCGATGAGATATCTACGTTTGTCTCAGACTATTTTCCGGACGAAGTCTTGACAAAGGCCAATCGAGTATCGAGACATGATGATGGGGGAAATGTTGAACTAAATGGTCGACTATCTGTATTTGGTCTATCGGGCCGCGCTTATAGAAAGGGAAGCGCATATTCCTCTCTGAGCAAGAATTACATGCTGCACATACTTACATTCTTCTCAATTGCGAGGAGATTGACGAATTTGTGAGGTACACATGTAAACTTGATAATTTATCTTTTAAGTTGACAATTTATTCCAATATGTTAATGTTTATAACATGGTATAGATTGTACGATGACGAGTTAAAAGTGAAGCATCCCGGCATAACTGATAAAGATGTTCAAATCAATCGGGATAAAAACTTTGCACTTTGGCTAAAGGACAAAGTAAGTTTAATTTTTAAGCACGTAATATATATATATATACTCCATGTTAACTATGATTTCATTTAATAAGATGGAGTTTTTGTAGGCTTTGACTAAGGGATCAACGATTCCGGCTAATGTACAAGTCCTAGCTATGGGACCAGACAGGGACCAAGTCACCCGCAATGGTTACAAAATAAATGGTTGTGAATTTCACACAAAGGCATATGAGCACGGTAAAAGAACAACGAACTCTGGAGTGTGTGTCCAAGGAGATTGTTACAATGAGCTTGGTCGTGCCTTTTATGGGGAGTTGGAGGAAATCGTAGAGTTGTCGTACAAGGGCACGTACGGTGGTCATATTCACTTGTTCAAGTGCCATTGGTTTGATTCAGAAAAAGGGATACGTGTTGACAGACATGGAATCGTCGATATTGACCTCCATAGGTCTGCGTACTCCAACGAACCGTTTGTATTACCAACTCAAACAATACAAGTATACTATACTCCTAGTCCAGTTAGGAAAAGGGATAGACCGCCTACAGATTGGCAAGTTGTAATTCATACTCCCGCGCGTAGTCGTGTCCAAGTAATAGACGGGGATTTCTACCAAGAGGAAATGCTTCAGAGACCTCCTATAATAAATATAGAGGACAACAATGATGTAATCCAGTTAGAGGGTGGAGATGAACCTGATGAATTGGATCCCGAGACAGTTATTGTGCAGGATGACAGTGATATTGAGAAAGAGTTATTGACTGACACTGACACAGAATCTGAAGATGGTTATGAATCTCCGATACTTGTACAAAATGATTCTGACTCATCAGACAACGATTTTCATTAAAATGTATGTTTAGTTTTAATTGTACAAAATATATGTTTATGTTCATGTTCATGTTTAGTTCATAATTATGTACCTTTCATTTATGTTCTCTATATAGGAATGTTCTCTATATCCTTAACTATATCATTTATAGTTGTTGTAGTTAACTATTTTGCAGTCATGTTTATGTACCTTTCACTTATGGTAATCGTAGTTAACTATTTCATACAATTAATTGTCATTCATAATTTCATACTAACATCCTAATTTTTTTTATTTATAGATGTCTTCTGAACCTGTTGCACGAAAGCGCGGGTTGGGTCGGGGCCCTAATCATGTGCCGAAGGCCCCGGCTAATCCGGATGATCGCATTCTTATACAGATCCGTCCTCCTCCAGAAAGCACGTAAGTTAAACATCGTGTATATATAAGGGTTTAATATTTCCATTGTTATAAATATATTTTAATGTAAATTATTGTATATTGTAGTGATTTTCAAGATAGTAAAATTGTGAAGTGCATTTCACAATTATGCTTACAGAACTGGCCTACGCCAGTGATTACATGGGCGAGCACACCTCTCGCCCATAAGGATGCAGTTTGGGCTGAATTTCAGGTATATTTATTTAATCACTCTGATAGATAATACATAGTTAATCAACTAATAGTTTAGTAATGTTGGATTATGGTATTATAGTAGTTTTAATATTATTATTGTTGTTTTATTTGCAGAAGCGGTATAGATGGGACGACGCACATGCATCAGTTATTCAAGCACTGTTCTGGCAGAAGTGCGCCGTCCGGACTAAAGATAATCTAAACAAAGAACGACAGAAAGCCCTGCACAATGCTGAGATTGACCATCCAGGACAGAGTGAGCAGTATATGCATGAGCATTGCCCCTGGTGGTGCGCACATCCCATATGGGTGCAGATGTGTGAGCAGTGGAGAGCTGAGAGCTGGGTCAAGAGACGTAAGACTGCCGCCTCGAACAGATCCTCAGGTGTATCTGAAGGCGAAAAGGCAAAAGGCACGTACAAGGGCGGCAGTATATCTCAGCTGCAACATATTGCTGCTAGGGTACGTATGTATAACAAGCTTATTGGCTTAGTTATTTGTCTTTATGTTTACAGTCATGTTTTGTAGCTAAAATATCATATGTTTACATATTAATATGAGAACATGAACTGTAGGAGTCTGAGTCTCAAGTTCAACCTATCAATTGGTTAGATGTGTATGTGGCCACCCGTGATGGTCTGCCTGATGCTGTTCAGATAGCGGTAATAAGTTAACTTTAAATATATTATAGTCATGTTTTTTAGCATTTCGTATTTATTTTTAACTATTTATTTGTTGACCTTCTGACAGGACACTTATAAGGGCTTAATGAACGAGCGCTATCCTGAAGGCACCCCGCGTCCGGCGATTGATCAAGAATTGTGGGAGAGGGCGTCCGTCGTGAAGAAAAATTATGTTAAAGGTCAAGGACAAAGACGACGCCCGACCATCAGTGGCACAGGCAGCTCTGCTACCCAGTCTACACAGTCATCAGGTCATCCAGCCTATCATACTCCTGCTGACTGTGTGAGAGCGATCTGTCAAAATCGTGATCTTCTTCTTATACTGGGCGGGCATCTGCATTCTCTGAATCCTGATGACTTGGCAAAGGCAGTGGCGGAAGCAGCAGCATCACAGCATCAGGGTGGCGACCAGGTACTTTTAATGTTTCATTACGTACATTGTCTATTATTTAGCTTTCCCCAAGTCATAGCAGTATCAACACATGTAACATATATGTTTTATTCTTTTGTTAATTACAGGGTACTAATTTGAATGATCCATGAAGAGCTAGACCAGTCATGCATGTTAGATTTGTAAAGTCTTGTTAGACTTGTTTTTTAGATTTTTAAAGCCTTGTAATCTTTTAAACTACTTATCTTTGGACTGTATTGGTTTACGATTCTATTATATGGATGTTTACGATTGTATTGTGTTGTGTTGATTTAGATTCATTCTTTGGACTGTATGTATGGATGGATGTTTATCATATAGTAGTTATCATGGATGGATGCTTATATATACTGCTGTGTGTTGGGATAAAAAGCAGGTACAAAGCAGGTTATTTTTGGGAAATCAATAAAACAGGAAAAATATTTAAAAAAAAAAACAAAGTCAGCGACCGCGTGCGGTCGCTGATACAGTATTAGCGACCCAGTAAGGTTCGTCTACTTCAGCGACCGCATGCGGTCGCTATTACCAGTCGCTGACACGTGTACCACATCACGTCTGACGCATGACTCAGCATGAGTCAGAATAGCGACAGCTGAGGTCGCTGATTGCGGTCGCTAATAATGCGGTCGCTATTGTTGGTCGCTGATGTCTTTTTAGCGACAAGATTTTCTGCGACTACTATTAGCGACTGCATCCGGTCGCTGATACCCATCTGCGACTATATGCGGTCGCAGATGTGAGGTCGCTGATAAGCCTTTTTGTTGTAGTGTAATAAATTCATCTCTGATTTATTACTGATGAAGACTATTGATAATTTATTTATCTTTAGTCATGATATTCTTTACTGGGCTAGTTGTGCTCACCCTTTTGTTTCACAATTCCTTTCAGGTAATAAGAGTGTAGCTGGGTCGAGCAGGGGTAACAAGGGAATAGAATGGTGGTCATCATTTAGTAGTTATATTTGGTGAAGAAAATAGGGTGAGGCGAACCCAACGTTGGAATGGTGTTTAGTCACTATCATACAAGATGTCTAATGACATACAACTTCGTGTCATCATAAGACAGGGTTGTGCTCATCCACTTGCTGAGTATCTTTACGAGCACTACCTATATAATCTTGGTATTTGTTTGAAATATAATTCTCAATTAGAGACAGTGGAGATAATGATAAGTCAAGAGAAGACTCACCATTGGGAAGAATATGATAGTAAACTTCTCATTTTTCTTTGGAGTCTATGGGTCAACCAAGGATAATTCTGTGGCCATATGATATCTATCATAACCTAGATGAATGGCCTCCCATGTACGAAGGTTTCCTTGAGCACTTCCCAAATATTCTAATTTCTAAAACAGTTTTTGACTATACCTTTATGTAAGGTGTTACTGTGAGGTGCTGTCCACGGTTGGGGCATGTGTCACATTTGGTATATATTTCTATTCAAACTCACAGCATATGTGTTGTTGTATTTTGTACGACAATTGTTGTAATAGAGTTGTAGTTATTTTCTGTACCATGTATTTGACGACTCAGAATGGGTTGGATGGAATGGACCTATTTTGGGGTCGTTACAATACATCTATTTAAATCTTTACTAATTGATGACTCTGTCTAGAAATGGAGTTAACCATCCTCATTCCATCCAAATTTATGAATTTTATTCCTTGGGGGTATGGAATAACCATTTCAGCTATAATGAAATGAATTATTTCACTCTCAATTTCATTCCATCGTCTATCCTATTCATTCATCCATTCAATTTCTTCAATTCAAACGTAGTGTAAAAGAAATATAATAAAACAATCATTCTATTTCTTTTTTATCTAGTGCATGCATGGTTGCACAGTGTTTTAGAGCATTTAGATGTCTAAACTTATTTGGAATTTTTATTTGTCTTGTAGCAACTTATTTTAAACGCAATTTATTTTAAATACAACTTATTTAACTGATAAACATAAAGTTTGGGGTTCAAACTCAATACACTAATGTTACGTTTGGATTGTAGGAATACAGATGAAAATAGAATGACTCATTCTTAAAGAATAAAAAAATTGTGTTTGGTTGTTCTATTAGAATGAAATGAATCATTTTCATTCTTGCTAAATTTGTAAAATTTTATTCCTTGTGGGAATGTATGAAATTATTCATTCCAACTAAAATAGAATGAAACATTTCACTCTTCATTTCATTTCATTCTCTTCTCTATTCCATTTCTTCACAAATTATATTCATTCAATCCAAACACAGCGTAAGGGTTTGTTCAGCTATCAACGTTTGCAATATTTGGATATTCAAACGCACCGCACCAATTTTTTGTACGTTTTTGATGCCTAAACGTTGTGTTTATGAGTTAAATAAACCACATTTAAAAGTAAGCTTCTATTAGATAAACAAAATTTTTAAGTGCATTTGATATTTCAAACATTGTAAACTTATCAAACGCTAATAACCAAACATACATTAAAAGTAATGTAGTGTATTTAGAAATTTGAACTTTACAACCGTAAACCCATAAAAGATATGAATATAAATTTTAGATACACAAATCTTTTTTGTGAATGTCAAATATATGAACATAAATAGAAGATGAAAATTGCATGAGAGTGGTTAATATGAAATTAATTTTGGTCTATTGATCAATACAGTGTCGACACGCAAGTCC
Source organism: Panax notoginseng (assembly GCA_016801055.1). NCBI lineage: Eukaryota > Viridiplantae > Streptophyta > Magnoliopsida > Apiales > Araliaceae > Panax > Panax notoginseng. The sequence continues at coordinate 263,742,413 of CM029013.1, read as the reverse complement.
GGAGTTGATCTCTCTCTGCGTGTCAGCACTGTATTGGTCAATTGACCAACTTATTATGAAGTTAACTTCATGATAATTAGATCCAAACTATATATATATATATATATATATATATATATATATATATATATATATATATATATATATATAAGCCACTGACAAAATGACACCACAGGAAAGACAATCAGAAGATTTTCCGACCGTCTGGACACTGCTAATCAAAGAAATATAAGCAATATTTGATTCTACAAAAGCCCAACTCTGGTATCTACTAGCTTTGAATTGGTAACCTACAAGCAAAATAGACAAAAAATTATTGGATTAATTGGCTACCTATAATTACACTTGTGAGATGTGAGAATTTTGCTGAGATTAATTAGTGACCAGGACCCACCAAATCAAAAATTTTGCTAGACTATTTTAAGACATAACAACATTAGATTAGCACTTGGCAGTTTTGATAAGTTAATACTCCCATGATTCTGAAATATAAGATCAAAATTTTAAAGTTAAAATGAAATAATTTTAAAATTAAAATTGACGTAATTTATTTAACTTTTAAAAGTAATAAAATTTGTAACTATTTGTATTTTATAGATAGTTACCATTTTGATAATTGTATTACTTGAAATTGAATGAATTTATATCAATTTTAAATTTAAAAATAGCTCAAATTACATTTAAAATATAATATTAATTGCATTTTTAGAGAGTAGAAATAATGAATAATCTTATATTTTGTGCATATAAACTCATTCAAATTTTTTTAAAAAAAGAAAAGAAGTACACTTGTTATCCATTTCTTGCTCTTGTTCTCTCGCTCATTTATTTTATTTTTTTGAATGTCTTAATCTATTACAATACTTTATTCAAATCTAGGGAGAGGGGATAACTTACTGTCTTGTTGCCGTCTTCTAAACTTATCTTCATAACCTATCTTTCAATAAAACTATAGATAGAAATGAGTTATACCTTCTCTCGCTAATCTATGAACACAATGCAATTTTTTTGTTGTTGCAAAAATCTGTCGCCGTTATTTTTTTATTAATATATATATATATATATATATATGTGTGTGTGTGTGTGTGTGTGTGTGTGTGTGTGAATTAGAAACCTCCTAGGCCCTAGCCCTAGCCCTATTTATGTTTTTTCCTCGATTATTTTTGGCAGGAAAAACCTATGGTAGTCTCGGTTTTTTAGTAATGTGAACTATAGACATAAGTTTTGAATCAATTACCTTTACTTAATCCATCATATAACTACTTATCATGGTATTATTATCTTCACTATCACTTGAACAACTCTTTTAAGATTCAAAAAAAGAGTTGAGGAGTCCCTAACAAAATGAAATTGTCTTATATAAAATATTACCATAAATTACATAGAAAATCAAAATTATATATATTATAATAATAATAATAATAAATAAATAAATAAATAAAACCTAACTTAAACATACCTCATATGAAATGGGTTTTGCTGTTTTGACACGTAATTTTTGTAGCAAACTGAAAGTTATTGGTATGAGATTTTCAGTTTGACAGTGATGTTGACACATAATTACTAATAAATGTTGAAGTATTAATAAATTTTAATTTAATTAGAAATAGGAAAGTGAAGAACCAAAACAATTTATGCTTTTATTTATTAGGAAACTGATATTTTCAAATCATTTTTTAATATTTTCACACGTATGATCCACATATTATCTAATAAAATTCGAAACATCAGGTATAATATGTGGGCCCTACGTGTAGTAATATCAAAAAATATTGTGAAAATATTAGTTTCCAATTTATAAGGGCATGTATGAAGCTGAGGGACACCTCGTATTTTTGTGTGAGTAAGGGTGTAAATAAGTCGAACCGAAGGGAACAGAGAGTTACTCGAAACGTTAAATTCATACTCAAATTCAAATTGTATTTGAAAAATTCTACTCAGATTCGACTCGACTCGACTCGAATATTTATTACTCGAATTTGATCCGACTCGAATCCAATTATATTCAAACTACTTGCAAATTTCAAATTCAAGCTCAAATTCGAGTCTCAACATAATAACTAGTTTTATAATAAACAAAATTATAAATTTAATTTGTTATTTTACTTAGAAATGAGAAAATATATTTACTATTACACTTTACAAATATAAAATCACAATTAAAATTAAAAATAAAACAAAATAATAATAATTAATTAACCTAATTTGATTTAATTTTTTATATATTATAAGAGAATGTATCGAATATTTAATCGAATCTGTATCAATCGAGTATGTATCGAATCACAATTGAGAATTCGAGTAATTTGAATTTTAAACGAGTCGAATATTACCTTGTTCAGATTCTACTTATTTTTTTATTCGAACTATTTTTTATGCTCAGATTTGGATCATATTATTAACGAATCCGATCATCGCTCGTATTTTTTCGAGCCGAGTCCGAACTTTAAAGCCTTACGTGTGAGGTATCTCTTATAATAGTAATATTTTGAAAAATTATAAAAGATTCTTTTATAAAGAGTGTATTTAATTATACAAAACGATGTCATTTTAATATAATAACTCACACAATTATATTTGTTATCCCTCACTTATCTTTGTCTTTATTTATATTGTAGACTAGTGAATGAAGCCAATCCAGAATTATTGTTGCTGTGATTATGATATAAATGATGGGATGTTGGAAAAATCTAGAGATACAACTTTCAGCACAAAAGAAAATCAAATCAACTCAACTCAGTTGTTTTGCTTGTAGTATAAGTAAAAATTTCTTATATTTGCTTTATATTTAGGGAATTGATATTTTCAAAAAGAAATTTGATATTTTTATAAATAATAAGTTTATGGAGACATTTTTCTTGTGACATTCTAGTGATTTTTTTTTTTTGGTTTTTTCTTGTAGTATCTCCTAAAAAATGTATAGTATTTATTACAATTGAAATTTTTATAAAAAGCAGGGTTTTAGGTGTAATTTGGATATATACAAGAAACATGATATGTACAGTCTGTACAACCCTGTTTCTTGTATGTATCCAAACTATATCTAAAACACTGTTTGTTATAAAAATTTCAATTGTAATAAATATTATACATTTTTTAGGAGGTACTACAAAAAAAAGGTCATTAGAATGTCACTAGAAAAATATCCTCCTAGAATGACTCTTTTATAAAACTTCACTTACATGAATATGAGTCCCGTTTACTATTTATGTGAGATATCAATTTCTCTTGTAAAAATATCAATATCCTATATTATTTAAACTTAATAATTTTCGCTTAACTTTGTTAAAACTAGATCTAACAAATGGACGAGTCGAGTCCAAACTGGTTGGACATTAAGTCCAGAGTTTCATGGGCTTGAAATAAGAGACTCGGGGCCCAAAGAATGACCGGACGTGTGGCATGCGGGCTTTTTCCTATTATTTTTGTTTTGCATTAACATTCATATCCATTCAATTCATTGTTCACACACTTATACACTTATATTAAGTATTATAAATTTTTAAAATTAACTATCACATTATATGAGAAAAATAAAAATAATCCTACAAACAAAAATTATTTAAGTGTTTAATAACTATTACATCGTCTGGAATTTCAAAATATTAAAATTTCAATAAATTAATAAGTTAAAAGTATTGCATTATGCTAAAATATAAAATAAATAAAATTTGCCTGTTTAGTTTCTTTTTTAATGGACTGGCCCGCAGACTTGTTTTATCAGATTTATTCAAAATTGGAGAGAGAGAGACGAAGAAGAAAAACTTGAGAATATTATGCTGTAACATTTTCTGTATACAAATCTTTGGCCCCCAACAAAAACCCTCCATAAACCCTACCACATCCAACATTCTCAGACTTTACAAACGCAAAACCCCAAATCACATCCAACATTTGACAAAACCCCAAAAGCCGTATGAAATTCATACTCCATTTTCTCCTGAAACCGCAGCATCAACATCAGCACCGGTATCAGCAGAACCGTTCAATCTTCGACTCAGCTGCCTCCATCAAATGGGTTCGAGACCGAGCCTTAGATCACGCCGTCGAGAAAGAAAGAAACCTCAAGCCTATGCTCAATCTCAAAAACCTCATCAAATCCGAACCCTCCAAATCTCTCCCTCTCTCTCTCATCGTCCAGAACAAACAAGCTCTCGAAATCCCAATTCGTCCCATTGATTTCATCCGCAAATACCCTTCAGTTTTCGAAGAATTCCTCCCCGGCGGAATCGGAATCAACCCACATGTCAAATTGACTCCTCAAGTCCTTGACATGGATATTGAAGAACAGTTGGTTTACCAGAGTGAGAATCATAAGCAAGAAGTGGCTGACCGGCTTTTGAAGCTCTTAATGATAGGTAAGATCAATAAAATTCCATTGCATATTGTTGATAAGCTGAAATGGGATCTGGGTTTGCCCCAAGATTATGCAAAAAGCATAGTCCCTGAGTTTCCTGATTATTTTCAAGTCAATAAGAGTAATGATTTATTGTTTTTGGAGTTGGTTTGTTGGAGTAGTGAGCTAGCTGTATCAGTAATGGAAAAGAAGGCAATGAGCGGAGGAATTGGATACAGAAAGGGAATGCCAATTGAATTTCCAGTACAGTATTCTCGAGGATTTGAGGTGGATAAGAAGTTTAAGAAGTGGGTTGATGATTGGCAAAAGTTGCCTTACATTTCTCCATATGAAAATGTATTGCATTCTCAGCCTAAGAGTGAGGACTCAGATAAGTGGGCGGTGGGGGTGTTGCATGAGGTTCTTAGTCTTTTTGTTCCTAAGAAGACTGAGAAGGATAATATACTTTACCTTGGAGAGTATTTGGGAGTTCGGTCGAGGTTCAAGAGGGCTTTGCTTCAACATCCGGGTATATTTTATATTTCGAGTAAGCTTCATACTCATACTGTAGTTTTGAGGGAGGGTTATAAGAGGGATTTGTTGATTGGGAACCATAATCCAGTGATGGGTATGAGGTCCAAGTATATTCACCTTATGAACATGGTGAAGGAGGAGAACAAATCAAAAAGTGCTCAAGGTAGTAATACTCGAAGAAAAAAGACGAGTCAGGATTCAAAAGAAGGGGGTGAAGAAGACTTGGAAAATGAAGAAAGTGGGGAAGAAAAAGATGGGAATTTGAATCACATGTCAGATTCAGAGTTTGAGGATGAAAGCGATGATGAATATGATGACGAGGATGATGATGATGATGATGATGATGAAAACGAAGATGAGAGTACAATGAGCAGAGAAAGAACAACTAGAAAACCAAAGTTTGAAGAGAAGATGAGACCTTTGAGAAATGAGCATAACCAATCTGGTAGAAGATACCCTAGTAGAACTCTGGACAAAGAGTCACCAACATTTTCCAGAGGAAAAGAAAGCCCTTTGAGGAACGAGAGAAACCAATCTGATAGAAGATACCCAAGTAAAAGTCTGAGCAAACAGTCAACAACATTTTCCAGTGGAAAAGAAAGCCCTTTGAGGAATGAGAGAAACCCATCCGATAGAAGATACCCCAGTAAAAGTCTCAACAAACAGTCAACAACATTTTCCAGAGGAAAAGAAAGCCCTTTGAGGAATGAGAGAAACCAATCCGATAAAAGATACCCCAGTAAAAGTCTGAACAAAGAGTCTTCAACATTTTCTAGAGGAAAAGAAAGCCCTTTGAGAAACGAAAGAAACCCATCCAATAGAAGGTATCCCAATAAAACTCTGGACAAAGAGTCTTCAACATTTTCCAGAGGAAAAGAAAGTCCTTTGAGAAAGGAGCCAAATCGATCTGGTAGAATATACCACAGTAAAACTTTGGACTCCAGAGGGAAAGAAGTCCCTTCGAAAAATGAGCCAAACCAATCTGGTAGAAGGTACCCTAGCAAAACTATGAACAAAGATTCACCAACAAACTCCAGAGGAAAAGAAATGCCTGCTCGCCAAAATGTTCGTGGGAGGCCAAATGGAAGATTAGATGTCTCAAGAAATAGGGAGACTCCTACTCCAAACAGGAGGACTTCCACTTATTAAAGATTCATTTATATCTTGAAGCACCACTAACGAAAAGTTTGCTTGTACTTTGTAGAGATTTATGAGTCTTCTCATCTGCTGCTGAGTAACATATGTCATGATTTTTAGATTTGCAATTTTATTATCTGATATGTGCTGTCCGGTTTCTTTTTAGTATTGATTTTGAGAGTTGATTAATTGTGCTAATGGTATTTGTGTTAGTGTAAACGGTTACCTGCTATTTGATTGGTTTCAGCAAGTATAGAAATTTTTATAGTGATTTTTAACATAGCCGATTTGATAATGCATATAGGTTACTGGCTAAAATTTTCATACTATAACTGGGTCTGAGTATCAGTTTCTTCTCCAACTTAATGAATAAAACAACCTTTTTATCTAGTTTTTCCACTTGGATATAAAAAAGTCGTTATTTTGAGCTTTTGATCTGTTTGGAGTTACGGGGTCCATAATATATCAAATTGAATCTCTCAACGAGATCTGTAAGACTCGTTGCCTTCGGCCATGACACGTGTTAATTTAGCTCAAAAGAGGTAGACAAACATGTGTTTGGGCTTCCCAAAGTTTTTACTAGTTTATGAACTTATTTTGTTGTTCCATAATTTTGAATTCTATTCATAATTAGGTTTTCTAGCTTATTATTTAGTATTTAAAGGATATCTTAGATTTGTTTTGGATTATTATTAATCATTGTTTTAGCCTTATCAATATATTACGGTTCATCCTTCTTTACCCTACTTTGTGGGGTCTTGTGATTGCACAGTTTATAGATCAATCCCGATGATTGTTTCTATTATTCTCTTAGTCTTTCTCTGTGTCAACATTTTTCCACAACTAGCCACACAGATCAATCATGTGCTTACTCCAAGCAATTCTTTGTAATCTAGTGTTACCTTGTTTCATTTGTCTTCATGGGTGATGACACAGTTATATGTTATGTATACAATATTACAGTTATAACTTGAATAATTGGGAGACTCGTGATATGTGATCTCTCATTCTCTTGCTTGAGTCATGTTCTTTACCCACTTCCACTGATAGGTGTGATAGATTCTTCTAGTGTTTTCATATTCAAGTCTACCTTCTCTGATATTGTTGGAACCAAACTTTTGGAGCAGTTTCCTTTGAACAATTTTATTTGAATGTTGAAAGCTCCTCCTAAGATTAAGGTGCCTTGGTTTCGAATTTGGTTTTTGATAGGCTAATACAAATTGATTAGTTGTAGTGTAACAGGATTTAAAAAGCGTTTTCCTGGATGTGTGTGATGTATTTTAGCAGGTGAGGTTGGTCTCATTGTTTCTCCATTGTCCTGTAGCGTGACAACTGTCATGTTCGTTATTCGAGCATTTGATAGAAAGGTTGGGAAAGTGTTGTTATGGTTTGGATTGAAGGGAATGCTCGGATATTCAACTGTAGCTCTCTTCCCTTTGGGATAAGGTCACTTTACTTGCATCTTTATGGACTTGTGCAATGGTGGATTTGTGGGAATTTTAATTTCAGATTTACAGTGTGATTGGCGGGCTGCCCTTGGTTAAGGGCTTTTTACTATTCCAATTTCTTGTCTTGGAGTATTCTTCGTCCTCCATTTCTTTTGCACACTATTTCTATTTTCCAATAATTTCTTCTTTAGTTACCCAAAAAAATTAAAAATTAAAAAGAGGGAAAGAAATTAAAACACAACAAAATTAAAAGAAAAAGTTAGGAGGAGCTATTACAATGTGCTTCATGTTCTTGTTTGTATGATATATCAGAACATAGTATCAAATCGGATAGGTCTTTGGTTTAAATTGCTTTTATCTTTTTTATCTGCAGTTCTTCCTGGTTTAGTATTGTTTGGTGTAATAGCAATGTTTGCTACTACAGTTTATCCTTCATTTGTCCATTTTGTATTGCTTTTTAAACATTTTTAAGTGTGCCTGTTGTAACAGCAGGTTTATCTTCCTGGTTTAAGTGTGCTTGTTGTAACAGCAGGTTTTGCTTTTAATTTTAAAAATCCCTTACTACAGTTTATCCTTCATTTGTCCAATCTGCAGTTCTTCCTGGTTTAGTATTGCTTCATGTTCTCTGTTCATTTGTATGTAGTATATAGAGTTGAAGGATTTATTTTACCATATCTGGATGCAAAAATTTTGAAATCTCCCGGTTCTTTGTCCAATTTTGTGAATTTGGGAAATCAGATGAAATTTTCATTTATCAGATATCGAACCCTAGATTTGTTGGACAGATATGTATAAAGCTAATTATTTAGGGTTTGGTCTAGCAGTTGCTTCTAGTGCCTTCATTGAATCCAGCTTCATCATCAAGAAGAAGGGTCTTCAACGGGCCGGAGCTTCAGGTTCTCGCGCCGGTAAGTTTTCATTTTGCTCTTTCTATTGTAATACTGGTTGTGATTAGTGTTCATTTATTGTCGCTAATTTGGGTTATTGAAACTTGTATGTGATTCAAACTTCTAAAACTTTTTTCTTGGGATGGGAATTTATGTTTTTTTTAATTGGTGAAGTGAGAATTTTGAAGTATTTCAAAATTTAGGTGTAGTTAGTTAATTACCAATTTGTCTTAAAATCTGTTAATTCACTCAAAAGCAAAATCCTATCTGTAGTATATTGATTCTTACTTTAGGCATTGGTGATGCAGGAAGTTAAAAATGTTTGATTTGTTAATTATTTTTGGTAAGTACCAATCTCCTTAAATAATTAACATACGCCAACTGAAAAACCTTTCTATAAGTTTCTTGATCTAAATTTTACAGATTGGTGCTGTGGAAAGTTACAAGTAGTAACATGTAGGAGTTATTAGGTTGGGAACCAATTTTTTTTTTATATATTTAGAATTTGACTGAAAAATCAAGCTATTGTTTTTTTTACTTTGTGGTTAATGAATTGGTGCAATGGAAAGATTTTTATAGTTCAAATTGTAGGAGTTGTTAGGCTTTTCTGATATGCAAATATAAAGAAAAGGACTAACCAGTTTTAAGAACTTGAAGCTAATTAATTACTCCTTATGTCCCAATATAGTTACTTCCTTTTCCTCTTGGATGTCCAAAAACCAAGCTTCCCAAGGTTTTTGTCTTAAATAATCAACTTTAGCCCTTTGTCCTTTTTCTTATAAACTCATTTATTTGAAGTGGGGTCCATTAAGTATGGCTATTTGCTTAGTAAAATTTTCTAAAAATTCTATCTTTCTTAAAGAGTGGTAAAAAGTGAAAGATGCAACTAAGTGGGACGGTGAGAGCAATAAAATTGAGTTGTATTTCTGCTTTTACTTTATTTATTCTCTAGTTGTATTTATTGTGGATTGGAAAATTTGATATGGCAAGTGTAGGTCTCTTTCCTGAATTTCGGGAAAAAAGGGTTTTGGTCTCTTTCCTGGAAAAGAATCTACATGAGTTAGACAAATGGGGATTTGTTATATTTCAGTAATTACTGGAGAATTTTCATATAGTCCTCTGTCCCAATATACGAGTCCATTCTTCTATGGATGTTCCAAACAGCAGTCTTTTGTTTTTTATGTGTGGTTAATACTATAAATTACTATATGACCAATTTTAAACATAAATGTTTTTTTTACTGTGTTTGGTTGCGCGGAAATGTGGCTACTAAAACTTGTCTTAGGAGAGAACTACTTCAAAAATTGAACTATTTTTGTAGTATCCAAATTCCAAGGACGCAAGTATGTGCTGCCAAGTGCAGAAGTATGGTTGTTAACTGTTAAGACTAAATAGGCAAGCTTTCCAAAAGGAATTGAACCTACACATTAAGTAAGAATCTATAGTTTGTGTAATTGAATTGTAAAGTCCAAGCTTACACCGAGTTCTTGGGACTGTTATTATCTGCTTGAAGTTCTTGTACTCTGAAACTTGGAAAAGTTGTAAAGTGAACACCAGTTTTGTATGTTACATATAAAAGGAACCCACAGTGGTTGTTATTCGTCAAATTGGCCATAATTATAGATACTTGATGCACCAACTGGAAGCCATCAAGCGGAGGCTCTAAATCAGTTTTTATTAGCCGATACCATGTTTCTAATTTTCTATTGGAAATTTTGTCACATATATGGGCTTAATTTTATGTCTTTATTCATTGTTTTGAATTTATTCTAAAGGTGGATTTTTTTTTTGTTATATGAAGGCTCTGGAGGATATGGTTATCTTTTAGAGCCACTTTGGTGGGTTGGCATGATCACTAGTAAGTATTGCATTTTTCAGAATTGCTTATTTAAGACCGAGGAAATGTCAATTAAGTAATATATTTTTTCCAAACTTTGACAGTGATTGTTGGGGAGTTTGCAAATTTTGTAGCATACATTTATGCTCCTGCTGTGCTTGTGACACCACTTGGAGCGCTGAGCATAATTGTTAGGTAAATCTGATTTATTTTTCAACTGAAAAAATTAAAGGAGTTGTCAGTTGAATAGTCTTTTAACTCAAACTATATCGTCTTATTCTGAGCCCAGTGCTGTTCTAGCGCATTTCTTACTCAAGGAGAAACTACGCACAATGGGAATTCTGGGTTGCGTCTTGTGTGTAATTGGATCTACCATTATTGTTCTTCATGCACCTGGTGAACATAGTATTTCTTCAGTAGAAGAAATCTGGGCATTAGCTACACAACCAGGTGAACTGAGATACTGTGATGACTCTTTAGCTCATTTCCTCGTGCGATAATTAAAAATTATTTGTCTTGATTATTTTTGGTTGTTTGGTCTAGCTTTTCTTCTGTACACAGCATCAGCAATAGCTGTAGTATTGGTAGTGTTATTTTGTGAACCGCGCTATGGGCAGACAAACATGATGGTTTATATTGGGGTGTGCTCCATAAATGGATCGTTGACGGTTAGTAATTTGATATACTTTTTTCTGTTATTACAGATATTGCAGCAGAGGAAGCTTACCTTATAAGCTATGACTCTCAAATTCATGTAAAAGAACATTATTAAGGAGTTATAAAACCAACCACATAATATTAATTATATTAATTTTAAGATCAATAAGAGATTCCAGGTTTAGGGGTTATATACGTTGAAGAAAGGTTGTAGGATCAGTGGATGGGGTGAGGGATTGAGATTTTCTCCATTTTCACTTATCAAAAAATAAAAAATAAAAATAAAAAAGAAGAAAAGGGGTAGGACTTAGGAGAATGGCATCATACCTAGATTTTGTTCTAGGAATCACATTAAAAGTTAGAGTTGCATGCACACTTCGGAAGAACCTCAAAGCTAGTAAAACAAGGAATTATATATCTGTAAGTTCCCTATTGAAGGAATTTCTAAATCTATATTTAATCACTTAAGAAATTTTAAATCTAACTGGTAGTAGATTTCATGTTCAAGTACTCCTAATTTCTTATTATTCTTCTTTTTTTTTTGGGTAAGTCAAGTACTCCTTATTCTTATAGGAGTTGAACTTTTTAATTTTTTTTTTCTTTTTCAGATTCCTGATTTGTATACCTAGAGACTTTCTCCAACAAAATGATATAGATCAGAACCATATTCCAAAAGATGTAGGGATCAACATATAATCTGACTTCTAATAGCAAAAATCATTTGAAGAGCTGAAATGATGAACTTAAAGAAAACATGCCTCCTCAATTTTTTTAACTCTGACCTGCAAACATAGGCTTTTGTTTGAGAATTTTCTTGGAACTGATTTAAGATGTCCTGACAACATGTTTATACATTATATTTATTTATACCTTTAATATAGTTAAAAAATTGTGTAAAAATATATCGAGTGTAAAAGGTACAAAAAAAAATTTCATTTAAGAAAAATGTATGATTTTTTTAAGCATGTCCTAAAGTCCAAGCCAAGAATACTCCAAAACTAAAGGGTCTATCTATGCACAACAGAGGGTCTTCTTATTTTGTAGATATTCAGATAAATTTATATGGACGATGCACACTGAATGGGGTTGATATCATTTTAAATTATGTTCCTCCTGTAAATAATTTCTTCATTTCATTTGCTAGATGTCCAAAAATGATCTCATTTGAAAAAAGTTATTAAGTTACCAATTAATATTTCTCTTCACCCATGTTATATGGGTTATTAGAATAGAAGTTAAATTTCTAATATAAGTCAGAAGTATGCCATCTTTGGGATTTTACTAGATGAATAATGAGTATTTTCAATACATTGTTTTCACTTTCCTACAGCAATGTGCAAAATGGGTAGACAATATCATAAGCAGGAAAGTGTAAAGATTCTCAATTTATCTTCTAAGTTGTAACTTTCTCATTCACAATGATATATTAATCGCAATATAACGAGGCTTTTGTTTTACCTACCCAAATTAATGATTATTCTGTTGGCTTGATGCAATTTTTTTGGTGCTTTACAGGTTATGAGTGTTAAGGCAATAGGTATTGCCATAAAACTCACATTGGAGGGTTCAAGCCAGGTAGCATGCTTCCAAACATGGGTATTTGTGATGGTTGCCATTTCATGTATAATCACTCAGTTGAATTACTTAAACAAGGTTTACTCCTTTTTTTCTTTTGAGTTTTGATTATTCATCTAAATTTGGAAAATTTCTTCTGTCGTACTATAGCTATGCAACGTAAATATAATTTGTTTTCCCTTTTCTCAACTTAATAAATCAATATAGGAGAATAAGTATGTGATTCTAAGGTACACACTACAGAGTAAGAAATCTCCAGAAATCAGTGAAAGCTGGAGTAATGACAAGCTAAGAACCTACAATCTTATAGTTGGACAGAAATCCAGATGTAGTAATAGGATGTTGCCGGTGGTGTTATGGAAGTTATTATGGTATTATCACCATCTATGTTTTCCCATACCTTTTTGTTTTACTTGTTCAAATTACTGATAGGTTGGTACTAATATCTGATTTGCTAATTCATATCATTTTATGGAGGAAAGGATAAGTCATAAATCTTATAGTTAGACAGCAATTCAGATGTAGTTTAGGGTGTGGCTGGTGGTGTGATCGAGGTTATGGTATGATTAACACTATTGTTTTCCCCTACCTTGTGTTTTATTTGTTCAAAGTACAGATAGGTTGGTACTTATATCTGAACTGCTAATTCATATGAATCATATCATTATATTGGGAAAAGGATAAATCTTCTTGTTGAGAAGAAAATTGGAGGTTAGACATCAAGTAATTCTTTTGTGTCGAGGCTTGTGCGATGGCATTCTATGATCACAAGATGTGACCATCCTTAGAATTCAACACTGTTACATAACAAATAACAAGAGAAAGAGTGTGTTGTTAGAAAAATAACAACGCAACGAAAACAATATCAAAGAGAAATAATGAGTGTGTGAGTGTTGTTAGAATGAGTGTTTTTGCTCACGGACTACTTTTCAAAAGATTTTACTCTCTTACATCTGTAGATATATATATTTTTTCCTTATCTAAAAAATGAAAACTTTTTGTAAATAAACATTGAAATTTAAAACACTTGCTGAGACTGTGATAGGAGCTGATCAAATTGCTTTTGGAACAATATTAACCTTAATACATGATGTCCAACTATAATTCTTTACAGGTCACTTCTTGGTACTTATATCTGGTGTACAATATTATGCAATTCGGTTACTAAGTTTGGCTTTTATTCAGGCTCTGGACACATTTAACACATCAGTTGTTTCACCAATCTATTATGCGATGTTCACGTCATTCACAATTTTAGCCAGTGCCATAATGTTCAAGGTACTTTAAATACTTATATGTTGGAACGCTCTTGCTATATCCCCTCCAAAACAGAAATGTAAATTTCTTCTATTTTAGGATTGGTCTGGACAGAGTGCTAGCAACATTATTTCAGTGCTTTGTGGATTCATAACCGTCCTATCAGGTACTGCAGTTTTGCATAGTACAAGAGACCCAGATCCATCTCCTTCAGGTAAAGTGACTTGGAAGCCCATGCATTTTCTCTTTTGATAAGCAAAACATGCATACTTTGTTTTTTGGATATACTGCATGCAAGATTTCAGTGCAAAACTTTCACTCCGAGTTTGGTGTATTTGAGAATATTTGGCACTTGAGCTCACGGATTTTTGACTATCATTGATTTTCATGTAATTGATATCAATTCATGACCAAGTGAACATATAGTTGTGGACCTAATTATCCACTTATCAGAAAAGAAACCCATATATAAAGCTGTATATGTATTTTTAAAATTTTCATTAATACTAGTCTTAAAGCACTACAGTTATAGCTCTCTCTAAAAGTCGGACGCTTAGGCATGTAGGCAAACATTAGGGTGAGCAATCTTGTAATGTTTCAATTGTATTTATGTTTAGACCTTAGGCAATCATCTCAATGTTTGTAATTAATAAAATATAATATCCTTGTCCTTCCTATCTGTAATGGGAACCTTTTAAGGGGGAGTCTATTTCAGCTATTCATCGGGATGGGGGGTAGTCCTCTGTTGAGGAATTTGAAAATTTCACTTTGCTCCCTCTCCTTTCTCTTTTGAGTACTTCTTGTCCTCTTGATCTTTTGAATCTTCCTTCTTTTCTAACAAAATTTTCTTTTTTGAAAACAAAAATTATTTTAATTTCCTAGTTAGTGATGCGTTATAGTAAGTTTTGGTTATGAAAACTTTCAAAACCATTCCTTTTCTGCCCTCGAGTGAAAGTTTAGGCAGTAACATATGACTTGGGTGAACTTGTAAAGGACAGAAATGGAAAAATAATTTAATTATATTGGGTAAAGGAAAAATCTTCTCTCATCTCTTTCTCACGAATATATATACTCCCTCTGTCCACCGAAGGATGGCACAAGAAAAAGAATAGTCCACCAAAGAATGTCACGAGTACAAGATTCAAATTTAAAATGTGCTAAAATGACTATTTGAACCTTAAAAATTGCATAAGGTTCACTAATTTTAGTAAAAAGACTCCTTTAAGGGTACCTCTATCTCTGATCTATGTAGGGACTGGACTGGAGGGCATACTTTTTTAGGTTTTCTTTTAAGTCTTCATTTTTTATGAATATCTTGACTCTTGAGGGTGGACTTCTTGTTCCCCCAGTTCATTGTATTCTCTCTTTTCTATTAATAAAATTTCTTCTTCTATCTAAAAAAAACTCATTAGTGTACTTGAGTGGTGTCCACTATGAATTTAGAACTCATTTTTTACTAGCTAATTTGATTATTTTAGTTTACGTGAAAATTGTACTTGTGACATCCTTTGCTGAAGAGCGGGAGGGTATGTTATATTCAGAGATTTATATTTATGATTCAACTTATTGTGTCTATGTGTTTATGATGCTATTGTACTGTTTCTCTTAAGTGGATTTTGGTTAAGTCAAGATGGTATAAAGAGTACTAGGTTAATCTCCTGAAGGGCTTGCTTTTTATTTGGAATTTAAGTTTACTCAGTTAGGACGTCCTTCTCCGTTTGGTGCAGTTTATTTTCACCAGATCATGGCTTATAGCTTTTATGATTTCTTCATTTATTTGTTTATTTATAAAATTATGAAGCTGATGAATTTTCTTCATGTCCATTTTTTTCTGCGCGTTTTCTGTGCTCACTTGGACATAATTTTACAACATTGGAACTATTTTGATTAAAATTTTTTTTTTCCTAAATCCCTTATATTGGTCAGTTTCCTATGTAACTATGTACATGTTTCTCTAAAAGTAAGAAAGTTAACTAAGAATCATGATAGGGTCTCTAATGTTTATCACTTGGTGGCTAACACGTTAAACCCTCCTTTGAAAATCAGTTGATGTGTTTATATTATTGTCTAATGCCTTACATTAACCATGGCGATTATTTGGTCAACCTCTCCTACATTAGAGACTGATATTGGACAAATTTGGGGTGCAAGGTGGGAAAGAGAAGAAACAAAATATGGTACCTACGTAAAGGGGTTCTCTAGCCTGAGACTAAGAAGTGCACTCGGGCAACAAATAACAAGGCACTTTACCATTATATTATCATTACTAGAATTATTGTATTTACATTAGTTACATCAGCACAGAAGAGAACAGGGATCTAAAATCATGATTTGACTAATAAGATACAAAATAACTTAGACCATAATTATTGTTAATTCCTAAAGATACTTATCTAAATCTTATTTATCTTCAGATTTTATATAAAGTATATCTAGTCTAATTCGTGAGCAATATTACTTTGGTCAGTCTTTTTGTTGGTGCTTGTCACTCTTAATCTCTATTTCTTTTACCCCGAACATATACATCATATATATGTTAGTTTGTGTATATTCATTCTATTATATAGACAAATATCACTGTCCGTCTGAACACATACATATCATATATATGTTTTTATAATGAAATTGAATGATAAGAAAGGGCGACAAAAATGGGCACATTGGAACTATCTAAGAGTGTATATGGGACTCGGTGGGTTTATGTAGCACCACTCCCAGAAAGTCATGAATAAAAATTACCACATGCAGAAGTATATTTACTGTTTGTAACTAATAGCGGTTAGCATGATGTCCTGTTTTCTGAATACTTTTTCGTTAATTCATATGATTCAAAATCAAAAGTCTAAAATCTATTTAATATCTTGCAGATTTGTACGCTTCACTCTCCCCTCAAATATCATGGCTTCTTCATGCAAATGGTGAAATATGGAAGCAAAAAGACAATGATGAAGAATAAATACAGATTCTCACCCGTCATGCGATAATCTGTGTAGACAGATTATTTTCACAACTTAATAAAAAATATATACGAAGGGTTATTCACCAAACATGCAGTAATCTGCGTAGACAAGTTATTTTCACAGATTAATAAGGAATAGAATGACAATTCTTATGAGTATGATAAAAATAAAATCCTTTACCTTAGTAGGAGACTCAATCTGACTGGTATAACGGAGATTATCTTGAGAAAATCTTGTACTATTAACTACACTCAAAGTATCTTTGTACTCGAAAGAAATACGCACAATATTATAGAAGAAGAATTCTCTGATTCTGGTATAATTTTTATTTTTTAACTAAACAACCTATTTATAGGAGAATGACAGGACACTATTTAAAAATAATCACGGACTAAACAGTGATTTTTCTAAAATTTCATGTAATTTTACTATTTATTTAAATTATTCTAATAAAACAAATAACTTTATATATATTATAATAAATTTTATGTTTTATTATTAATATAATAATAATAAAACAAAATTTGAAATAATTTTTCGTCAACGGTTTGAAAATTTAGCACGTTCCCTTATGGAATAATAAATCAAACTTACAACAAACGTCTCATGTCAAACCTCTTTATTTATATCAAAAATTGAATAAACATCTACCACAAATCACTTATCTTCAATCAACACATTTTTAATCTTTCAACAATTATTCACCATTAATATTATAGATTCACAATACTAACAACCAGATCGTTCCAAGAAAAGAGAGGACTTTCTAATAAGGATTTATTCTTATTGGCGCGCAATTAAATAACCTCACCCATTTTCTCTACAGAACTGTCTAGACATTGTCGATAATGTTAATCAATAATATCATTTCAATAATATGAGTTACTATGTTGTGACAATTAATAATATAAAATATTGTGCAGATGTTACTATAATTAATAATTATTGAATTAATAATATGAGATACTATGTTATTTCTACTGTAGCAATTATTAAATAAAATGTTAAGTGACTTTTTATGTAAGAATCAATAATCAGAGATACTATGCAATATTGTGTGTTACTGTGCAATACCACGTACCACTGTGGAACAACGCGTATTACTATACTTTTATCACCACGTATTTCAACAGTTTAATGATAAAAGTCTTGCCGTTATTTTTATAAAGAAGTTATTTCCGTCGCTTTCTATATCCGATAATTATTTCGTTATGGGTTCCACCAATTATTGCGCCGTCGTACAAATATTTCCTGACCAAACGAATATTTTTCGATAATTATTTATTTTATAAAATTTACACATATCACCCATAACTATAATATTTATTAAATTATCACCTTACTATTTAAAAGAAAATTAAATCTTTATTCATAAAAAGTTGGGGTCTTACATAATCCATATTTATTAGAGCTCGAGTAGGGTGTTTTACCTTTTTTTTTATTCATTTTTTTCTTTTTCCGTCTACCTTTTCTTTTTTATTTTACATGTAACCCTCCTCTTTGCCCCCACTTATTTTTCCCCACTTTGTAGACCTACAAACGAACCGAACCATTAGCGAATAGGTTCGTTCGAGTTGATTGAATTGCCGAGTCGAGTTCGCACATGGTATCACATTCGATTGCTCGATCGAACATGTTCGCGAACCAATTGGTTCGGTTCGAGTTTGATTTTTGCGAGTTGCTCGTGAGATGCTCGAGTGTACAATGTTTGGCTTAATTTTTGTTTTAGTGAGTTGATGATGTTTGTGAACATGATGATGTTTGATTATGTTCACGAACTCGAGCATGTTCGCGAACAACTAACGATCCGAACTCGCACATGTGTATTAATTCGATCATGTTAGTCGAACATGTTCAAGTTTGACTTATTGTGTTCGAGTTCGGTTCGTATTCGACAAAGTTGCATCGAATTAGATCGTTTGTCACCCTACCCTTTTTTTTCGGTTTAGCTTTTTTTTATAGACATGTATGTTTTCTAAATGTGGATGTGTTTTTATCTTATTATTTCCAGTTCTTTTCTATTCTTTTTTATTTTATTTTAATCTCTGTATCTTCTCTCTTTTTTACCTTCTTGATCGTTCTAGGCTTATTGTATCTATTTTTATCTATTTTCGTCATCAAGTTATAATTATTTAACAGATTTAATCCTCAAAGTATAGTATTTTCAAGTTTAGTACCCTTTTAACTTCTTAAGGTTACATAATTTACAAAAGTTGAGAATGAAATCAGTGGAAATAATATTTCGAACACTAAATGTGAAATTTATTGAGTTCTTAACACTAATATACAACAATTAGAAAGTATTTACAAAAACAAAACATCCACAAAATAATTACAAAAATAACGCAACACAATAATACGTTCTAAAATTACGAAGCATTGACTCCCTACACGTCAGTTACCGACTTTCATATTTCTAACTAACCGGTCCTAAATTCACGCTAATGAAGAAAACAGGCAATTTTGAGATCAGAGAAGACGACATAGAGGAGAAGATCAACTGCAATGACATATCAGAGAAGACGAGATGCAACTCTGAGATCGGATAATAGAGGAGAAGATCAACAACAACTTCAAGATCAACATCAACTTCAAGATCAACAACAACTTCAAGATCAGTAACCAGCCTCTGTAACAACTTTGATTGTTGATTGATTCGTTACAGATTTGTATACTAAGGTATTTGAGTTTAAAGTTTATATGCATATAGTTATCCCGTGGTTACCATATATATTAGTTACCTTTCTTAAGTTTTTCGCTCTATAATTGGTCACAAAGTCAGTATACTGACTGTTTTGATTGCAAAATGCATGTAAAAATATGTTTGATATTCTGGTTACTAAGTACATATAAATTGGTTACTGTTTATTATTTATTTGGTTACTGTATAATGCTT
Organism: Panax notoginseng; assembly: GCA_016801055.1. Taxonomy (NCBI): domain Eukaryota; kingdom Viridiplantae; phylum Streptophyta; class Magnoliopsida; order Apiales; family Araliaceae; genus Panax; species Panax notoginseng. Next base: position 263,722,889 of record CM029013.1, on the reverse strand, counting down.
ATTTATTTACTGTATACTTTAAATATATATTCTACTGATGTTTTTTATATTGATGGTTACTTATTAAATACATTGATTACCTTCCTGTAACTGTTGGATCTTTAAGTACATATTGATGTTTTTTATATTGTTGTTTTTTATATTGTTTATTTTTGCTGTAAAATGCAAGGAAAAATATGTTTTATATTATAGATACTAAGTAAATATATGTTGGTTACTGTCTAATTTGAATTTGGTTAATATATAATGCTGACTTGGTTATTGTGTAATATTATCATGGTTAATGCATTATATTACTGTATTTTTTTACTGATTTTTTATATATTGATGGTTACTGATTAACTACATTGGTTACCTTCATACATCTGTTAGTCTTTAATTTGTAACAAAGTCATTACAGATTGTTTGGTTATAAAATGAATGTAAAAATATTTTTTATAATCTTGATTACTAATTATATATATCTTGGTTACTGTCTAATATGTATTTAGATACTGTAAGATGTTTATTTGGTTACTGTATATTGTTATTGTGTTTTATAATTGTTTCTTTTATATTGGTGGTTACTTATTGACTACATTAGTTACCTTCATACAACTGTTAATCTGATTATATATTGGTTGTTGTATACGATATAATTGGTTACTGTATAATATTTATTTGGTTGCTGAATAATATTAATGTACACTTGTACTGATATTTTTTATATTCATGGTTACTTATTAGCTATATTGGTTACCTTCATACAACTGTTAGTCTTTAGTTGGTAACAAACACATTATACTGGTTGTTTTTTATTGTAAAATGCAATGAAAAATGTGTTTATGTTCTGGTTACTAAATAGATATATGTTGGTTACTGTCTAATCTAAATTTGGTTACTGTATAATGTTATTATGATTACTGTATAATATTAATGTGTTTTATACTGGTTTATTTTATATTGATGATTACTTATTGACTATATTGGTTAACTTCATATAACTGTTAGCCTTTATATAGTTGATAACAAACTGATCCGGTTGAAGAGCAAGCGTGTTAGCTTATGAAAAGATTTGATCCAGTGACAATTTGGTAATTTCTGTCAAGTTTGGAGGGTCGAATTTTGGCATTTTCGGAGCCAAATTTCATTGGAAAAGGGTCAACGATCAAAAGTCACAAGCTTTGCTTGTGAACTGCATAATTTTTTGGTCAAATTCTATCATTTAGGCCTTCAAAATTACATATAAAAATTTATTTTATGTTCTGGTTACTAAGATTATGTTGTTTGGTTACTGTCTAATATTGATTTGGTTACTTTACAATATTTATTCAGTTGTCAAACAATAAATATGATTTCAGTTGTGCTTTATTTCAACGGAACATAAATAAAAAGTGTGTAAATATATAATTGTTTACTGTTAGTAACCATAAATCACATGGTTGGTAACATTTTTGATGGTGTACAGTAACCAAAATTGTTATTGATTAATATTTTAATTTTTGATTCAATCATGAGTTGTCAATATAAAGTAAATATATACATTAAACAATTAATAACTGTTCTGAAATATTTTTATGTAAATTTGGTTACCCATCTAAAATAAAATAGTTACCTCTATATTCATATTTAGTTACTAACTGGACCATTTTTAAATAACTTTTATAACTATATAATTTAAAAGTATCCATGAGCTAGATAAATGGGAACCCTCACATGTACATTAAGCACTTGATAACTGTTCTAATATAAGTTTTTAATTATTTGGTTACTTGCAAAAACTAAAATAGTTACCCTTATATGCAGGTTTGGATACCAACTGCACCTCTCGAATTATTTTTATTTTAATATGAGATCTATAAGTGACCATCATATATATAAATGGGAACTCTTAATTGGAGTTTCTTATTCCATCATGATGACATGGTATAAATAAAAAAAATATATACATTTAACACTTTATAACAGTCATGATACAAACTTATAATTATTTGGTTACTAATAAAATATATACATTTAACACTTATATATGTAGGTTTGGATACTAACCTAACATTTCAACTGAAATAGTTGATGGATACTGTTCTGAACCAATTTTATGCAAATTTGGTTACTCACAAAAAATAAAATGGTTATCTCTATATACTTATTTAAATACCAATTGTACAATTTCCAGATAATTTTTATGAGTATGTAATTTATAAGTATACATCAGCTATATAAATAGGACACTCTCACCTGTACATTTAACACTTGATGTTTGTCCTGATACAAGTTTGTAACTATCTGGTTACTAATAACATTAACCATAATGTAACATAATAAAACAGTAACCACACAATTATATGATAGTAACCAGAACATATTTTAATGGTAACCAAAACAGAAATATCATGTAATAAAACTCAATTTAGGCAATCTATGTATACTAAATAATTACATATTAACCAGAATAAAAAATAAAAGTAACCAAAATCCCACATTGAGGGCACAATAATAGTAGCCAAACCATAAGATAACAGTAACCAAAACATAATAAAGAAGTAACCAAATAGTTTTATAAAAGTAACCATAACATGTTTTAATGGTAACCAAAACAGAAACAACGTCCAACTCAGTTTAGGCAACCCTTGTATACTTTCACATGTACATTTAACACTTGATATATGTCCTGATACAAGTTTGTAACTATCTGGTTACTACCAATAAATAAAATGGTTACCCTTCTATGCATGTTTGGTTACCAACTGCACCTTTCAAACTACGTATCAGACACAATTTAGAAGTAACAAATACGAACCAACAAACAATGTCAAATTACTGGTAATATAATCAAATATGTAATCCCATTTACATAACTTCTAATAAACATTACAAACTCACTAACCATAACATATGGTTATGGATATCCAACAAAAACCAAAGTACGAAATACAATCCTTTTAATTCTTGATTGAAATTTAAATAAGATTTATTTATTCTCATGACATTTGTCGCCATGATCTCTTTCCGAGCAACATCAAGAGGCTTGTTTGAAGTAAAATTTCTATTATCTCGATAATAGAACAACATGTATACTTTCTGATCCAAAACCTTCTTCTCATTAACTTGAACAACCTATGAATCAACAAGTGCAGCAAAAGTAAATTAAAAAATAATAATAAAAAAGGACTATTAGATTATGCAAATCAGTTTACGCCACCAATTAGTTAATTAGTCTAACAACTATGATTAAGAAGAAGAAGAAGAAGAAGAAGAAGAAGATTTTAGAGAGAGAAATACCAGTACAAAAGTTATGGGAGTTGGGAGAAAAAGAAGGTTTAACAAGAGGTTTACGCGTTTCAAAAAAAAATCACCCGAAATTAAGGAATCCTAATTGCAATATTTTCATAAATTAAGAAATCCTAATTGCACTTGTAAGACCCCAAATTATTAATAAATAAAATTTAAATTCCCTCTATTTATTATTTTGAAATAGTAAGGGTTAAATTGATTAACGAGGTTAGTTATGGGTAAAATGTGCAAATATTTCAAATAAGCAGGTGGTTATAAAATATTCATTGTTGTCGGGGAATATTCGTTTGGTCGTGGAATATTCTTTCTGTCGGGAAATATTCGTACGACGGCGCAGTCTTTTGTGGGCCCCATAACGGAAAGCGATTGGATGAAGAAAACGACAAGTATAAGTTGTTTATAAATAACGGCGTAGTTGTTACCGTTAATACTGTTGGAATACCCGGTGGTTAAAACACAGTAATACGCGTTGTTGCACAGTAGCACACTATATTGCACCAATTATTGATTCTTACGTAAGAAGGCACTACTCAATAATGGTTACAGTAATTACCGTTCAGTATTTTATTTTATTGATTCAATAATTGCTGCGTTGATATTTTATATTACTGTTGTTTCAATAATTGTCACTACACAGTATTTTCCATTATCAGATTAATAATTCATATTATTTGAATAATATTATTAGATAACATTATTGACAATGTCTAGAAAGTTCTGTCTAAAGAGAGGTTTGGTCATCTAATTGCGCGCTGGTAAGGAGAAATCTCTATTGGAAAGCCCCCTCTTTCCTGGGAACGGCCTGGTTGCCAGTACTGTGATTCTGTAATATTATTTGTGAATAATTAATTATTGATTTATATGATGAGAAAAATATTAATTTTATGTGGATATAGATGGAGAAAATTTTTAAGTGATAATTATTAAAAAGTGATATTTTATCTTTTCTGATAAAATAATTTATTATTATATTTAATAATATAATAATGGTGATAGTTTTACAATAAATGTGGGATATATTAGTATATGAGGAGGAAGAATATTTTTTTATTGTATTAAATGATTAACACATGTTTTGTGTGTCGGTGGACCCCATTTCTTGACTGAAATTTGATTATAGCCTGTAAAATCGTCCGTTTATGGATTTTGGTCAATTTCTGTTTGGAATTTGGAAAAATTTTCTTCTGCAAAGTTGTAGAGAATTGAATTTCCTATAAAAAATCGCGAGATTCGAATTTTATGATAAAAAAATTATTTTCTATGAATTATTGAAGTTTTGGAAAATAAAATAATTTTTATTAATTATGGGTGGGACCCACTTTTATTCTAACACATGTGGGCTGCTAATTTGGGTCAAGGATGGTTGGTGGCTGAATTGGTCTTTAGGCATGCGTAGAAATGAGTTTTGTAATATTAATATTTTATTATTTAGTCTCCTTTGGCGTTCTAGCATTTTCCTATAAATAGGTACTTAAGTTAGAATTGAAAATCACACCAGAAACAAGTTTTCTCTCTTTCTCTCTCTAGATTATTGAGTATATTTTGTAAGTATTTAGATATTTTGAGAGTTTCTATTCATCAGAGCAAGTTTCTTTCAGCCTTATATCGGTATTCCGACCAGAAGTACTGTCTTTACGAGGTAAGGGATGTTATTTTATTCGAAAATGATATTATTTTTTCAATATCATTATGCCAAAATATTGATTGGAAATTTTTATCAAATTTAAAACTTTTCACGTCGGGGTTACTATTCATGAGTTACTATTCATGAGTTACTATTCACCGAAAAATGAAATTTTCTTCTTTTCGTCCAAAATATCTATTCTAGATACTAGCTTTGATTGTATCCATGTTTTGATCATTCTTGAATTTTACTTCACTATGAATAATTATAAGGTATTTTTGGACATGGATAAATCGAAATACGAATCCTTAATATTTGTTATTTTGTTTCACTGGATTCGTTTTCTTTAAGATATTTTTCATCATCCTCAGTCCTAAATGATGATATTACTGAATATCTTTGGCCTGTAGAGCAAAGATGAATGATTAACTAATGAATATCTTTGGCCCGTAGTGCAAAGATGAACAGGTGTTGAGATGAACATGACCGACTGGTGATACAAATGAATATCTTTGGCCTGTAGTGCAAAGATGAATATTTGATTAAAGATGGTTAATGATTGTTGTTACAGGGATAAAATATTGATGATGGTCTTTTAAATCTTAGAAGATAGTAGAACTCATTCTCTACTTGACTCTTCTAATGGTTTGCTGTTTCCACTGTAGTTATTGATTTAAAACTTGTTGTCTATTGTATTCTATTAGATTTTTCCCTGTTGAAGACTAACGATAATTTGTTCTGTATTATCTTAGTCATAATATTCTTTACTGGGCTAGTTGAGCTCACCCTTTTCCTTTTTGTTCCATTTTTCTCAGGAGGCGAGAATGTAGCGAGTACTAGTCGGGGTATGGAATGATGGTTCTAGAAGTTACTTTAATAGTCCTCACCATTTTTGTGAAATAATGTATCAATAATTGTAATGAGGACTTATTTGAGTGTGGATATTGTCTAAATGACAATATTTGTATTTAAACTCACAGTTCTTGTGTTGTAATAATAAAGATGTAGTTGTTTCTGTACCATGTATTTTGGCGACTCAGAATGGGTGTTGTATACCTATTTTGGGGGCGTCACAGTTGGTATCAGAGCTTAGGGATATGATCTCTGGCGGAGATCGGACAATAGAACTAGGAGGGGAGAGACGAATAAATCCTTCGCTAGTGTGTCCTACCTAAGCTTATTTATTGGTCAGTCATAATATAGGGGTATTGTGTGATTTGTTAATTTATTTAATTAACCCTTGTTTTATGGCAGTATTTGAGAATGTCGACTGAGAATGTTAACAGTGGAGTAAATGAGACCGTGGAGACACCGGTGCTTACCAACGAGGAGAACGTGCAACAGGCTGGCAATGTTCCTCCTGTGAACAACACCAATGAGCAGATGATGACAGATGGAATGTTTAGAAGTTTTTTTCAATTCATGCAAAACCAGACGAGGGAGACTCGTGTTCAAAATACAGGAGAAAATGATAGCAATTCACGGTTTGTCACAGCCAAACAGTTCAAAGAATTGGGACCACCAGAATTTAAGGGAAAGCCAGATCCGATCATGGCGGAAACGTGGGTCAAGCAAATTACCAAGATATTCGATGTCTTGGGATGCACGGAGGAACATAAGGTTCCATTCGCCACCTTTATGTTCTGTGGCGAGGCAGACTACTGGTGGGAGTCTGTGAAGCGTACCCATCCAGCCGCACTCAGCATGTCTTGGGAGACATTTTAATGATAAGTACTTTTCCGAAAGTATTCGTCATATGAAGGAGGTAGAGTTTATTAGACTAGAGCAGAATAATATGACGGTATCTCAGTACGAGGCGAAGTTTGCAGAGTTGTCCAGGTTTGCACCTCATTTGGTGGAGAATGAGGAACGTATGACGAGGATGTTTCTAAGAGGTTTGAAACCCGGCATACGTCAATATCTCATTTCTCATAAATTTTCTCTCTATTCAGATGTTGTCAATAGGGCTCAATTATTAGAGCGAGATAACGAGTACGGTCAACTGAGGGACCACAACCAGGATCATATCGGTGACAGCAGTCATCAGAACAATGATAACCAGCGGAGAAAGAAAAATACAGACAAGAACGGCAACCACTCTGATGGTAATCGTGGCTATGAAAATAGAAGAAGCGAGTCGGGAGGAGATTTTAAAAAGAGGAGATTCAACAATGACAATACGAAGACGTCAGCCCCAGCAGCAACTGGTTCCAAGGGAGAAGAACGACCACCGGTTATATGTTATAAGTGCGGAAAAGAAGGACATATCAGCCCAAACTGTCCACAACAGTTTAAGGTATGTTATGATTGTGGAAAGGAAGGACATATCGCTCGAGATTGTACTGTAGCAAAACCAAGTCCAGCGGGGATGGTGACTCAAAAAGCTGCCCCAGAAAAGATAAAGTCAACGGTGCCTGGAAGAGCGTTTGTCGTGACTGGTCAACATGCGAGGAACCCAAACGAGGTGATCACGGGTAAGCTAATCATAAATTCATGCGAAGTTTATACCTTATTAGATACCGGTTCTACCCATTCTTTTATCTCTCCTGCTTGTGCTCAACGTTTAAACTTGACTCCGGAGAAGTTAGACTTTGATTTATCTGTGGAGACTCCGTTAGGAGAAACTTTCATCACATCCACTGTTTATAAATCTTGTTTGATCCAAGTTGACACCATTACATTACCTGTTGACCTTATATCTTTAAAGATACTTGCTTTTGATGTGATTTTAGGGATTGATTGGATAACTACTCATCATGCCAAAATTGATTATTTTCGTAAGGTTGTTAGTTTTCATATTCATAACCAACCTGTTGTACGAATTCAAGCAACTAAGCCATTAAAATCAATCACTGTTATATCAAGCCATAAAGCCATTCGTTTATTAAAAAATAGATGTCAAGCTTTCTTAGCCCATGTTATGGATTTGAATAAAGACACGTCAAATTTGAATAATATTCCTGTTGTTATTGACTTTCCTGACGTATTTCCTGAAGAACTTCCCGGTCTACCCCCGGAACGTGAAATTGAATTCTTTATTGATCTTGAACCTGGTACAAAGCCCATTTCTAAAACCCCATATCGAATGTCTCCTATTGAACTTCAGGAGTTAAAGGTCCAACTACAAGAGTTGTTGGACATCGGTTTTATTCGTCCTAGTACATCTCCTTGGGGTGCTCCTGTTTTATTTGTAAAGAAGAAAGATGGAAGTATGCGACTTTGTATTGATTATCGGGAATTAAACCATGTCACTATTAAGAATAGGTATCCGCTACCTCGTATTGATGACCTGTTTGACCAGTTACAAGGAGCACAATTCTTTTCAAAGATCGATCTTCGTTCTGGATATCATCAGCTGAAGGTTAAAACTGAGGATATTCCAAAGACTGCCTTTAGAACTCGGTATGGGCATTATGAATTCCTAGTCATGTCTTTTGGATTGACTAATGCTCCTGCGACTTTCATGGATATGATGAACCGAGTATTCAAGGATTATTTGGATCAGTTCGTTGTTGTCTTTATTGATGACATCCTCATATATTCCAAAAGCCGTGAAGATCATGAGCATCATTTGAAGCTGGTACTCCAAAGGCTGCGTGAAAATAAGTTATATGCTAAGTTGAAGAAATGCGAGTTCTGGCTTGAGGAAGTAGCTTTCCTAGGGCACGTGGTGTCAAAACATGGAGTATCTGTTGACCCGGCGAAGATTGAAGCGATACAAAGTTGGGAGCAACCAAAGACGGTGACTGAAGTACGTAGCTTTCTGGGCTTAGCTGGTTATTATCGGAGATTCGTGGAAGGGTTTTCTCGAATCGCTACCCCGTTAACTCAGCTAACTCGGAAAGATATCAAATTCGTATGGAGCGAGGAATGCGAGAAGAGTTTTCAAGAGCTTAAGAGGAGACTCATTTCGGCACCTGTTCTGACAATACCATCTGGTTCGGATGGATTTGTTATCTACAGTGATACTTCAGGCAAAGGGTTAGGATGTGTTCTCATGCAACATGGGAAAGTCATAGCCTATGCCTCGCGACAACTCAAAGAATATGAGAGGAATTATCCTACTCATGATTTGGAGTTGGCAGCAGTAGTTTTCGCGTTGAAGATCTGGAGACACTACCTGTATGGGGAGAAAGTGGAGATCTATACAGATCATAAAAGCCTCAAATATTTCTTCACCCAAAAGGAACTCAACATGCGGCAGCGACGTTGGCTCGAGCTGTTGAAAGATTACGATCATACCATCCAATATCATCCTGGAAAAGCAAACGTAGTAGCTGACGCATTGAGTAGAAGATCATATGCGGGTACGAGTGCAATGTTGTTAACACAAAGGCCCATTTTGTATGACTTGCAAAGGATGGAGATAGAGATGAAGGCTCCAAGTACCCACATGATGATATCAAATATACGAGTAGAACCGACTTTAATCGATAAAGTTAAAGCTGCTCAAGCTACGGACATAGAGCTGATGCGTATGAAGAAGAAAGTGCAAGAAGGTTCTATTCCAGAAGCAAGAATCGATGAAGAAGGAATACTTCGAGTCCACTCCAGACTCTGTGTTCCTAACAATTCTGATTTGAAGTACAAGATCATGATGGAAGCACACAATACACCATTTGCAATCCATCCTGGAAGTACCAAAATGTATCGTGATCTTCGACATACATTTTGGTGGAATAATATGAAGAGAGAGATTGCAAAGTTTATTTCGAGGTGTTTAACTTGTCAACGTGTAAAGGCGGAACATCAAGTGCCAAAGGGTCCATTGCAACCACTTGAGATTCCGAAGTGAAAGTGGGAACACATTACCATGGATTTCGTTACGGGTCTTCCCACGGTTTCTCAAGGCATAAATGCTAGATTAACTAAGTCTGCTCATTTCTTGCCGATACGGGAGACTTATTTCCTTGAACGTCTTGCTCGTATATACGTAGATGAGATTGTGAGACTGCATGGCATGCCAGTATCTATAGTTTCGGATCGTGACCCAAGATTTACTTCAAGATTTTGGGTTAGCTTACAAAAAGCTATGGGCACAGATTTACGATTTAGTTCGGCATACCATCCTCAAACGGACGGACAATCAGAGAGGACTATTCAAACCCTTGAAGATCTATTAAGACTTTGTGTCCTAGATTTCAAAGGGAGTTGGGATAAGTACCTACCATTGGTGGAATTCTCCTACAATAACAGTTATCAGGCAAGTATAGGTGTGACCCCATTTGAAGCATTATATGGACGAAAGTGTCGCTCTCCAGTATGTTGGGATGAGGTGGGAGAAGCAACGTTGCTAGGACCAGAGTTGGTACGAATGACTACAGAGAAGATCCAAACGATTCGACAACGTATACAAACGGCACAGGATCGACAAAAGAGTTATGCGGATCTTCATCGAAAGGACGTGGAATTTGACATTGGGGATCATGTATTGTTGCGTGTGGCTCCATGGAAAGGAGTTACAAGATTTGGGAAGAGAGGAAAGCTCAATCCACGATTTATTGGTCCATTTCAGATTCTTGACCGAGTAGGAAATGTGGCCTATAGACTCGCGTTACCTCCAAGTATGTCTCGTGTTCATAATATTTTTCATATATCTGTGTTACGTAAATATGTGAAAGACCCAGACCACGTTATTGAGTTAGAACCGGACGAGATAGCTGAAGACTTAACGTACGAGGAGGTACCTGTCAAGATCTTGGATAGAAAGGAGCATGTCCTACGCACGAAGGTCATACCATAAGTTAAAGTTTTGTGGAGAAACCATGCTATTGAGGAAATGACTTGGGAGTTGGAAACGGAAATGAAAGCGAGGTATCCTAATCTTTTCGAAACACCAGGTACGTACGTCAATTTCGATGACGAAATTTCATAAGGAGGGGGGGTTGTAAGACCCCAAATTATTAATAAATAAAATTTAAATTCCCTCTATTTATTATTTTGAAATAGTAAGGGTTAAATTGATTAACGAGGTTAGTTATGGGTAAAATGTGCAAATATTTCAAATAAGCAGGTGGTTATAAAATATTCATTGTTGTCGGAGAATATTCGTTTGGTCGTGGAATATTCTTTCTGTCGGGAAATATTCGTACGACGGCGCAGTCTTTTGTGGGCCCCATAACGGAAAGCGATTGGATGAAGAAAACGACAAGTATAAGTTGTTTATAAATAACGGCGTAGTTGTTACCGTTAATACTGTTGGAATATCCGGTGGTTAAAACACAGTAATACGCGTTGTTGCACAGTAGCACACTGTATTGCACCAATTATTGATTCTTACGTAAGAAGGCACTACTCAATAATGGTTACAGTAATTACTGTTCAGTATTTTATTTTATTGATTCAATAATTGCTGCGTTGATATTTTATATTACTGTTATTTCAATAATTGTCACTACACAGTATTTTCCATTATCAGATTAATAATTCATATTATTTGAATAATATTATTAGATAACATTATTGGCAATGTCTAGAAAGTTCTGTCTAAAGAGAGGTTTGGTCATCTAATTGCGCGCTGGTAAGGAGAAATCTCTATTGGAAAGCCCCCTCTTTCCTGAGAACGGCCTGGTTGCCAGTACTGTGATTCTGTAATATTATTTGTGAATAATTAATTATTAATTTATATGATGAGAAAAATATTAATTTTATGTGGATATAGATGGAGAAAATTTTTAAGTGATAATTATTAAAAAATGATATTTTATCTTTTCTGATAAAATAATTTATTATTATATTTAATAATATAATAATGGTGATAGTTTTACAATAAATGTGGGATATATTAGTATATGAGGAGGAAGAATATTTTTTTATTGTATTAAATGATTAACACATGTTTTGTGTGTCGGTGGACCCCATTTCTTGACTGAAATTTGATTATAGCCTGTAAAATCGTCCGTTTATAGATTTTGGTCAATTTCTGTTTGGAATTTGGAAAAATTTTCTTCTGCAAAGTTGTAGAGAATTGAATTTCCTATAAAAAATCGCGAGATTCGAATTTTATGATAAAAGAGTTATTTTCTATGAATTATTGAAGTTTTGTAAAATAAAATAATTTTTATTAATTATGGGTAGGACCCACTTTTATTCTAACACATGTGGGCTGCTAATTTGGGTCAAGGATGGTTGGTGGCTGAATTGGTCTTTAGGCATGCGTAGAAATGAGTTTTGTAATATTAATATTTTATTATTTAGTCTCCTTTGGCGTTCTAGCATTTTCCTATAAATAGGTGCTTAAGTTAGAATTGAAAATCACACCAGAAACAAGTCTTCTCTCTTTCTCTCTCTAGATTATTGAGTATATTTTGTGAGTATTTAGATATTTTGAGAGTTTCTATTCATCAGAGCAAGTTTCTTTCAGCCTTATATCGGTATTCCGACCAGAAGTACAGTCTTTACGAGGTAAAGGATGTTATTTTATTCGAAAATGATATTATTTCTTCAATATCATTATGCCGAAATATTGATTGGAAATTTTTATCAAATTTAAAACTTTTCACGTCGGGGTTACTATTCATGAGTTACTATTCACGAGTTACTATTTACCGAAAAATGAAATTTTCTTCTTTTCGTCCAAAATATCTATTCTGGATACTAGCTTTGATTGTATCCATGTTTTGATCATTCTTGAATTTTATTTCACTATGAATAATTATAAGGTATTTTTGGACATGGATAAATCGAAATACGAATCCTTAATATTTGTTATTTTGTTTCACTGGATTCGTTTTCTTTAAGATATTTTTCATCATCCTCAGTCCTAAATGATGATATTACTGAATATCTTTGGCCTGTAGAGCAAAGATGAATGATTAACTAATGAATATCTTTGGCCCGTAGTGCAAAGATGAACAGGTGTTGAGATGAACATGACCGACTGGTGATACAAATGAATATCTTTGGCCTGTAGTGCAAAGATGAATATTTGATTAAAGATGGTTAATGATTGTTGTTACAGGGATAAAATATTGATGATGGTCTTTTAAATCTTAGAAGATAGTAGAACTCATTCTCTACTTGACTCTTCTAATGGTTTGTTGTTTCCACTGTAGTTATTGATTTAAAACTTGTTGTCTATTGTATTCTATTAGATTTTTCCCTGTTGAAGACTAACGATAATTTGTTCTGTATTATCTTAGTCATAATGTTCTTTACTGGACTAGTTGAGCTCACCCTTTTCCTTTTTGTTCCATTTTTCTCAGGAGGCGAGAATGTAGCGAGTACTAGTCGGGGTATGGAATGATGGTTCTAGAAGTTACTTTAATAGTCCTCACCATTTTTGTGAAATAATGTATCAATAATTGTAATGAGGACTTATTTGAGTGTGGATATTGTCTAAATGACAATATTTGTATTTAAACTCACAGTTCTTGTGTTGTAATAATAAAGATGTAGTTGTTTCTGTACCATGTATTTTGGCGACTCAGAATGGGTGTTGTATACCTATTTTGGGGGCGTCACAGCACTAATATTGTAAATAAATATGGAAAAGTGTATTATTTTTATAATTATTTTGTTGATGTTTTATTTTTATAATTACTTTTACAAATGTACTATAATATGTAATTAATCCAAAATTATTTGGGGAGGATAAAAAAATACTTGGCTGACTGTGATTTGCTGTAGGTAGGGCCTGTAAGGTTTTAAGTCCAGAAAAACTCAATGTTGATATTTATTTTATTATTCTAATAATAGAATTTATTTTTATTTTGCATAATTAAATATGTCATAAATTTTATCCATAATTATACACTTTTGTAATTTATGTATATGAAGGAGTGTCATATACAGAAGACATAAATTATATGTTATGAATAATTAAAGAAATATATTGTTCTCAATCTTAGATGAAAATGTACATACCATTCTAGTAGATTGTAATACACTTGATTGGATGATTTGTCTTAGTCATGTAAAGTAAAGACTTTAATCAAGTGTATTGGTGTATTTTTGAAATACATAGAACTGGATCGTTACGAAAAATTATTTGTTAAATACTGTTATTATAAATAAATTTTCAATTACTATTAATGTGCAATTACTCTTAATCCTGAGAGAATAATGAACTTGATTTTATAATGTATGTCACTTTAATATATTAAAGAGTGAGGTTTTAATACAATCAATATCTCAATATGTTGGATGATATAAACACGTATTTTTCAAGATGGAATTCTACAATTAAATTATAATATCCCCTTGATATTAATTCAAATTACTAAAGTATTAATTTAATTTATTAAATTAATGTGTGATCAAAAGTTTATAGATTATGTAGTTAATGATATAAGTAGTAAACGTAGGTTAATAATTTTATTCCTACACGCATTTATAGATATTATTGTAGATGAGTATTTTTACAAGATACTAATAGTGGAAGGATTTAATTAATTAATTAATTTTAATTCTATTAATTCTAGAGTGCAATTATAACTATTTAGTAGAATTAGTTATCATTAATATAATTCTAATTGATTAAAGATTTAATCAAAAATTAGTATTATATTGGAGTTAGAATTGTAGAATCCTACTTGATCCTCACTCTAGCCCTTATTGAGAGATATAACAAAATAATCACTTTGAAGTAATTTGAGCCCACACTCAGAAAATACCTGAAATAAAAAATAAGGGTCATAGGAAAGAAGATCGTGAGGGCGAAAAAACCATCATCATAATAAGAATTTTTTTTTGCATTGTGCTACAACTAAGCACGAGGTATGTAATATAATTTATTTATTTTTTTGATTATGCTAAATTATGAGAAAGATCTTGGGATAATAATTTTTTAAAATAAAAATTATTAATTTATTTAGAAATCGTTTCCTACTATAGGCCAAGAACAATTTAATAGTAAAAAAATTAGAGAATTAATATTTTCACATGAGAAAATGATATTTTCACATGATTTCTCTTGCATGAATAATTAGTAAATCTTATATCAATGTGAGAGATTCGTGTAAAAGTATTAATTTGCAAAATTTAACTTGCAATTCAAAATTAGAGACCACACTTCTTTATCAAAATGGCCTCAACTTTTAGGCATATAATACTCTCATGAGATCAAATATAAAGTGCAAGTGGTAATAGTTAAAATTTTACAAAAAGGCATGTCCTCCATTTACTTAAAAGTTATATACTAAACCATAACACCCACTATCGAAAAATAAAAAATAAAAATAAAAATCAATGCTTACTTTTAGCTTTCTGTTCCCAAACCAGTATTTTCTGGGCAAAAATAGCACAGAAAGTAAAGTACCTAGGGAAAAATGACCTATAAAATGTCAGCTGAGATCCCTGCTTGAATATACTGTGTTACTGGGGTTTAAAATGATGGAACAGAAAAGAAAAGAAATAAATAAAAAATTTAAATTTTATATTCAATTTTTTTGTTATAGAGTTTTTTAATTGATGAAAAATTTGAGCACAAAACTTTCTATATTTTGACAAAATTGGTACAAAAATTAATTTTAAAAATAATCAATTTGACATTAAAAAATCAAAACTGAGTATTTAATTTGAGACGGACGGAGTATAACTTATGAGTCAAAATTAGGTATCACATTATTTATCAAACTAGCATAGGTTGTGTCCTTGAATACTAGGCTAAACATTAATATAGCCCCAAGACACCAATCATCATGTTCTCCTATATATAATAAATAATAGTATTTGGGTACACACTAAAAATAAAGTAACAGTGTAAAAAAAGTTTAAAATTTATCATTTGTGGTCTTATAAAATGATGAATATTTTTTTTATATTAATGGATCCCATATTTAACTTTTATTTTATATATTTTATCTTATTTTTGTGGGATAATTTTTTTTACCTTTAATTATTTTGGTTGGTTGGTGGGTGGGTGGGTGGGTGGGTGGGTGGTGGGTGGGTGGAAGGGAGGGAGGGAGGGAGCTCAGGGAGGGAGTATCTCACTATCAAACACAAATTAAAAATTAAAAATTAAAAAGTAAAAAGCTTTCTTTAAATCTCTGTTCCCAAGCCAGTATTTTCTGGCCAAAAGTAGCACAGAAAGTAAAGTAACTTGGGGCAGTCCAAAAATGAGAAGACTTGCCCCATCCAATGTGCATAATACTGAACAAAGTACAATTTTCTTAGCCTTAAAAATATGCTACACTTCTCTTGTTAGGGGACCTCAGCCATGAGACAAAATGACATAAAACAATGAGATTTATTTTTAGTTGCACGTAATGTGCCACGTGGGATTACACTTCATTGACACGTATGTGTTTCTTGATATCCAAGTTACCCTGTGGGGGTACATTTTTATTTTTTTTCAAGACTTAAACCGGAGTTTACTGTAAAATTGTCTCAATTGTCTAGAATGTTTTATGATTTATAAGTTAAAATATAAGTTTATTTATAAGTTATTATTTTAAATTGTGACTTGTAAATAAAAATGTTAGACATTAATTTGACTTATAAATTAAAATAAATTATGAAGGTGTTCGGTTCATAATGACTTAATAAGTTGAAATAAATATAAAGATTATTAAACAAAACATTAATAAAAAGAGTGGCAAAATAAAAGAGGGGCAAAATAGACGTTACATTTGTTCAAACTAACTTATTTTAAAATGATTTATAAGTCATTTTAAAATAAGTTACAAATACATATCTTTTTTTATACTTGAAACTCAACTTTTAAGTACAAAAATAAGTCATTCTCAAATAGTTGAATAGTAATAAATGACTTAAAAATTAATTTGAACAACTTATAAAGTCAATCCGGAACAGGCTCTAAGCAGTACAAAATGAAGAAAATTGTGTTAATACAATGTTCAAATAGAAAGGAAAAAAACTAAAATATTCATGGTGGAGAAAGAGAAATGTTAATTTCACATCAAATTTAAATTTAAAAACTTTGCAAATTTACTTCATGGATCAAAATGAGAATCTTTTGACAAAAATAATATTATTTTCTCACTTATTTTTTCTTTATTGTGTATGCATTTCGGTTTTATTTTATTTTATTTATTTAATATTATTATTTTAGCATATACTTTTGTTTTGTTATTTGATATTGTTAATTCAATATTTGGTGGGTCACATTTCCAAACAACAATAGTATGGGGCATAACAACAACAAAACAAGATGCATGATAACACCCATGCCTGGTAAACACAAGGTTCAAGAGAAAGAGGCACAAGTTCTTCCCCATCCTTAAAGCAACTAAACAACAACAATTTGCACCCAAAAACCAACATTCATGCCCACATTCCCATTCTTTGTTCTTTTCATTTTCCCTTTAAAAAATATCAACAATATTGTCATTTACCTGAGCTAGTAACCCTTTTTTCTCTCCACCATTTTCACATTTCCCCTTAATTTCCAAGGCAGTAAGTTTCTTAGCCTTCAACGCCTCGCTTTCCCAATCAGTTCCAACCAACACGGCATACAAAATAGACACGGCGCAGGCTGCTTGAGCCGATAAGAGCCCTAACCACAGCCCAGTGAACCCGATATCGAGCCAAAATGCCAAGCCAACAGCTACTGGAGTGCCCACAAAATAAAACGAGCCGAGATTGATACGCGCACCCACGGCTGGCCTGGCGGTGCCACGTAGGATGCCACAACCGGTCGTTTGTGGGCAGTTTCCGAGCTCGCAGAGCCCCATTATTGGCATTACTGATGCAACTAGAGCTTTTAACATCTCATCTTTTGTAAATAGACCACCCCATTTGTCCCTGAAGATCGATGTCCAGTAGACGTTAATAATCCCAATTAGGAGAGCGCAGCCTAATGCAACCATTGCAGCTAGCTTGGCCTTGTATGGCTTACCAGCCCCCAGCTCATTTCCTACCTGCATAAGTAACATAAATATATAAAACTAAAATCATTACATTAAAATTCCTGCCATCACCCAAATATGATCCAAACACAAATATAAAGGGAACTGATATTTCCACGAGTCTCTCACATGAATGCGAATCCCAATCACTATTCATCTAAGGAGAACCATTGGAAAAAATATCAAATTCCAATACAAATGCACGAAAACAAGGCAAAAACCATTACTTTTGGAAATATCTTAATTGCAATCATTTCAACTTTCATCGTGGAAATAAGCTATAGATTGCTAATCTATCTCGTCATGAACTTCGATGGTTCAAATAATTGTCCACTTATAATTAGTTAAACATAGTTATCAATCCAAACATATCTAGCGGAAATTTTAAATCCCAAAACCATAGTAATAAGCGACAAAGGACAAACGTATGTCAAGTAGATACGCATATCTCATATATTTTCAAGTATCAAAAGCACAATATCTTGATTATAATGCCACTAGGTCAACTTTAGTTTTTTCAAGATGCATGTCGATATTCCATATGTTTTCAACTGTCAAAGGTATGGCTGCTTGATTATTATAACTCCACTTGGTCAACTTTAGTTTGTTAAATGATTTTGTCACAACCAAAATGGGCACTAAAGTTGGCCATAAAAAGCTTAAACAGGAATCGAAATGTTGATGAATGTTCACTTATCCTATACTAAAATAGTCTAACCACATAACTTGTGTGATCTGCTTGTGTAATCGTACAAGTGGAGCTATGATGAAATCAGAAAACAAATCAAAAAGCACAAATTATTGAACACACATGCATTATGGATGAAACAGTCCATTACTTTATGCTATAATGCAACAACTAAACAAAGTTTGTAGAAGCATATATAGAAAGTCAGCAATTTGATTAGAATAAAATGAGGCAGCCATTTAAGCAAATACTATCTAAGAAGTTGTGCAAGTACATTGGTTTTAAATTTATTTAGTGCCTATAATAATTATTCTACATAATAAAGGACTAAAGGACAATACTTGGTGCATAAAGCTGTGTCAGCTAGGTATATATGACCACTTAGTATGTAGAGTAATTAAGGGTAATCCTATGATCCCACAATTTAAAGGAAATCAATAAGCGCACTCGATTATTTCTCATTTGAATTCACATGACCATGTACTATACATTTTAATGTTGATACCGGAGCACAAATAGCTAAATACGGACTTTGGAATACATTTAATGTTTCTCCCATCGCTATACATCTACTGCGACACTTTTCATGTGAAAATATCAAATTCCTAATTTTATATTTTTTTAGTTTTGTTTCTCTTGTTGCTTTGGTGTTTACATATGAACTCGCTACTACTAGCTTACACAGGACCTTCTAACCCTAAAGGGCCTTCTCATTAGTATACATTATGTTAATACCAAATCAAAGTGTTGATTTATAAACTAAATCTTGATCCAAAAGATTAAATATTACAGTTTTGAGCACATCGTTATTTTTATGATATAGGATTTCTTACCACGTAATAATATGCATTAAAAGTTGTACCTTTCTTTAACCGTGTTTAAGAGTTTTAAAATCGACGTAAAATCAAATAATTGAATGTCAAGATTTAATCTTGTGAGTTGTGACCCCTTTAAGAGAGAGAAAAGAAATAAAAATTACAAAAAACTTGGCCATTTTCCTAGCGACAATATTATGTACATGAACGGAACGAATTGGACAAAAAAATAAATTACAACTTAGTGATATATTTTATAATTCCTATATTAATCCCTAGTTAGGAACTCAAAAACAGCAAAATCTTTTCATTTATGTACTATTTTTAATTTTCCATTCCATCTTTTTATGTCCAAAACTCACATGCATAGTATAACACTAACAAAATAAGCTTATCTTAGGCAATACTATCATTCCCCCCTCCCCAAGATATAAAGGACAAACAAATAAAGGAGTGATCCATAGCCAAAGATAATTATGGAGCGTAGATTATAAGATTCAACAAACACGATTTAATTAAAAAATATCATTTATCATTATGATGGTTTTTTTTAATTATACATATATACACGATCATTGTAATGATTTTTTAAAAATCATATCCATCGAATACCGATAGTTATTAATATATCAACGGTATTAATTTTAACTATGGATCACTCTCCTATATATAAATATAGTAAAAATTGAAATAATAAAAAAAAACACTTACCCTGGCAGAGACACAGCCAGCCAAAGCCATGGGGACAGTGTACATAAGGCTAGTTGTCTGAATCAATATCCCAGTAGCACCCACTGCCAGTCTGGGATTCGGCAGGTACCCTGAAAGGACGGTCACGATCTCATACCACCACCACTCCAAACAAATCCCAATGCAGCTCGGCACCGCCAATCTCAACAGCGGCCCCACCCCTCCTCCAATCCCAGCCGTCCATTTCCACTCCCACCTCCCATACAAGTACACGTACCCAGCCATCAGCACCATCATATGCAGGTTAGTCAGAACCGAAGCAACCGCCACCCCGGGTACACCCAACTTCAGTACCACCACCGCCAGGTAATTCAACGGCACGTGGAATATCACCGCCACGAGGCTGCACCACATCATCGGTTTGGTCACCCCCTGTGACCTTAGATAAACCCTCAAAGGCTGCAGAAAGGAGTTTGTTAAGAGGTCCGGGAGGGAAAAGATACAGTACGTCGCGGCCATTGACGTGATCTCCCTGTCCTGTAACGCGGCCGAACATGGTTAGAATTTTTGTAAACAACAAATTATCAGATAAACTAACATTGTGTTACTGAGTTTTAAAATAATTAAATTTTTATATAAACATTCCAGTTTTCATTGTATGAATCACCTGGCCCATGAAATTCATGATGGTCTCGAGGTGGACCCACAGGAGGCTGATGGGGATGATGGCTAGGAGGAGTATGAAGATCATGCGGTGGAGAGAGAGGGAGAGTAGGTCCCAGTTCTTGCTACCATAGGCTTGGCTGCAGACGGGCTCCAGCCCCGAGGCTAAGCCAGCTAAAACAGAGTAGCCGGTGATGTTTGTAAAGCCGATGGAGAGGGCGCCGCCTGCCAGCTCCAAGCTGCCAAGCCGGCCTAGGAAAAGGACCGACACCACGGCTCGGACGTAGACTAGGCAGTTCATTGCTGTTACGGGCAAGGCCATGGACCATAGCTCCTTCATCTCTTCCACAACCTGCCCAAAATATTAAAAATAATCTATTAGTGATTCAAAATCGTTAAATAATTAAAATTAAATTAATGGGTATTCATATTTATTTACAAATTATTAAACTAAAGTGATTCAAAAATGTGAAATAATCAACAACAAAAAAATTGTTCGTTTTGATGCATTAAAAAAGTGCCTATAGACAAACAAGACGTCTAAACTCTAAAAATCTCAAAAGATCTAAAACCCCAAACCAACTAATGCTTAAACCAACATGAATATATATTAAGAGAAGTGGTTAGCATTAAATTAATTTTGATTAATTATACACTGTTATCACATAGGTCGGGAGGTGATGTGCGGGTCATACTGTATTGATCCATTAATTTGACGAAAGAAAGATGAGTGAGAAAAGAGAAGGGAAATTACTAAATTAATCATAATTTACCTGAGAAGGAGATGGGGTTTTGTGGGAGAAAAAATCTGGGTCTTTATCATCAGCCATTGTTGACGAAGCTTGGGAGGTGATTTAGAGCTAAAATAAACCTTGTTACGAGTAAGGTTACTCTCTGCAAATGAAAAACAAGTTGTTAAAATGATGAAAATATGTTTTGTCTTTGCAGTATATAATTTATGTCATTAATTTGTAGACAAATTTGTTTTTTATTGGAGTATTTTCAGTTTCGTGAAAAACCCACCTCATGATTTTTACTGGTTTTGAACAATTAAATGGACATTTAATATAAGGAAGATAAGGAGGAGTCGGGAAAACGAAAATGAAGGGTTGAGAGGGATTTATGGGGTTTATGATTTGATAGGGGGAGTAGGAGTAGGAGTAGAGGAGGGTATTGGGTTCGAGTAAGCTATTTGTGTAGGTTGGATATCTGGCGGGATTATATATATAGAGGGAAAGAAAAAGGTGGAAAAGGAAAGAAAAGGAAAGGAAATTAAAGAGGAGTACTAGGTAATGGCGGCGACTGTGACCTGGGTTTATTGGGGGCTCTGCCACGAAAGGGAGAAATAGGGGCGGGCTGTATAGAGTTAGGCTATGAGTCTAGAAAGATAACAGAGGAGAGAAAAGGAAAGATTTCCAGTTTTGGAGAGAGAAAATTTATGGGAGAGGAGGGGGTTTAATTTCAGCTTACTTTGTACCGTTGCTGCCGTTACTTCTGCAGTTGAATTATAATCTGGGTTTGTTTGAAATTTAATGAAAAGAATAAAATTACTTCTTCCTCCACGTAATGATGACTAAGCTACATATTTTTTTTCAAAAAAAAAATTGAGATAAAATATATAAAATAAAAAGTAAATATGTATTATTATAAAAAAATAAAATTATTTGTCACTTTATATAATTTTGTAGGATTATTAAAAATAAGTTTAAATTTTTTTTACTTTCTTTCTTTTATTTTTATTTTTTTTAATATATATACAAATTATAATTTGTTTATATTTTTGGGGACGGAAGGAGTAGTTTAATGTGTATAATTTTAGATAAATGATTTTGGCTTGATAATAATGATAGGTGTTTTAAATTTAGATAATGTTAAAATTTTTAGTGTTAAATAATGTGTAATTAATTATATTATTACTAGTTGAATACATGTTAAAATATTATTAAAATATTAAGTTGCTATGTATTAGGACAAAATTTGTCAATAGTAAATACCAATTGTGAATAATGACATAGAAAGGAATTAAGCAGTGCTCTACATTAATTAATTTTATTTTATTATTTAGATAATTAGAGTTTCACATTAATTATAATTCAACTTTGTTATGAAATTTGTCTGACATATAAATTATTTTTTCTTAAAATATTTAATTTTATCTTCGTATTCATATGAGATCTTAACACTATACTTCAATTTTTTGATTGAATCGTAAATGATGTGATACTAAATATTTTAATAATATTTATAGCATGATTAATTACAAAAAATATACTTAATTAATGGAAGAATGACACGTCATTAAAGACATTTTTAAGACAAATTTCAAAACTCTTATTATTACCTTTTTAGCTTAATTTACGCTTCTCTATTTGAGTTAATTCATGGTTAGTGTTTTTTGTGCTTCTCTATTTGCGTTTCATCCAACGTTCGAGGTTACAAAATCATATGAAAATTTGATGAATAATAATACTCTTTTTCATCCCATAATATATGATGCTTTAGAGTTATGCATAAAAATTAATAAAATGATGGTATAATATAGTATTAACTAGTTGTGTCACGTGCCTCCGACACTACATGAATGGTGAGATTTATTCTAAACTTTGGGCGGCCCAGATGATTTATTAGGGTGAGCGAAAAATTCAAAATTAATTGTATTTTGTTAGATAGATTGTCTATAATATCCTTTACAATATATTTATCTCGGTGGTGTTTGTTTACATCTGATTGCCTCTTAATGGACTGTTTCTTATTCGCTAAGAGGCATGATGTTGTTTGTTTATTTTTTTGTTACCTCTGAATACCTCTTAATCGGTAAGACATAAAATGAAATCTTAATAATTAAGAGGTACCTCTTAATGAAATTCTTTTGATAATTTTTTTTATATAAATATATTCAATAATATTATGCACTCATTTTTATTAAATTGAATATTTAAAATTATTAAATAAAATTTTACCCTTTAAAATGGTAAAATAGTATCATTAAGAGACAACTTACTATTTAGTTATCAAATAATTTTTTAGATTCATACCTCATAACCATTCAGATGATCTCAGAGGCGAAACTAGGCGGGGGCGGGCGGGGGCAGCTGCCCCCGGTAGGGTGGCGGCTCCAGGCGGAGATAGGGGAAGGGGGGCGGGGGCGGGGGCGGGCGTCGGCGACAACTATTTTTCTTCTCCGACAGGCGAGCAACTGCAACACGCCGGCGAGCAAGTTAGCAACCAGATCTGTTTTAACAAAAAAAAATTTTTTTAATTGACATGAAACGACGTCGTTTCATTAAAAAATAATAAAAAATTAGGTCTTCTGTCTTTACGGCCGCTTCTCCCTCTTAGTCTTTAATCTCTTCGTCTCTTCCCTGCGGAGAGCGGACCCTGCCCTTGCCTTGCTAGTTGCTTCCGAGTTCAGCAGCCTTGGCAAGAGGGGCTTATGGAGGACTAGAGGAGGAGAAGAGGGCTCTCGCCTCTCCGTGGAACGGTGAGAGTAAATTTGCGCCTTTACCTTCTGCACCTTCTTCTTGCCGATCTAAACCGCTCAAGTAGTCGGGTTTTATCTTCAATTTAAATTTAATACAAAAAATCAAAGTATATACAAACAATTACTTATATAAATTATTAGCCCTAGTAAGTAGTAATATAATACTACATCGAATGTGAATTACTAATTTTCTGTGACTTCTGTCTAAATTGTGCTGTACATTTGCGGGTGTGTTAGTATTATTTGCCTTTCATAGTATTTGTGGTTGACACTTGGACTAGTGGTAGATTATTTATGAGTTTATCATTTGGGATGATTAGAAAGATTTTTTTCTTGTGGGTGTCTACTGTCTAATTTGATTCAAAAAAATATTAGTTGACTCTTAGCAATTGATAGTTAGAGTGCGGAGTAATAAGGATGGCGAATTCGAGTTGGAATACAAAGAAATGACTAAGAAATCTGATTGTTAAAGTGGCGCACATAACATGTTCGCTAAAAGTCCTCTTAGGACTGTTTTTGCTAAAAACTAGGAATTAAGCAAAGTCAAGATCCAAACTATATACAATATGTTTTATATAGCTAATTAAAGAGCTTGGGCAAATCGAATCATGAAAAGGCATTTTAAAATCAAAATAAAAAATTAGTGTGTCCGGTCATTTTTGGGACCTGTTATGACCTGTCAAACGAATTTAAAAAATTAGTGTGTCCGGTTAAAAATTTTGACCCCCCTACAAAACTGTTCTGGTTCCGCCACTGGATGATCTAATTTATTAAGACATCATAATCATTCAGATCTTAATTTCCAGGTTTATCAAACACAACTCTCTCTCATCTGTAACATTTTTCAATGAGGTGTAATTTTGGAAAGATTGTGGTTAATTTTTTCAGATTATATAAAACGTTAAATAATTTGAAAAAAATAAAATCATCTAAAACGTCGTATATTATGGGACAGCAGAAGTATAATATTGTGTATAAATTATACACAAAAAATCATGCACATAAAGTAATATCCGTATATTGCTTATCAATATAAATATGTAAATCATTTAATTGTAGGTCTCACTTTTTATTTTTCTCCTCTTTTGGTGAGAAATTAGACGAAGGTACCGTAAATTTTGAATTTGTTAAAGTTTTACTGTTCTAACCCTGTTATTTAAATGTTGTAAGTTGCGATAAGGGGTTGTCTGGACTTTTACAGTTGGGGAAACTCAGACCAACTTAATAAAAGAATCAAAATCTGATTAAAGATTTAATTAAATCTACTATATATTTTGTAATAAAATAGACTATTTGAGAAAGACTAAAAGTTCCCCTCCGACCCCTTATAAATTATTAGTCATCCGGACACACTTGCATGTGTATTAATTATTAATAGTTAAAATTAATAAGATAAAAAATAAATAATAGAACTTGGGGAAATGAAGAGAGAAACATAAAATAAAAAAAAGACAAGTGGAGAAATAAAAGTAAAAAGTGGTAGTAGTTGAGAGAAGAATAGATAATGGGGATAAATTTCACTTAATGGCTAAAGGTTTATACGTTTTCCCACATGACTTACTTGAGTTTTAAAAGTCCACACTTAAATACTTGTACTATTGAGGCTAAATGAAACTGTTACATTTTTCATCCAAATTGATTATATATGTATGTCATTTTCTAAATGTGCGTGAAGATCTATTAAAATTATAAATTTTTGAAATAAATGTTCAAAATACTCTAACCCACTATCTCTCATCATCTTCCTTATTAGGACTGTGTTTGATTACATCTAAATATCTCTTAATAGAGGTGCTTCTGATTCAGTTAGAGGTTAAACTTTTTGGTAAAATTTTTTTTACCTCTTAATGTCTCTTAATCGGTAAGAGAGAGATATAATTCTAAACCATTCAGAGACACATCTGGATGAGTTTATATTTTTTTAGACAAAAATAACCTGTGCGATATTATAAAATCTCTCTTATATCCCTTTAATAAAATACACAATCCACAGTCCATCGCCAACTTTTTTAATCTGCAAGTTGAAATTCACCATCTCCAGCAAGGTTTGTTATGGGTTCATGGACAGTGGCTGATGTTGGTCCCATTCTGAACAGGTCTTGCTTTGGTCTGTAGTGGTGTTGGATCGATTGGATTGTAATCGTTATTGTTCTATTTTTTTTGTATCTTGGGGTTATGCTCCAATTTATCAAATTTGATTGTTATTGCTTAGAAACTGATTTATTGATTTTGAGTTTTAAATCTTCACTATCTAGATTCATCGACATCTATGGTGGTGCAATTTTGGATCTGGGCAGTTAAGGGTTTGGAGATTTGTTTCTTCCCCATGACTGATTTTGTGGTCGGAAGTCATGGCGATTTCCCTGCTAATTTCTTACGTGTTTATTACCTTATCCCCTCCATTAATCAGTTATGGGTGTTTTTGTTAGATCTGTTTGCCTTAGTTAAAATGGCTATAGTTCATAAAGTTAAAATAATAAAATTTTATTATTCAGATATATTGAAAAAATTAATTATCAAATAATATTTTTTCATTCAGATATAATTTTAAACAGATCCTTTATATTATTTAAATGTCTAAACTATTCATATCTTAACACTCAATTTTATCAAACACCACCAAGTCATCACCACTACCTTCTACCAAAAAACCTCCATAGTCATCAACATTTTTTTATACTATATTCAACAAAGAACTCTATTTTACAATAAACTTGAAACTCGATTAATAATAATATGCCAGATCTTATTAACAAATTGAATCTATAAACATAAGAAAGATTACAAAATCTTAAATGAGATTTTAAAATCTTCTAAATTAAAAAAAATCCTCTCTTCTGTTATGTCTCTCTAGATGAAAATTGCAAGCTACAAACTGAAATTCGAAGAAAATGTGAGATTTCTTAAAACTCATTTCATGTGTAGAAGAGAAAGGGTTTCTTAACATTTTTCTTCTTTGATTTTCACCCAATTACATTTTATTATTTTTCTGTACACACCCAATTGTATTTTCAGTTCAATTATTATTCTTCCAAAGACACATAAAAGTTTAAATTTTTTGAGTTTGATTCAATGTTTATTTCTCTGTTATATTACCTTTTATCCTCCTATGATTCTAATTCTCCATTGAAGTCTCACTTTTCCTTTTTCATCTTTTATGTTTTTAAGGACTATTATACATTATTGTGGATATTTCAAAATCTCAATTTGATTTTTAAATTTGGGTGGTTTTGGTTAGTTTGAAATTTCAATGTAGGTGTTTAAAAATTATATATTAAGAAGTTGGTTTGAGGATAATTGTGAGTGTATTCAAAGCATAATAAAAAAAGGGGATAAATCAACTTTTGGTACATGTACTGGGACACGATTTACAATTTGGTACCCGAAGTGAAAAAAGTTACAAACTGGTGATTGTACTCGAAAAATGTTACACTCCGTTAAACATTAGGGACACGACTTACAATTTGGTACCCGAAGTGAAAAAAGTTATAAACTGGTGATTGTACTAAAAAAAATTTGTAATATGGTGCTTGTACTTTCCAATTTTTAAATAATCGTTAAAATTGATCTAACGAGAGAGACAAACATAAAAAGAGAGAAGCGAAGAAGATCCTCAATATTTTGTTCCATCTTTTCTTGCCTCTCACATTTGCATCAATGCTCCACAATGGCACCGACTTGGGAACTCTGGTGTAATCTATTCATTTTTGTTGCATGAACTACAATCTTCTTCCCCGATTTCATTTACGATATCACTCCAAGACCAGCTCATCTTTTCAATTAAACACTGAAAATCCTTTAATAAATATATGGGAATCAATAATCAATGGAAAATCGAGATAAGAAGAATGAGAGAAGAAGAAGGACAGAAGAAGAGAACCCTACTTTTCAAACAGAATAAAGATGAAACCCTACTGTTTAACGGAGTGTAATATTTTTCGAGTATAATCACCAGTTTATAACTTTTTTCACTTCGGGTACCAAATTGTAAGTTGTGTCCCTAATGTTTAACAGAGTGTAATATTTTTCGAGTACAATCACCAGTTTGTAATTTTTTTCACTTCGGGTACCAAATTGTAAGTCGTGTCCCAGTACAGGTACCAAAAATTGATTTATCCCATAAAAGAAGATGTGAGAATTTGTAAAAAAAAATATGGGTTAGTGCTTACTTGGGTATATGTGTTTGAGATTATGGATAAGATTCTTGGGACAAAAATTCATTTATAAACTTCAGTTAACGGAGTTATGATGAAAAACGAATTTTCGCTTAAACTTAATAGTACAATTATGTGTCGACATACGAAACTCAGGTGGTCATGTAAGAACCCAAATTTTATAAAATAAAAATATTTAAATTTTCTTATAATTATTATTCTATTCAATAAATGGTTAAAATAATAAAAGGTTAAAGTTAAGTGTGATATGTGAAATTTTTACAAAGTAAACAAGTTGTCATAAAATATTCGTTGTGTCGAAAAATATTCTTTTTGTCGAAAAATATTCGTACGACGACGCAATCATTGGTGGACCCCACAACAGAATAACTGTCGGATATAGAAAGTAACAGAAATAACCTTTTTATAAAAATAACGACAAAACTTTTACTATTAAACTATTAAAATACCCGACGACAAAAGTACAATAATACTCGTTGTTCCACAGTGGTACGCGGTATTAAAAAGTAACACACGGTATTGCACAATATCTCTGATTATTGATGCTTACGTAAGAAGTTACTCAGTTTTATTCAATAATTGTCACAGTAGTTGCTGCGTAATATCTCATATTATTGATTTCATTATTGTCATAGTATCATCTGTACAATATTTTATATTATTAAATCAATAATTGAGATGACACAATTATTTATATTATTATTTGTATTATTGACAATATCTAGAAAGTTCTGTCGAGAAAATAGGTTAGATTATTTAATTGCGCGCCAATAAGGAGAAATTCTTATCGGAAAGCCCCATCTTTCTTGGGAAGGATTTAGTTGTCAATATTGTGAGTTATAATATTAATGATGAATAATTTTTGAAAGATTAAAAATGTGTTATATATATTTATTAGCGATAAATGATGAAATTTAATTTAATAATTAGTCAAGACTAATTAAATAGTTTGAACTAACTCAAAAAGCAAAAGTGTGTATAAAACACAAGAAAATAAAATTAAAAATCGAATTTGAGTTCGGAGTTGAATTTGGAGACGCGGACGAGGTATTTGAGTCCGGGACGATGAAATTAGTAAAAATAGACTATAACTATAAAATTTGTCGGGGTTGACTTTTTGGTCAAAAAGTCAATAGTTGACTTTTTTGAAAAAAGTCAAACTTCAAAAATTCAAAGATGAAATTGATAATAAAAATATTTTCATTGTGTTGGTAATATTAATGTTAGTGAAAATTGATATTTATTTCGATAATAGCTGATTTTTAGATGTTAAATTGACCAAACGGATAATTAATCGGATAAATAAGCAATTAATTGCTATTAGTTCACATGCAAAGAACTATTGGTTTACATGCAAGTACTATTAGGAGAGGTTATGCAAGATTGATAATACTTGAGGGATTAAATTAAAAATAGAGGCAAATATGAAGGTACTAAAGTATAATTAATTAACCTTTTAATTTATCACACTTTCCTAGCCTATAAATACTCCTCCATCCATTCATTATTTCCTACCAATTTGAAGAGTAAAGTTATAATCACAAGTTATAGTGAGAGAAACTATAGAGAGAAAGAAGAAGAGTATTATGCTATTACACTATTGCA
Organism: Panax notoginseng; assembly: GCA_016801055.1. Classification (NCBI taxonomy): domain Eukaryota; kingdom Viridiplantae; phylum Streptophyta; class Magnoliopsida; order Apiales; family Araliaceae; genus Panax; species Panax notoginseng. Next base: position 263,693,066 of record CM029013.1, on the reverse strand, counting down.
GTATCCAATCTCTTACTAAGGTAAGGGATATTATTTTTCGTATTCATTCCTTATTAATCTGTAGAAATAACATGTCTACGCGGATTATCGCATAGATGGTGAATGACCCTTCGTATTCATTGTTTATTAATCTGCGGGAGTAACTTGTCTACGCGGATTACTGCATGCATGGTGAATGACCTTTCATATTCATTCTTTATTAATATATGGGAGTAACTTGTCTACGCGGATTACTGCATGCACGATGAATGACCTTTCATATTCATTTTTTATTAATATGCGGGAGTAACCTGTCTACGCGGATTACCACATGCATGGTGAATAACCCTTTCTATTCATTCTTTATTAATCTGCGGGAGTAACTTGTCTACGCGGATTATCGCATGCATGGTGAATAATCCTTCGTATTCATTCTTTATTAATATGTAGGAATAACCTATCTACGCGGACTATTACATGCCTGGTGAATAACCTTTCGTATTCATTCCTTATTAATCTGTGGGAATAATCTGTCTACGCGGATTACCACATGCATGGTGAATAACCCTTCGTATTCATTCTTTATTAATCTGTGGGAATAACCTGTCTACGCGGACTACTGCATGCCTGGTGAATAACCTTTCGTATTCATTCCTTATTAATTTGTGAGAATAATCGGTCTACGCGGATTACCGCATGACGGGTGAAAATCCATTTGCAGTTTCTTATATTATTTCATTTCATATTCCCAAATCTAAACGTTATATTGCTTCTATAATTCCTGAAATGATTAGAAATTCCTTGAGATTTGCGCTTCATTTAATATCATTTCATTGAAAAAAATTGGTCTGAACTCTCTTATTGAAACTTTAATCTTTTCATGTCGGGGTACTATTCATCAGGGGTACTGTTCATACTGTACTATTCATGGATACTATTTATACGGTACTATTCACGAGTACTATTCATAACAGAATTTAATTTCTTTTCTGTTTAAATTATTTTTGATACATGAATACCGTTCTTGAATTTTACTCCATAATTGGTGATCATGTTGACAATTTGGACATTCTTGAACTCTGGATAAATTAAATTATAATTCTCTAATATTTATCCTTGATCTCACTTGATTGATTATTTATATCATTGTCATTATCCTCATGCTTTTGATGTGGTGAAAGTCATCTTTGGCCCGTAGTGCATAGATGGACTGTGGATTGGTATGATTATGACCAGGAATTTTGTATTGGTATAATCATGACCCGTAATATTACAGACAAATGATGTGGTGAAAGTCCTCTTTAGCCCGTAGTGCATAGATGGACAGTTGTTTGGCATGATTGTAAGACCCCAACTTATTAATGAATAAAATCAAATTTTCTCTAAATATTATTGTGAATAATAAGGAGTTAATTTGATATAATACTTTGGTTATGGGTGAAATGTGCAAATTTTGTAAAATAAGCAAGTGGTTATAAAATATTCATTTTGTCGGGGAATATTTGTTTGGTCGTGGAATATTCTTGCTGTCGGGGAATATTCGTACGACGGCGCAGCCTTGTGTGGGCCCAATAACGGAAAGCGATTGGATGAAAAAAACGACAAGTATAAGTTGTTTATAAATAACGGCGCAGTTGTTACCGTTAATACTGTTGAAATATCCGGTGGTTAAAATACAGTAGCACACGGTATTGCACCAATTATTGATTCTTACGTAAGAAGGCACTACTCAATAATTGTTACAGTAGTTATTGTTCAATATTTTATTTTATTGATTCAATAATTGTTGCGTTGATATTTTATATTATTGTTGTTTCAATAATTGCTGCTGCACAGTATTTTCTATTATCAGATCAATAATTCATATTATTTGAATAATATTATTAGATAACATTATTGGCAATGTCTAGAAAGTTCTGTCTAAGGAGAGGTTTGGTCATCTAATTACGCGCCAGTAAGGAGAAATCCTTATTGAAAAGCCCTCTCTTTCCTGGGAACGGCCTGATTGTCATAAATGTGATTCTGTAATATTATTTGTGAATAATTAATTATTGATTCATATGATAAGAAAATATTTATTTTATGTGGATATAAATGAGGGATATATTTTTGTGGTTAAAAATGAAGGAGTTAATGTTGAGGTTTTTATCAGTATTTTTGTCGGAATGGAGGTATTAAAAATTAGGGTTTTTGAGATATTTTGCGTGGGTTATAATTTTTAGTCCGACCGTTGGATCGTGGTAATTTTTGGATATGTTATACATATATAAGTTGCGTATATGTCCACAAATTTTGAACCGTTAAAAATGAACGTATGATTTATTATGAATTTTACGAGATGACTGGTTCAGAAATTGTTGAATTTTCGGAGTTTATCATTTTGATGGAAAATTCTAGAATTGGTGGGCCTCACTTGTGGTTGGTGAAAAAATGTGCTGAATTATATTTCAAATGTGGTGGGTGGAAATAGTAGCAGGTAAAGCCATCAGGTTGCAGGTCAAGCCTACTAAAATTTTCCTATAAATAGAGGGCTAAGTTAGAATTGAAAATCACACCAGAAACAAGTTTTCTCTCTTTCTCTCTCTAGATTATTGAGTGTATTTTGTGAGTATTTAGATACTTTGAGAGTTTCTATTCATCAGTGCAAGTTTCTTTCAGCCTTATACCGGTATTCCGACCAGAAGTACTGATATTTTGAGGTAAGGGATATTATTTTCTTCTTAATGATATTATTTTCTTCAATATCATTATGTTGAAATATTGATATGAGTTTTTATCAAATTTGAAACTTTTTGTGTCGGGATTACTATTCACATATACGGCACTATTCACGTATACGGTACTATTCACGAATACGGCACTATTCACCGAAAAATAAATTTTTTCTCTTTTTGTCCAAGATGTCTATTATGGTTACTATCTTTGATTGTATCCATGTTTTGATCTTTATTTTTGAATTCTGCTTCACAATTGATTATTATGAAGTATTATTGATCTTGGATAAACTGTTATACGAATCCCTAATATTTGTCCTTCTGTCTCACTGGATTCGTTCTCTTTAAGATATTTTTTACCATCCTCAGTCCTAAATGATGATATTACTGAATATCTTTGGCCTGTAGTGCAAAGATGTATGATTACTTGATGAATATATTTGGCCTGTAGTGCAAAGATGAACAGGTGTTGAGATGAACATGACTGACAGGTGATACAAATGAATATCTTTGGCCTGTAGTGCAAAGATGAATATTTGGTTAAAGATGATTATTAATCGATGTTACAGGGATAAAATATTGATGATGGACTTTTAAATCTTAGAAGATAGTAGAATTCTTTCTCTACTTGACTCTTCTAATGGTTTGATGTTTCCGCTGCAGTTGTTGATCTAAAACTTGTTGTCGATTATATTCTATCAGATTTTTCCCTGTTGAAGACTAACGATAATTTGTTGTATATTATCTTAGTCATAATATTTTTTACTGGGCTAGTTGAGCTCACCCTTTTCCTTTTTGTTCCATTTCTCTTCTCAGGAGGTGAGAACGTAGCAGGATCTAGTCGGGGTATGGAGTGATGGTTCTAGAAAGATGTTTTAGCAGTCCTCACTATTTCTGTAAAATAGTGTTTGAATAATTGTAATGAGGATTTATTTGAGTGTGGATATTGTCTAGAAGACAATATTTGTATTTAAACTCACAGTATGTGTTGTCGTATTTTGCACGACAATTGTATTATTGAAGTTGTAGTTTGTTTCTGTACCATGTATTTGGCGACTCAGAATGCGTGTTGTATACCTATTTTGGGGGCGTCACAGTTGGTATCAGAGCTTAGGGATATGATTCCTGGCTGAAATGTGAGACAATAACTAGGAGGGGAGAGACGGGGAATTCATTCGCTAGTATGACCTGACTAAGTTTATTTGGTGTTTATTTGGTCGGTCAGAGTATAGGGATAGTATATGACATGACTATTAATCCTTATTTTATGGCAGTATTTAAGAATGGTAGCTGAGAACATTAATAATGGAGTAAATCAGACCGTGGAGACACCTTTGATCACCACCCAGGGAAACGTGCAACAGGAAGACAATATTCCTCCTATAAACAACGTTTCCGAGCAAACGATGAATGATAGAATGTTTAGGAGCTTTTTGCAGTTCATGCAAAATCAGACGAGGGAGACTCGTGTGCAGAATACGGGTGGAAATGATAACAACGCGCGGTTTGTCACAGCTAAGCAATTCAAAGAATTAGGACCACCAGAATTTAAGGGAAAGCCAGATCCGATCATGGCGGAAACGTGGGTCAAGAAAATTACCAAGATATTCGATGTCTTGGGATGCACGGAGGAACAGAAGGTTCCATTCGCCACCTTTATGTTCCGCGGTGAGGCAGACTACTGGTGGGAGTCTGTGAAGCGTACCCATCCTGACGCACTCAACATGTCCTGGGAAACATTTCAAAAACTGTTCAATGACAAGTACTTTCCTGAAAGTATTCGTCATATGAAGGAGGTGGAGTTTATCAGACTGAAACAAAACAACATGACGGTGTCCCAGTACGAGGCGAAGTTTGCAGAGTTATCCAGGTTTGCACCTCATTTGGTCGAAAATTAGGAACGAATGACAAGGATGTTTCTGAGAGGTCTAAAACCCGAGATTGGACAATATCTTATCTCTCATAAATTTTCTTTATATTCAGATGTTGTAAACATGGCTCAATTATTAGAGCGAGATAATGAGTATGTGCAACCGAGGGACCACAACCAGGGTCATACCGGTGGCGGCAGTCATCGAAGCAATGAAAACTAGCAGGGAGGAAAACATTCGGATAAAAGCGGTAACCACTCTTGTGGTAATCGTGGTCGTGATAATAGAAGGAGCGAGTCGGGAGGAGATTTCAAGAAGAGAAGGCACAACAATGATAACGTGAAGACGTCAGCACAAACATCAATTGTTTCTAGGGGAGGAGAACGACCACCGGTCGTATGTTACAAATGTGGGAAATAGGGACATATCAGCCCAAATTGTCCACAACAATCCAAGGTATGTTATAACTATGGAAATGAGGGTCATATAGCTCGAGAGTGTTCTGTAGCAAAACCAAGTTCAGCGGAGATAGTGACTCCAAAAGTTGTCCCGGATAAGTCGAAATCAGCGGTTCCTGGAAGAGCATTTTTTGTGACTGGTCAAAATGCGAGGAACCCGAACGAAGTTAGCACGGGTTAGTTAATTATAAATTTTTGCGAAGTCTATACCTTATTAGATACCGGTTCTACCCATTCATTTATTTCTCCTGCTTGTGCTCAACGTTTAAACTTGACTCCGGAGAAATTAGACTTTGATTTATCTGTGGAAACTCCGTTAGGAGAAACTTTCGTTACATCCACTGTTTATAAATCTTGTTGATCCAAGTTGGCACTATCACATTACCTGTTGATCTTATCTCTTTAAAGATACTTGCATTTGACGTGATTTTAGGGATTAATTGGTTAACTACTCATCATGCCAAAATTGATTGCTTTCGTAAGGTTGTTAGTTTTCATATTCCTAAGCAACCTGTTATTCGAATTCAAGCAACCAAACCATTGAAGTCAAACTCTTTCATATCAAGCCGTAAAGTCATTCGTTTATTGAAAAATGGATGCCAAGTCTTAGCCATGTCATGGACTTGAACAAACATACGTCAGAATTGAATGATATTTCTGTTGTTAGTAAAATCCCTGACGTATTTCCTGAAGAATTTCTTGGCCTACGCGTGATATTGAATTTTGTATCATCTTTGAATCTGGTACAAAACTCACTTCTAAAATCTCATATCGAATAGCTCCTATTGAACTTCAGGAGTTAAAAACCTAACTGTAGAAGTTTGTACCCGAGCCTCTATCTGGTGACTTCCTTTGTGGAATACACTGAAGCCAGACTCTCCGTAGGGGATGCCATATTCTTATGGTAGTAAACTGATAGGTGCCATTGTGACGTGCTATCCAAGATTGGGATATGAGTCACAGTTGAGAGCAACCTAAGTTAGTAATCGAAATACCTAGCTTTCTGGGCTTAACTGGTTACTATCGGAGATTCGTGGAAGGATTTTCTTGAATCGCTACTCCGTTAACTTAGCTGACTCGGAAGGATATCAAATTCGTATTGAGCGAAGAATGCGAAAAGAGTTTCCAAGAACTCAAGTGGAGACTCATTTCGGCACCTGTTCTGATAATACCATCTGGTTCGGATGGATTTGTTATCTACAGCGATGCTTCAGGCAAAGGGTTAGGATGTGTTCTCATGCAACATGGGAAAGTCATAGCCTATGCCTCGCGATAACTCAAAGAATATGAGAGGAATTATCCTACTCATGATTTGGAGTTGGCAGCAGTCGTTTTTGCGTTGAAGATCTGGAGACACTACCTGTATGGGGAGAAAGTGGAGATCTATACAGATCATAAAAGCCTCAAATATTTCTTCACCCAAAAGGAACTCAACATGCGGCAGCGACGTTGGCTCGAGCTGTTAAAAGATTACGATCATACCATCCAATACCATCCTGAAAAAGCAAACGTAGTAGCTGACGCATTGAGTAGAAGATCATATGCGGGTACGAGTGCAATGTTGTTAACACAAAAGCCCATTTTGTATGACTTGCAAAGGATGGAGATAGAGATGAAGGCTCCAAGTACCCACATGATGATATCAAATATATGAGTAGAACCGACTTTAATCGATAAAGTTAAAGCTGCTCAAGCTACGGACATAGAGCTGATGCGTATGAAGAAGAAAGTGCAAGAAGGTGCTATTTCAGAAGCAAGAATCGATGAAGAAGGAATACTTCGAGTCAACTCTAGACTTTGTGTTCCTAACGATTTTGACTTGAAGCATAGAATAATGATGGAGGCACACAACACACCGTTTGCAATCCATCCTGGGAGTACCAAAATGTATCACGATCTTCGACATACATTTTGGTGGAGTAATATGAAAAGAGAGATCGCGGAGTTTATCTCGAGATGTTTAACTTGTCAACGTGTAAAAGCGGAGCATCAAGTACCAAAGGGTCCATTACAACCACTTGAGATTCCGAAATAGAAGTGAGAACACATTACTATGGATTTTGTTATGGGTCTTCCCAAGGTTTCTCAAGGCATAGATGCGATTTGGGTTATTGTTGATAGATTAACCAAGTCCGCTCATTTCTTGCCGATACGTGAGACTTATTCCCTTGAACGTCTTGCTAGTATGTACGTGAACGAGATTGTGAGATTGCATGGCATGCCAGTATCTATAGTTTCGGATCGTGACCCAAGATTCACTTCACGATTTTGGGTTAGCTTGCAGAAAGCTATGGGCACGGATTTACGATTCAGTTCGGCATACCATCCTCAAACGAACGGACAATCAGAGAGGACTATTCAAACTCTTGAAGATCTATTAAGACTCTGTGTCCTAGATCTCAAAGGGAGTTGGGATAAGTACCTACCATTGGTGGAATTCTCCTACAACAACAGTTATCAGGCAAGTATAGGTATGGCTCCATTTGAAGCCTTGTATGGGCGAAAGTGTCGTTCTCCAGTATGCTGGGACGAGGTGGGTGAAGCAACATTGTTGGGACCAGAGTTGGTACGCATGACTACGGAGAAGATCCAAACGATTCGACAACGTATACAAATGGCACAGGATCGACAAAAGAGTTATGCGGATCTTCATCGGAAGGACGTGGAATTTAATATTGGAGATCATGTATTGTTACGTGTTGCACCATGGAAGTGAGATACAAGATTTGGAAAGAGAGGAAAGCTCAATCCAAGATTTGTTGGTCCATTTGAGATTCTTGAGCGAATAGGAAATGTGGCATATAGACTCGCATTACCTCCAAGCATGTCTCGTGTTCATAATATTTTTCACATATCTATGCTTCGTAAATATGTTAAAGACCCGAACCACATTATTGAGTTAGAACCAGACGAGATAGCTGAAGATTTAACGTACGAGGAGGTACCTGTTAAGATCTTGGAAAAGAAAGAGCATGTCCTACGCACGAAGGTTATACCACAAGTTAAGATTTTGTGGAGAAACCATGCTATTGAAGAAATGACCTGGGAGTTGGAATCAGAAATAAAAGCGAGGTATCCTCACCTTTTTAAAACATCAGGTACGTACGTCAATTTCGAGGACGAAATTTCATAAGGAGGGGAGGTTGCAAGACCCCAACTTATTAATGAATAAAATCAAATTTTCTCTAAATATTATTGTGAATAATAAGGAGTTAATTTGATATAATACTTTCGTTATGGGTGAAATGTGTAAATTTTGTAAAATAAACAAGTGGTTATAAAATATTCATTTTGTCGGGGAATATTCGTTTGGTCGTGGAATATTCTTGCTGTCGGGAAATATTCGTACGACGGCGCAGCCTTGTGTGGGCCCCATAACGGAAAGCGATTGGATGAAGAAAACGACAAGTATAAGTTTATAAATAACGGCGTAGTTGTTACCGTTAATACTGTTGGAATACCCGGTGGTTAAAATACAGTAGCACACGGTATTGCACCAATTATTGATTCTTACGTAAGAAGGCACTACTCAATAATTGTTACAGTAGTTATTGTTCAATATTTTATTTTATTGATTCAATAATTGCTGCGTTGATATTTTATAATATTGTTGTTTCAATAATTGTTGCTGCACAGTATTTTTTATTATCAGATCAATAATTCATATTATTTGAATAATATTATTAGATAACATTATTGGCAATGTCTAGAAAGTCCTGTCTAAGGAGAGGTTTGGTCATCTAATTGCGCGCCAGTAAGGAAAAATCCTTATTGGAAAGCCCTCTCTTTCTTAGGAACGGCCTGGTTGTCATAAATGTGATTCTGTAATATTATTTGTGAATAATTAATTATTGATTCATATGATAAGGAAATATTTATTTTATGTGGATATAAATGAGGGATATATTTTTGTGGTTAAAAATGAAGGAGTTAATGTTGAGATTTTTATCAGTATTTTTATCGGAATGGAGGTATTAAAAATCAAGGTTTTTGAGATATTTTACGGGGGTTATAATTTTTAATCCGACCGTTGGATCGTGGTAATTTTTGGATATGTTATACATATATAAGTTGAGTATATGTCCACAAATTTTGAACCGTTAAAAATGAACGTATGATTTATTATGAATTTTACGAGATGACTGGTTCAGAAATTGTTGAATTTTCGGAGTTTATCATTTTGATGGAAAATTCTAGAATTGGTGGGCCCCACTCGTGGTTGGTGAAAAAATGTGCTGAATTATATTTCAAATGTGGTGGGTGGAAATAGTAGCAGGTAAAGCCATCAGGTTGCAGGTCAAGCCTACTAAAATTTTCCTATAAATAGAGGGCTAAGTTAGAATTGAAAATCACACCAGAAACAAGTTTTCTCTCTTTCTCTCTCTAGATTATTGAGTGTATTTTGTGAGTATTTAGATACTTTGAGAGTTTCTATTCATCGGTGCAAGTTTCTTTCAGCCTTATACCGGTATTCCGACCAGAAGTAAGGTAAGGGATATTATTTTCTTCTTAATGATATTATTTTCTTCAATATCATTATGTTGAAATATTGATATGAGTTTTTATCAAATTTGAAACTTTTTGTGTCGGGATTACTATTCACATATACGGCACTATTCACGTATATGGTACTATTCACGAATACGGCACTATTCACCGAAAAATAAATTTTTTCTCTTTTTGTCCAAGATGTCTATTATGGTTACTATCTTTGATTGTATCCATGTTTTGATCTTTATTTTTGAATTCTGCTTCACAATTGATTATTATGAAGTATTATTGATCTTGGATAAACTGTTATACGAATCCCTAATATTTGTCCTTCTGTCTCACTGGATTCGTTTTCTTTAAGATATTTTTTATCATCCTCAGTCCTAAATGATGATATTACTGAATATCTTTGGCCTGTAGTGCAAAGATGTATGATTACTTGATGAATATATTTGGCCTGTAGTGCAAAGATGAACAGGTGTTGAGATGAACATGACTGACAGGTGATACAAATGAATATCTTTGGCCTGTAGTGCAAAGATGAATATTTGGTTAAAGATGATTATTAATCGATGTTACAGGGATAAAATATTGATGATGGACTTTTAAATCTTAGAAGATAGTAGAATTCTTTCTCTACTTGACTCTTCTAATGGTTTGATGTTTCCGCTGCAGTTGTTGATCTAAAACTTGTTGTCGATTATATTCTATCAGATTTTTCCCTGTTGAAGACTAACGATAATTTGTTGTATATTATCTTAGTCATAATATTTTTTACTGGGCTAGTTGAGCTCACCCTTTTCCTTTTTGTTCCATTTCTCTTCTCAGGAGGTGAGAACGTAGCAGGATCTAGTCGGGGTATGGAGTGATGGTTCTAGAAAGATGTTTTAGCAGTCCTCACTATTTCTGTAAAATAGTGTTTGAATAATTGTAATGAGGATTTATTTGAGTGTGGATATTGTTCAGAAGATAATATTTGTATTTAAACTCACAGTATGTGTTGTCGTATTTTGCACGATAATTGTATTATTGAAGTTGTAGTTTGTTTCTGTACCATGTATTTGGCGACTCAGAATGGGTGTTGTATACCTTTTTTGGGGGCGTCACAATGATCATGACCACTGGTGATACTAACGAATATCATTGGCCCGTAGTGCATGGATAATTCGATGATGTGAAATATTTATTGAGTTGTGTTATAGAGATAAAATATTAATGATGAATTTTTAAATCATAGAAGATAGTAGACATCATGCTTTACTTGACTCTTCTAATGGATTGCTCGTTCCACTGCAGTTGTTGATCTAAACTTGTTGTCTATTGTATTCTATCAGTTTTTACACTATTGATTACTAAGGATAATTTATTCTACATTGTCTTAGTCATAATTTTCTTTACTGGGCTAGTTGAGCTCACCCTTTTTTTTTCATTGTTCTCGTCAGAAAATGAGAATATAGCTGGGACTAGTCAGGGAATGGAGTGATGGTCCAAGATAGTTACTATAGTAGTCCTCACTATTCTATAAAATAGTGTGATAATAATTGTAACGATGACTTTATTTGAGTTTGGATATTGTCTACGAGATAAAATTTGTATTAAAACTCATAGCTTATGTTTTGTCGTATTTTGCACGACAGTTAATAATTGTATAATTGAAGTTGTATTTAAATTCTATACCATGTATTTGGAAATTCAGAATGAGCTGTGTGGACCTATTTTGGGGGAATCACAGTCATATGGGAAAACGTGTAAAACTCACGTGGTTAAATAAAATTTACCCTAGATAATGAGATGTTTATTTTAAAAATTGTAAGTGAGTTTTATCCGAAAAACCAAATCAATAGTTACATAAGATTTTTCTTAAATTACTTTAATAACCATAAAATTATAATCTTTTTAATATAATATATGAGAGTGATTCATAGGCAAAGTTGGAAAAGAGCCACTATTATCTAACGCAAATCTTACCGTGCATTCATTTGATCTAAAAGTTAGAATTACTCTCATTTGCATAACTGTTATGCAGATGATATGTGACGCCCCCAAAATAGGTATAAATCACCCATTCTGAGTCGCAAAATACATGGTACAGAATACAAATACAAACTTAAATATACAGCATGAGCTGTGAGTTTTAATACAAATATTGTCTTCTAGACAGTATTCAAACTCAAAATAAGTCCTCAACATTATCACACTATTTTACAGAATAGTGAGGACTACTAATGAACCATCTCGAACCATCACTCCATTCCCCGACTAGTCCCGACTATGTTCTCATTTCCTGAAGAGAACAATGAAAGCAAAGGGTGAGCTCAACTAGCCCAGTAAAAAATATTATGACTAAGATAATGCAGAATAAATTATCGTTAGCTTTCAACAGTGTTAAACTGATAAAATATAATAAATATCAAGTTTAACTGCATCGAAACAAGTAATCCATTAGAAGAGTCAAGTAGAGCATGATATCTACTATCTTCTACGTTCTAAGATTTAAGAGTTTATCATCAATTTTATCGCTGAGACTCAGCTCAATAAATAGTATCACAACCACGAATTATCAATGCACTATGGGCCAAGAATATTCGTGTTTTTACCAATGATCATGATCATACCGAATAATCCCTAGTTATAATTATACCAACAACTGTCCATCAATGCACTACGGGCCACTGAGGACTTTTATCACATCATTTGTAATATTACGGGTCATGATTATACCGAATGATTCCTGGTCATAATCATACCAATCAACAGTTCATCTATGCACGTAAGCCAAAGATGACTTTCATCAGGATGATGACAATGATATAAGAATTCAATTAAGTGAAAGCAAATGATAAATTTTAAAGATTTATAATTTAATTTATCCAGAATTCAATAATATCCAAATTGTCAACATGATACTGCTTTGTGGAGTAAAATTCAAGAATAATATTGTATCAAAAATGATTTGGACCGCAAAAAAATTAATTTTTATCATGAATAGTACCTGAGTGAATAGTACCATGTGAATAGTACTTCAGGAATAGTACCCCGTGAATAGTACCGTATAAATGAATACTACTCATGGACAGTACTCCGATATGAAAAACTTAAAATTTAACAAGAATGTGTAGAAAATATCCTTGTGAAACGATACTAGATGAAGCGCAAATTTTAAAGATATTCTACTAATTTCACGGAGTATTAGAAGCAATGCTTTAACAAAATGAGGGTATAATTAGGAATACGAGACGAAATAATATTACTCACATACTACAGAGTATGGAAGAAAATATTATTCCTTATGTATTGAACAAAAATAATATCCCTTACCTCAGAAGAAGACTGGATACTGGAATAGTAAAGTAGCAGACTTCTCTTCTTCTTTCTCTCTATAGCTTCTCCCTCTATAATTGCTCTTGTAAATTTTAGTGTATTGGTGAGAATGAAAGAACAATGAGCATCTATTTATAGGAAAACATAGTTTCGATAATTGCACGTTTTAGGACTCGAAATATTATAGTATAATACCTTCATCTTTTCCTTTATTTTTAATTTAGTCCTGGAAGTATTATCAATCTTGCACCACCTCCCCTAATAGTACATCATGTGAATCAATAGTTCTATACATGTGAAAAAAAATAATTACAGTATAGTACCTTCATCTATACCTCTATTTTTAATTTAGTCATGCAAGTTTTATCAATCTTGCACCACCTCCCCTAATAGTACATAGATATGAATCAATAGTACACACATGTGAATAAATAGTTATAAACATGTGAATTAATAGCAATTAATTGCTCACTTATCTGATTAATTACCCGATTGGTCAATATAACCTCCAGACATCAATTATTATCAGAATAGATGTCGATTTCCACTAACATTATTAATCCCTACACAATGAAAATATCAATTTTATCTTTAATCAACACGAAATTATTCATCATTAATATTATAACTCATAATATTTAACAGTCAGATCATTCCCAGGAAAGAGGTGGCTTTTCGATAAGGATTTCTCCCTATTGGCGCGCAATTAGGTGACCAAATCTCTCCTCGACAGAAATTTTTAGACATCGTCAATATTGCAAATAATAATATGAATAACTTTGTCATCTCAATTATTGATTTAATAATATATAAAATATTGACAATAATTGAATCAAATAACGTGAGATACTATGCAGCAATTACTGTAGCAATAATTGAATATAACTGAATGACTTCTCACGTAAGCATCAATAATCAATGCCGTGTGCTACTATGCAACCACGCGTATTACTGTACTTTTACTACCGGGTAGTTCAACAGTTTAACGTTAAAACTTTCGCCGTTATTTTTATAACAAGATATTTCTGTTGTTTTCTAACTACGACAATACTTCCGTTGTGGGGTCCACCAATGATTGTGCCGTCGTACAAATATTCCATGTTAAAACGAATATTCTCCGACCAATCGAATATTATATAACCACTTGCTTACTTTGCCAAAATTTGTAAATAATACCCACAACTATAACATTATATCAAATCCACACCATAATATTCAAAAATATATTTCGAGAAAAATTAATCTTTATTCATAAAAGTTGGGGTCTTACATGATAGACCTCATCCGTACAATAGTGTGTAAATGGTGTATTCCATCTGCATAACTATTGTGCGGACGAGAACTCAGAAATTATATCACAACTGCACAATAGTTATACGGGTAGTATATCCCTTTTACATAACTGTTGTGTGGACGGGAGTAATTCTAGTTTTTGGATCAATGAATGAATGGTAGGATATGCGTTAGATAATAAGGGCTCACATCCAACTTTGACTTATCCATAACACGTACTTGTTACGGATCCTATAATATAGGAAATACACCATCTCTACCACCCATTTTAAACATCAACGAACGAGATTCAAAAAGCCAAAACTATCATCCACCATTAATATTAGCAGATGGCTAAAAAACATAATTCATCTAGACACTAATAAAAATTCTTCATCCTTTTTGTGCGAGTAAGTGTTTGACATTATTAACTAGGGTTTATGAACCCGGGTTAAGGGTTTATGAACCCCTTTATTAACAAGGATTTAAGGTTTATTAACCTTATTAACTCTTGATTAATAAACCATAAACTCTAATTAGTAAATCCTAAACCCTAGTTAATAAATTATAAATCATAAATCTTGGTTAATAAAACCTAAATCATAGTTAATAAACTCTTAGTCGTTGTTTATAAATTCTAGATCGTAGTTAATAAATCTTAAACTGTAGTTAATAAAGACAAACTCATTCTCGTGTGGAAGTTGATTAGCGTTCGTTGTTATTAGTAGTGGATAAATTGTATTTTTTTAATCGTCCGTTATTATTAGTAGCGGATGACTGATTTAACTTTTTTAATTTCGTCTGTTGATATTTACAATAAATTGTAGAAATAATGTATGCCCTTTAAAAATCCGTAATAAATACGTGTTATTGATCATTTCTCTCTCTCTCTATATATATAGAGAGAGAATATAAAAATGATTTTGAAGAGTGAGTGTGATTAACATAAAAAAACCCAACTTCAACCGCGAGTAAATTAAGAAAAAAGGAAGGAAATCCTTTGACACTTGGGGACTGTTTGTTACGCACTGAATGATTGAATGGCTGAATCGGTCACCCATTCAGTGCGTTTATTTTGGAAAAAAAAATCATCAAAATGGCTGAATCGGTCATATATTCAAACAATTTGGACTGAATGATTTAGCGTCATTTTTTTGGCTGAATGTGCTGAATGTTTGTTGAATGAAGTATTATATATATATATATATATATATATATATATATATATATATATATATATATATATATATATATATATTTATAATATTAACTATTATATTAAGTAATTTTAAATAAATTTATAACAATTTTGAATTTTTTCAGAGGGGTAAAATAATAAAAATTTGTTTTCGGACAATATATACGCAATATAATTATAAAATAAATATGATAAGGTACTGCAATTTATCTTAAATAAATAATTTTAATTTTCTTAATTATTTAGGCATTTCATTTTGTATGTTGTTAAACTATATTTTATTTATATTAAACTGATTATTTATTACTTTCTCTATTTAAAAATATAAGATCATTATTGATATTTTAGAGTCAATTTAAAATACTTTTGAATATAAAATTAATAAATATTTATTTAATTATAATGATAAAATAATGACTGCTATAAATTATTTAAAAAGTGGTACTAGTTGAGTATTATTTAATTTAGTATTTCAAGACGAAAATGTCCCTTAATAAACAAATACAAATTATATGTTTCCTTTCATCAAATAGAGATGTAACGAAAGATAAATTAAATGTTTTAAATAATTATCAAATTATTTCAATTATAGGTCATTATTAGTTAAATTATGTGGAATTGCCAAATATTAGTAGGACATTTAGCTTTCCAAACAAACCCATTATTAGTTGTCCACCTTATTAGTGGAGATTAATCAAATTTTAGGATATAGGATACTTAATACAAAAAATTTAAATACCTCGACGCTTATTAGAGACCATAATTATTATTTTCATACGTAAGAGTCACGTACTTACTACCCGTGCAGAAGAACATTATCAATATTTTTAACTAATGTTAGAGACACAAACTATTTTATAAATATTTTACAAATTATTGATGTGACATATTCCACCTCAACATATTGTGTGGGACCGAAGACTACATTGAAATAATTTGTTGATCAATACGCTGAGGTGGAGTATGTCACATAAGCAGTTTGTAAAATATTTATAAAATAGTTTGTCTGTAGCATTACTCAATATTTTTTAATTTTTGTATAGAAATATCAGTTTCCTATTATATTAGTAATTTATTTATAGAGAAGTTACTAATTTGATAAGTTTTTCACGTGATCTGGTTGATAATCCGTACAATGCACGAGCTAGTTTGAATAAAAGATTTAATAATTTATCAGATATTCATGTCAAAAAAGGACTGGAACTACACAATCTATATATACCAATGTTAACTCATATCCCACAATTTCAGATTAAATAATGAGTTCAGTCAATATTAGAGAAAAGAATTAAAGAGAAATACATACCTTAAATATTTGTTAGTAAACTGGCTGTCACACTCCGTTTTTAATTATAAATGAAAATTCCTTTTTTTTAAAAAAATAATCATGCCTTTTAATTTCTTCTTTTGTAAAAAAAAGGCAATAAATTTAGTAATTTTCACATTCTTTACCTTATAAATATATTTTCTTTGTGGCATTTCTGTAAGACCTCAACTTATTAATAAATGAAATTAAATTTTCTCTATTTATTATTTTGAAGTAGAAAGGGTTGATTTGATTAATGTGGTTAGTTATGGGTAAAATGCACAAATATTTTAAATAAGCAAGTGGTTATAAAATATTCATTTTTGGTCGGTGAATATTCGTTTGGTCGTGGAATATTCTTGCTATCGGGGAATATTCGTACGACGGCGCAGCCTTGTGTGGGCCCATAACGGAAAGCGATTGGATGAAGAAAACGACAAGTATAAGTTGTTTATAATTAACGGCGTAGTTGTTACCGTTAATACTGTTGGAATACCTGGTGGTTAAAATACAGTAGCACACGGTATTGCACCAATTATTGATTCTTACGAAGGAATGCACTACTCAACAATTGTTACAGTAGTTACTGTTCAATATTTTATTTTATTGATTCAATAATTGCTGCATTGATATTTTATATTATTGTTGTTTCAATAATTGTCACTGCACAGTATTTTCCATTATCAGATCAATAATTCATATTATTTGAATAATATTATTAGATAACATTATTGACAATGTCTAGAAAGTTCTATTTAAGGAGAGGTTTGGTCATCTAATTGCGCGCCAGTAAGGAGAAATTCTTATTGGAAAGCCCCCTCTTTCTTGGGAACGGCCTGGTTGTCATAAATGTGATTCTGTAATATTATTTGTGAATAATTAATTATTGATTCATATGATAAGGAAATATTTATTTTATGTGGATATAAATGAGGGATATATTTTTGTGGTTAAAAATGAAGGAGTTAATGTTGAGATTTTTATCAGTATTTTTATCGGAATGGAGGTATTAAAAATTAGGATTTTTGAAATATTTTGCGGGGGTTATAATTTTTAATCTGACCGTTGGATCGTGGTAATTTTTGGATATGTTATACATATATAAGTTGAGTATATGTCCACAAATTTTGAACCATTAAAAATGAACGTATGATTTATTATAAATTTTACGAGATGACTGGTTCAGAAATTGTTAAATTTTCGGAATTTATCATTTTAGTAGAAAATTCTAGAATTGGTGGGCCCCACTCTTGGTTGGTGAAGAAATATGCTGAGATTTTTATTCAAATGTGGTAGGCTTGAATAGTAGCAGGTAAAGTCATCAGGTTGTAGGTTAAGTCTGCTTCGGCGTGCTAACATTTTCCTATAAATAGAGGGCTAAGTTAGAATTGAAAATCACACCAGAAACAAGTTTTCTCTCTTTCCCCCTCTAGATTATTGAGTGTATTTTGTGAGTATTTAGATACTTTGAGAGTTCCTATTCATCAGAATAAGTTTTTTTCAGCCTTATACCGGTATTCCGACCAGAAGTACTGATATTTTGAGGTAAGGGATATTATTTTTTTCTTAAATGATATTATTTTCTTCAATATCATTATGCTGAAATATTGATATGAGTTTTTTTTATCAAATTTAGAACTTTTTGTGTCAAGATTACTATTCACATATACAGCACTATTCACGTATACGGCACTATTCACGAATACGACACTATTCACCGAAAAATAAAATTTTTTCTTTTTTTTCAAGATATCTATTATGGTTACTATCTTTGATTGTATCCATGTTTTGATCTTTATTTTTGGATTCTGCTTCACAATTGATTATTATGAAGTATTATTGATCTTGGATAAACTGTTATACGAATCCCTACTATTTGTCCTCCTGTCTCACTGGATTCGTTTTCTTTAAGATATTTTTCATCATCCTCAGTCCTAAATGATGATATTACTGAATATCTTTGGCCTGTAGTACAAAGATGTATGATTACCTGATGAATATCTTTGGCCTGTAGTGCAAAGATGAACAGGTGTTGAGATGAACATGACCGACTGGTGATACAAATGAATATATTTGGCCTGTAGTGCAAAGATGAATATTTGGTTAAAGATGATTATTAATTGATGTTACAGGGATAAAATATTGATGATGAACTTTTAAATCTTAGAAGATAGTAGAATTCATTCTCTACTTGACTCTTCTAATGGTTTGCTGTTTCCGCTGCAGTTGTTGATCTAAAACTTATTGTCGATTATATTCTATCAGATTTTTCCCTGTTGAATACTAATGATAATTTGTTGTATATTATCTTAGTCATAATATTCTTTACTGGGCTAGTTGAGCTCTCCCTTTTCCTTTTTGTTCCATTTTTCTTCCCAGGAGGTAAGAACATAGCAGGATCTAGTCGGGGTATGGAGTGATGGTTCTAGAAAGATATTTTAGCAGTCCTCACTATTTCTGTAAAATAGTGTTTGAATAATTGTAATGAAGACTTATTTGAGTGTGGATATTGTCTAGAAGACAATATTTGTATTTAAACTCACAGTATGTGTTGTCGTATTTTGCACGACAATTGTATTATTGAAGTTGTAGTTTGCTTTTTGTACCATGTATTTGGCGACTTAGAATGGGTGTTGTATACCTATTTTGGGGGCGTCACAGTTGGTATCAGAGCTTAGGGATATGATCCCTGGCTGAGATGTGAGACAAGAACTAGGAGGGGAGAGACGGAGAATTTCTTCGCTAGTATGACCTGACTAAGTTTATTTGGTGTTTATTTGGTCGGTCAGAGTATAGGGATAATATATGACATGACTATTAACCCTTTTTTTATGCAGTATTTAAGAATGGCAGCTGAGAACGTTAATAATGGAGTAAATCAGACCGTGGAGACACCTT
Organism: Panax notoginseng; assembly: GCA_016801055.1. NCBI lineage: Eukaryota > Viridiplantae > Streptophyta > Magnoliopsida > Apiales > Araliaceae > Panax > Panax notoginseng. The sequence goes on along the minus strand of CM029013.1, from coordinate 263,673,558 downwards.
TGATCACCACCCAGGGGAACGTGCAACAGGAAGGCAATATTTCTCCTGTAAACAACGTTACCGAGCAAACGATGAATGATGGAATATTTAGGAGTTTTTGCAATTCATGCAAAATCAGACGAGGGAGGCTCCTGTGCAGAATACGGGTGAAAGTGATAACAACGCGTGGTTTGTCACAGCCAAGCAGTTCAAAGAATTAGGACCACCAGAAATTAAGGGAAAGCCGAATCCGATCATGGCGGAAACGTGGGTCAAACAAATTACCAAGATATTCGATGTCTTGGGATGCACGGAGGAACAGAAGGTTCCATTCGCCACCTTTATGTTCCGCAGTGAGGCAGACTGCTGGTGGGAGTCAGTGAGGCGTACCCAGCCTGACGCACTCAACATGTCCTGGGAAACATTTCAGAAACTGTTCAATGACAAGTACTTTCCTGAAAGTATTCGTCATATGAAGGAAGTGGAGTTTATCATACTGAAACAAAACAACATGATGGTGTCCCAGTACGAGGCGAAGTTTGTAGAGTTATCCAGGTTTGCACCTCATTTGGTCAAAAATGAGGAACAAATGACAAGGATGTTTCTAAGAGGTCTAAAACCCGAGATTCGACAATATCTTATCTCTCATAAATTTTCTTTATATTCAGATGTTGTAAACAAGGCTCAATTATTAGAGCGAGATAATGAGTATGTGCAACCGAGGGACCACAACCAGGGTCATACCGGTGACAGCAGTCATCAGAGCGATGATAACCAACGAGGAGGGAAAAATACGAACAAAGGCGGTAACCACTTGGGTGGTCATCATGGCCATGATAATAGGAGAGGTGAGTCAAGTGGAAATTTCAGAAAGAGGAGATTCAACAATGACGGGAAGACATCAGCAGCTGCACCAGCACCAACAACAAATTCTAGGGGAGGAGAACGACCGCCAGTTAGATGTTACAAATGCGGGAAAGAGGGACATATAAGCCCAAACTGTCCATAACAATCCAAGGTATGTTACAACTGTGAAAAGGAAGGCTACATAGCTTGGGATTGTTCTGTAGCAAAACTAAGTTCAACGGGGATGGTGACTCCAAGGGCTGTCCCGGATAAGTCGAAATTAGCGGTTCCTAGAAGAGCGTTTGTCGTGACAGGCCAAAACGTGAGGAACCCGAACGAGGTGATCACAGGTAAGCTAATCATAAACTCTTACGAAGTTTATACCTTATTTCCTGCTTGTGCTCAACGTTTAAACTTGACTCTGGAGAAATTAGACTTTGACTTATCTGTTGAAACTCCGTTGGGTGAAACCTTCGTTACATCTACAGTTTATAAATCTTGCATGATCCAAGTTGGCACTATCACATTACCTGTTGATCTTATCTCTTTAAAGATACTTGCTTTTAATGTGATTTTAGGAATTGATTGGTTAACCACTCATCATGTTAAAATTGATTGTTTTCGTAATGTTGTTAGTTTTCATATTCCTAACCAACCTGTCATACGAATTCAAACTACTAAACCACTAAAATCAGTCACTGTCATATCAAGCCACAAAGCTATTCGTTTATTGAAAAACGGATGTTAAGCTTTCTTAGCCCATGTTATGGATTTGAACAAAGACAAGTCAGATTTGAATAATATTTCTATTGTTAGAGAATTTTCCGATGTATTTCCTGAAGAACTTCCTGGTCTACCTCCAGAACGTGAAGTTGAATTCTTTATTGACTTTGAACCCGGTACAAAGCCCATTTCTAAAACCCCATATCGAATGGATCCTATTGAACTTCAGGAGTTAAAAGTCCAATTACAGGAGTTATTAGACATCGGTTTTATTCGTCCTAGTACATCTCCTTGGGGTGCTCCTGTTTTATTCGTAAAGAAGAAAGACGGGAGTATGCGACTTTGTATCGACTATAGGGAATTGAACCATGTTACCATCAAGAATAGGTATCCGCTACCTCGCATTGATGACCTGTTTGACCAGTTGCAAGGAGCACAATTCTTTTCAAAGATCGATCTTCGTTCTGGATATCATCAGCTGAAGATTAAAACTGAGGATATTCCAAAGACTGCCTTCAGAACTCGGTACGGGCATTATGAATTCTTAGTCATGTCTTTTAGATTGACTAATGCTCCTGCTGCTTTCATGGATATGATGAACCGTGTATTCAAAGAATATTTAGATCAGTTTGTTGTTGTCTTTATTGATGACATCCTCATCTATTCCAAAAGTTGTGAAGATCATGAGCGCCATTTGAAGTTGGTACTGCAAAGGCTTCGTGAAAACAAGCTATATGCCAAATTGAAGAAATACGAGTTCTGGCTTGAGGAAGTAGCATTCCTTGGGCACGTGGTGTGAAAACATGGAGTATCTGTCGACCCGGCGAAGATTGAAGCCATACAAAGTTGGGAGCAACCGAAGTCGGTGACCGAAGTACGTAGCTTTCTGGGCTTAGCTGGGTATTATCGGAGATTCGTGGAAGGATTTTCTAGAATCGCTACTCCGTTAACTCAGCTGACTCGGAAGGATACAAAATTCGGTTGGAGCGAGGATTGTGAGAAGAGTTTTTAAGAACTCAAGAGGAGACTCATTTCGACACCTGTTCTGGAAATACCATCTGGTTCGGATGGATTTGTTATCTACAGCGATGCTTCAGGCAAAGGGTCAGGATGTGTTCTCATGCAACATGGGAAAGTCATAGCCTATGCCTCGCGACAACTTAAAGAATATGAGAGGAATTATCCTACTCATGATTTAGAGTTGGCAGCAGTCGTTTTTGCGTTGAAGATTTGGAGACACTACCTGTATAGGGAGAAAGTGGAGATCTATGCGGATCATAAAAGCCTCAAATATTTCTTCACGCAAAAGGAACTCAACATGCGACAACGACGTTGGCTTGAGCTGTTGAAAGATTACGATCATACCATCCAATATCATCCTGGAAAAGCGAACGTAGTAGTTAACACATTGAGTAGAAGATCATACGCGGGTACGAGTGCAATGGTGTTAACACAAAGGCCCATTTTGTATGATTTGCAAAGGATGGAAATAGAGATGAAGGCTCCAAGTACCCACATGATGATATCAAATATACGAGTAGAACCGACTTTAATTGATAAAGTTAAAGCCGCTCAAGCTACGGACATAGAGCTGATGCGTATGAAGAAGAAAGTGCAAGAAGGTGCTATCCAGACGCAAGAATCGATGAAGAAGGAATACTTCGAGTCAACTCCAGACTTTGTGTTCCTAACGATTTTGACTTGAAGCATAGAATAATGATGGAGGCACACAACACACCGTTTACAATCCATCCTGGGAGTACCAAAATGTATCACGATCTTTGACATATATTTTGGTGGAGCAATATGAAAAGAGAGATCGCAGAGTTTATCTCGAGGTGTTTAACTTGTCAACGTGTAAAGGCGGAGCATCAAGTGCCAAAGGGTCCATTGCAACCACTTGAGATCCTGAAATGGAAGTGGGAACACATTACCATGGATTTCGTTACAGGTCTTCCCAAGGTTTCTCAAGGCATAGATACGATTTGGGTCATTGTTGATAGATTAACCAAGTCTGCCCATTTCTTGCCTATACGTGAGACTTATTCCCTTGAACGTTTTGCTAGTATGTACGTGAATGAGATTGTGAGATTGCATAGCATGCCAGTATCCATAGTTTCGGATCGTGACCCAAGATTCACTTCACGATTTTGGGTTAGCTTGCAGAAAGCTATGGGCACGAATTTACGATTTAATTCAGCATACCATCCTCAAACGGACGGGCAATCAGAGAGGACTATTCAAACCCTTGAAGATCTATTAAGACTCTGTGTTCTAGATTTCAAAGGAAGTTGGGATAAGTACTTGCCACTGGTGGAATTCTCCTACAACAACAGTTATCAGGCAAGTATAGGTATGGCTCCATTTGAAGCCTTATATGGACGAAAGTGTCGTTCTCCAGTATGCTGGGACGAGGTGGGTGAAGCAACATTGTTGGGACCAGAATTGGTACGCATAACTACAGAGAAGATCCAAATAATTCGACAACGTATACAAACGACACAAGATCGACAAAAGAGTTATGCGGATCTTCATCGAAAGGATGTAGAATTCAATATTGGGGATCATGTATTGTTACGTGTTGCACTATGGAAGGGAGTTACAAGATTTGGGAAGAGAGGAAAGCTCAATCCACGATTTGTCGGTCCATTTGAGATTCTTGACCGAATAGGAAATGTGGCCTATAGACTCGCATTACCTCCAAGCATATCTCGTGTTCATAATGTTTTTCACCTATCTGTGCTTCGTAAATATGTGAAAGACCCGAACCACATAATTGAGTTAGAACCAGACGAGATAGCCGAAGATTTAACGTACGAGGAGGTACCTGTTAAGATCTTGGATAGGAAAGAGCATGTTCTACGCACGAAGGTATACCACAAGTTAAGGTTTTGTGGAGAAACAATGCTATTGAAGAAATGACCTGGGAGTTGGAATCAAAAATGAAAGCGAGGTATCCTCACCTTTTCTAAACACCAGGTACGTACGTCAATTTCGAGGACTAAATTTCATAAGGAAGGGAGGTTGTAAGACCCCAACTTATTAATAAATGAAATTAAATTTCCTCTATTTATTATTTTGATTTGATTAATGTGGTTAGTTATGGGAAAAATGCGCAAATATTTCAAATAAGCAAGTGGTTATAAAATATTCATTTTTGGTCGGTGAATATTCGTTTGGTCGTAGAATATTCTTGCTGTCGGGGAATATTCGTACGACGGCGCAGCCTTGTGTGGGCCCCATAACAGAAATCGAATAGATGAAGAAAACGACAAGTATAAGTTGTTTATAATTAACGGCGTAGTTGTTACCGTTAATACTGTTGGAATACCTGGTGGTTAAAATACAGTAGCACACGGTATTGCACCAATTATTGATTCTTACGAAGGAAGACACTACTCAATAATTGTTACAGTAGTTACTGTTTAATATTTTATTTTATTGATTCAATAATTGCTGCATTGATATTTTATATTATTGTTGTTTCAATAATTGTCACTGCACAGTATTTCCCATTATCAGATCAATAATTCATATTATTTGAATAATACAATTAGATAACATTATTGACAATGTCTAGAAAGTTATGTCTAAGGAGAGGTTTGGTCATCTAATTGCGCGCTAGTAAGGAGAAATTCTTATTGGAAAGCCCCCTCTTTCCTAGGAACGGCCTGGTTGTCATAAATGTGATTCTGTAATATTATTTGTGAATAATTAATTATTGATTCATATGATAAGAAAATATTTATTTTATGTGGATATAAATGAGGGATATATTTTTGTGGTTAAAAATGAAGGAGTTAATGTTGAGGTTTTTATCAGTATTTTTATCGGAATGGAGGTATTAAAAATCAGGGTTTTTGAGATATTTTGCGGGGGTTATAATTTTTAATCCGACCGTTGGATCGTGGTAATTTTTGGATATGTTATACATATATAAGTTGAGTATATGTCCACAAATTTTGAACCGTTAAAAATAAACGTATGATTTATTATAAATTTTACGAGATGACTGGTTCAGAAATTGTTGAATTTTTGGAGTTTATCATTTTGGTAAAAAATTCTAGAATTGGTGGGCCCCACTCTTGGTTGGTGAATAATTATGCTGAGATTTTTATTCAAATGTGGTAGGCTTGAATAGTAGCAGGTAAAGACATCAGGTTGCAGGTTAAGTCTGCTTCGACGTGCTAACATTTTTCTATAAATAGAGGGCTAAGTTAGAATTGAAAATCACACCAGAAATAAGTTTTCTCTCTTTCTCTCTCTAGATTATTGAGTGTATTTTGTGAGTATTTAGATACTTTGAGAGTTTCTATTCATCAGAACAAGTTTCTTTCAGCCTTATACCGGTATTCCGACCAGAAGTACGGATATTTTGAGGTAAGGGATATTATTTTCTTCTTAAATGATATTATTTTCTTCAATATCATTATGCTGAAATATTGATATGAGTTTTTTTTATCAAATTTGGAACCTTTTTGTGTCAGGATTACTATTCACGTATACGGCACTATTCACTGAAAAATAAATTTTTTTCTTTTTGTCCAAGATATCTATTATGGTTACTATCTTTGATTGTATCCATGTTTTGATCTTTATTTTTGAATTCTGCATCACAATTGATTATTATGAAGTATTATTGATCTTGGATAAACTGTTATACGAATCCCTAGTATTTGTCCTCCTGTCTCACTGGATTCGTTTTCTTTAAGATATTTTTCATCATCCTCAGTCCTAAATGATGATATTACTGAATATCTTTGGCCTGTAGTGCAAAGATGTATGATTACCTGATGAATATCTTTGGCCTGTAGTGCAAAGATGAACAGGTGTTGAGATGAACATGACCGACTGGTGATACAAATGAATATATTTGGCCTGTAGTGCAAAGATGAATATTTGGTTAAAGATGATTATTAATTGATATTACAGGGATAAAATATTGATGATGGACTTTTAAATCTTAGAAGATAGTAGAATTCATTCTCTACTTGACTCTTCTAATGGTTTGCTGTTTCCACTGCAGTTGTTGATCTAAAACTTGTTGTCGATTATATTTTATCAGATTTTTCCCTGTTGAATACTAATGATAATTTGTTGTATATTATCTTAGTCATAATATTCTTTACTGGGCTAGTTGAGCTCACCCTTTTCCTTTTTGTTCTATTTTTCTTCTCAGGAGGTGAGAACATAGCAGGATCTAGTCGGGGTATGGAGTGATGGTTCTAAAAAGATGTTTTAGCAGTCCTCACTATTTCTGTAAAATAGTGTTTGAATAATTGTAATGAAGACTTATTTGAGTGTGGATATTGTCTAGAAGACAATATTTGTATTTAAACTCACAGTATGTGTTGTCGTATTTTACACGACAATTGTAATATTGAAGTTGTAGTTTGCTTTTTGTACCATGTATTTGGCGACTCAGAATGGGTGTTGTATACCTATTTTGGTGGCGTCACAATTTTAACAAACATCTAATGTGCAACGTCCCATGTCATCTCTACATATCCAACATCCAAAAAGTTCATGCTTCTTTTTGTAATTTCCCGAGAACCAACATAGGAAATCAATCTATAACAATTAAAAATGTTCTGCAATCTGAAATTATATTTTTAACAAACTTGGCATTGGAAATGGATTAGAAATTAAGTTGATGAAACCGAATAGTTCAAACACTAACATATCCAATTGATGAAGTGATGAAGATACAACCCATACTTTTTTTAAATAGAAGAACATATCAATTTGTTTATTGTGTTAGGTAACTCTTCGATTCCTATTATGAGAAGGAATCATATTTTTAATAGGAGTATTATTTTGAAAGTAGTCTTATTTGTAATAGATATATTATTATGTGAGAGTATCCTAATTAGATTAGGAAAGAGAAGTTGTGGGTACTCTATAAATAAAATTTTGTGTTTAGAGAGAGGTAGAACACAACCAAGAGGCAATAACATCCTAGAGAATTAAGAGAGTGTGTGATTGAGTCTTGGGTTGTTGTGTAAGGTAGGTTTTTTTCCGCTTTTATTCTGTACAAAAGGTTATACCGTAAAGATTAATATTTTGAAGTTGGTTTTGTGGATTAGGTCACTGAGGACCAAACCACATTAAATATTGTTTTGTTTTTCTTTCTTAAGTATTATTGTTTATTTTGCGCGACTTAATCCCCAATAAGTGGTATCAAGAGTTAGGTTGATAGGATTTGAGGTAAAGGGAATTATTTCGCGTAATATGATGGCGACGAATTTGGGTAAATTTGAGTTTCCAATCTTCAATGGGAAAACAAATTACACACTACAGCAGAATAACGTGTAAGATCTTTTGGTGTTGCAAGGTATTGATTAAACTTTGAAAGAGAAAAAATCAGACGAGGTGAAAGATGCAAATTGACAGACAATTCGCAAGAAGACGGTAAGCACAATACGTTCGTCATTAGCACCTGATATAAAGTATGATGTGTTGAAAAAAACTGATCCGAAAAAATTATAGAAAAAGTTTGAGAAGAGTTATGCTTCGAAGTCGCTAACCAACAGATTGTGCTTGAAGATAGAATTGTGCTCCTTGAAAATGGATGAAAGGACAAATATCTATAATCATCTAAATGCTTTTAATAGGTTAGTATCTTAATTGTTGAATACAAATGGAAAATTAGAATATGAGAAAAAGTCATTGCTTTTATTATCATCTTTGTCCTAGTCTTACAGGTCGATAGTGCAAACACTATTGGTGGGAAAACTAATTTTGATTTTAGATGAGGTAGTTACTGTTTTGCGAGAAAGTTAAAAGTTGATGGCAGGAGAGAACAATAACATTGGTGAGCAAACACTAACTGTGAAGGGTTCTAATCAAGGGAGACGTCAATAAAGAGATAATAGTAGAGGAAGACCAAGATCCAGACTAAGAGATTGTTAGTAAAATTGAAGTGCTCTATATATATAAGATTTATCTGTTGTACACCAAAGTTGATATGCATAATATGTCAATACCAGTACTTGTTATTATGTCCTTAAGACAATTATACCCTCCTTACGGTGCTCAGAGTTAATAGAACTTGTTTCCTAGAATACAATGATAACGTATGCTATAGCAGCACTACAAATATCATATACCACGAACCAAAGAAAATGCTCTGAACTTCTCTCTCAAATAAACTATGAATAATTTATGTAACAATGAAAACTAACATGCTTGAATGCTTGAAAATGGAATGATTGAAATAGCTTCCCCTAACCTATTTATAAGATGGGTTACTGACCCATTTGATGGGACACAACCACTTGAAAAGGCATGAGATACTTATAAAAAGATAAAGTATGGCATGACATCCATTCGATCAAAACGAAGTAATTTTGAGCCTCTGCAGAATGGGCGCGTCAGTTCGGGCAAAAAACGATATAGTTTTGGGCTTAGCAGAAAGGTCGCGTCCGTTCAGACAAAAATGACATAGTTTTTGGGCGTTCGTTTAGGCAGATAACGCTTCCTAAAATGACACCGTTTTGATAATAAATAACGTTTCTCAACAAAATTGAAAATATAACTAAAATAAAACGTCCAAATGCCAGTCACGACAAACGCCCTTCGGGTTTCTCGCATTTTGGCCAGTCACGACAAACGCCCTTCCAGGAACCGCTGATTTCGATTTATCCGGGACAACTTTTGGAGTCACCATCTTCGCTGAACTTGGTTTTGCTACAGAACACTCTCGAGCTATATGACCCTCCTTTCCACAGTTATAACATACCTTGGATTGTTGTGGGCAGTTTGGGCTGATATGTCCCTCTTTCCCACATTTGTAACATACGACCGGTGGTCGTTCTCCTCCCCTAGAAACAGTTGATGTTTGTGCTGACGTCTTCACGTTATCATTGTTGTACCTTCTCTTCTTGAAATCTCCTCCCGACTCGCTCCTTCTATTATCACGACCACGATTACCACCAGAGTGGTTACCGCTTTTGTCCGAATGTTTTCCTTCCTGCTGGTTTTCATTGCTTCGATGACTGCCGCCACCGGTATGACCCTGGTTGTGGTCCCTCGGTTGAACATACTCATTATCTCGCTCTAATAATTGAGCCCTGTTTACAACATCTGAATATAAAGAAAATTTATGAGAGATAAGATATTGTCGAATCTCGGGTTTTAGACCTCTCAGAAACATCCTTGTCATTCGTTCCTCATTCTCGACCAAATGAGGTGCAAACCTGGATAACTCTGCAAACTTCACCTCGTACTGGGACACCGTCATGTTGTTTTGTTCCAGTCTAATAAACTCTACCTCCTTCATATGACGAATACTTTCAGGAAAGTACTTGTCATTAAACAGTTTCTGAAACGTTTCCCAGGACATGTTGAGTGCGTCAGGCTGGGTACGCTTCACAGACTCCCACCAGTAGTCTGCCTCACCGCGGAACATAAAGGTGGCGAATGGAACCTTCTGTTCCTCCGTGCATCCCAAGACATCGAATATCTTGGAGATTTGCTTGACCCACGTTTCCGCCATGATCGGATCCAGCTTTCCCTTAAATTCTGGTGGTCCCAACTCTTTGAACTGCTTAGCTGTGACAAACCGCGCGTTGTTATCATTTTCACCCGTATTCTGCACACGAGTCTCCCTCGTCTGATTTTGCATGAACTGCAAAAAGCTCCTAAACATTCCATCATTCATCGTTTGCTCGGTAACGTTGTTTACAGGAGGAATATTGCCTTCCTGTTGCACGTTCCCCTGGGTGGTGATCAAAGGTGTCTCCACGGTTTGATTTACTCCATTATTAACGTTCTCAGCTGCCATTCTTAAATACTGCCATAAAACAAGGGTTAATAGTCATGTCATATATTATCCCTATACTCTGACCGACCAAATAAACACCAAATAAACTTAGTCAGGTCATACTAGCGAAGGAATTCCCCGTCTCTCCCCTCCTAGTTCTTGTCTCACATCTCAGTCAGGAATCATATCCCTAAGCTCTGATACCAACTGTGACGCCCCCAAAATAGGTTCATTCCATCCAACCCATTCTGAGTCGCCAAATACATGGTATAGAAAGCAAACTACAACTTCAATAATACAATTGTCGTTCAAAATACGACAACATATACTGTGAGTTTAAATACAAATATTGTCTTCTGTATAATATCCACACTCAAATAAATCCTCATTGTAATTATTCAAACACTATTTTACAGAAATAGTGAGGACTGCTAAAATATCTTTCTAGAACCATCACTCCATACCCCGACTAGATCCTGCTATGTTCTCACCTCCTGAGAAGAAAAATGGAACAAAAAGGAAAAGGGTGAGCTCAACTAGCCCAGTAAAGAATATTATGACTAAGATAATATACAACAAATTATCGTTAGTCTTCAACAGGGAAAAATCTGATAGAATATAATCGACAACAAGTTTTAGATCAACAACTGCAGCGGAAACAACAAACCATTAGATGAGTCAAGTAGAGAATGAATTCTACTATCTTCTAAGATTTAAAAGTCCATCATCAATATTTTATCCTTGTAACATTAATTAATAATCATCTTTATTCAAATATTCATCCTTGCACTACAGGCCAAAGATATTCATTTGTATCACCTGTCAGTCATGTTCATCTCAACACCTGTTCATCTTTGCACTACAGGCTAAAGATATTCATCAAGTAATCATACATCTTTGCACTACAGGCCAAAGATATTCAGTAATATCATCATTTAGGACTGAGGATGATGAAAAATATCTTAAAGAGAACGAATCCAGTGAGACAGAAGGACAAATATTAGGGATTCGTATAACAGTTTGTCCAAGATCAATAATACTTCATAATAATCAATTGTGAAGCAGAATTCAAAAATAAAGATCAAAACATGGATACAATCAAAGATAGTAACCATAATAGACATCTTGGACAAAAAGGGAAAATTTTATTTTTCGGTGAATAGTGTCGTATTCGTGAATAGTACCGTATACGTGAATAGTGTTCCCGACACAAAAAGTTCTAAATTTGATAAAAACTTATATCAATATTTCAGCATAATGATATTGAAGAAAATAATATCATTAAGAAGAAAATAATATCCCTTACCTCAAAATATCAGTACTTCTGGTCGGAATACCGGTATAAGGCTGAAAGAAACTTGCTCTGATGAATAGAAACTCTCAAAGTATCTAAATACTCATAAAATACACTCAATAATCTAGAGAGAGAAAGAGAAAAAACTTGTTTCTGGTGTGATTTTCAATTCTAACTTAGCCCTCTATTTATAAGAAAATTTTAGTAGGCTTGACCTGCAACCTGATGGCTTTACCTGCTACTATTCCCACCCACCACATTTGAAATATAATTCAGCACATTTCTTCACCAACCACAAGTGGGGCCCACCAATTCTAGAATTTTCCATCAAAATGATAAACTCCGAAAATTCAACAATTTCTGAACCAGTCATCTCGTAAAATTCATAATAAATCATACGTTCATTTTTAAACGGTTCAAAATTTGTGGGCCTATACTCAACTTATATATGTATAACATATCCAAAAATTACCACGATCCAACGGTCGGATTAAAAATTATAACCCCCGCAAAATATCTCAAAAACCCTGATTTTTAATACCTCCATTCCGACAAAAATACGGATAAAAACCTCAACATTAACTCCTTCATTTTTAACCACAAAAATATATCCCTCATTTATATCCACATAAAATAAATATTTTCTTATCATATGAATCAATAATTAATTATTCACAAATAATATTACAGAATCACATTTATGACAACCAGGCCGTTCCCAAGAAAGAGGGGGCTTTCCAATAAGGATTTCTCCTTACTGGCGCGCAATTAGATGACCAAACCTCTCCTTAGACAGAACTTTCTAGACATTGCCAATAATGTTATATAATAATATTATTCAAATAATATGAATTATTGATCTGATAATGGAAAATACTGTGCAGCAACAATTATTGAAACAACAATAATATAAAATATCAACGCAACAATTATTGAATCAATAAAATAAAATATTGAACAATAACTACTGTAACAATTATTGAGTAGTTCCTTCTTACGTAAGAATCAATAATTGGTACAATACCGTGTGCTACTGTATTTTAACCACCGGGTATTCCAACAGTATTAACGGTAACAACTACGCCGTTATTTATAAACAACTTATACTTGTCGTTTTCTTCATCCAATCGCTTTTCGTTATCGGGCCCACACAAGGCTGCGCCGTCGTACGAATATTCCCCGACAGCAAGAATATTCCACGACCAAACGAATATTCCCCAACAAAATAAATATTTTATAACCACTTGCTTATTTTGTAAAATTTGCACATTTCACTCATAACCAAAGTATTATATCAAATTAACCCCTTATTATTCACAATAATATTTAGAGAAAATTTGATTTTATTCATTAATAAGTTGGGGTCTTACATATTTATTATCATTTTCAAGGGTGATCTTTGAGAGTTAATTTCTCATTCATTATCCCATGAAATTGAGCTTCCAAATACTTTATTTTAATCTACTCATGGGGTAGAACACATTGATATGTAAATTTATTTCAAATGATTAATGAAATCCACTTCAAATTTGGCTCAAATTCTAACAGACATTACAGTGATAAGGAGTGCCACTATTGTGTAGAGAAGGGTCACATTCAATACCAATGCAGAACATTAAGGGGGGACATGAATAGTTTAAAGAAGTATGAAGAAAAATTATAGGACAAAGAGAAATTGAAGATGTTAATTTGCTTAGTGAAGTTGAAGAAGAAGTTGTTTTAACAGTTAAGAGTGATTATAATTAAGATGGATGGGTATTGAATTCTACAACTTCTATGCATATATGCAAAGAGAGATTGTTTTGAGAGTTTGGAAGAAGATGAAGAATTTGGCTACGTTAATACGGTGATTAAAGAGAGAGTGAAAATTAAAGGCGTTTGAAGTGCTTGTTTCAAAGTTCATGATGGTTATGTGAAGATTCTTGAGAAGATATAATATGTCCCTCCTTGTGGTGATAATATAATTTCTTTGAGAAAATTATCCTCACATGGATATATATACAAGTGGGTCAAGGAGATTCGTGCAAGGTGTTCAAGGAACTCAAATTAATTCTTCAAGGTAGAAAGAATGCAAAATTAATTTGTGTGTTAGATAGATAGTTTATGCGTGGAAAGAAGACTAAAAAGGGCAACCATCGAGCGACATTCAAAGATGAAGTTAAGTGTTTGGAGATTCGAGTCAAGTGAGGAATTTTTAGGTAACTCTTCGCATCCTATTATGGGAAGGAATTATAATTTTAATAGGAGTATTAATTTGAAAGTAATCTTATTTGTAATATGTATATTATTATGTGAGTATCCTAATTAGATTAAGAAAGAGAAGTTGTAGGTACTCTATAAATAGAGTCTTGTGTTTAGAGAGAGGTAGAATACAACCAAAAGGTAGTAACATCCTAGAGAGTTGAGAGAGGGTGTAATTGGGTCTTGAGTTGTTGTGTGAGAGAGAGTTTTTTTAGTTTTTATTCCGTGCAAAAAGTTGAACCATGAAGATTAATATATTGAAGTTGATTTTGTGGATTAGGCTAATGAGGACCAAATCATGTTAAATATTGTGTTGTTTTTATTTCTAAAGTGTCAATTGTTTATTTTGTGTGATTTAATTCCCAACATATTGATGTTCCTCGGTTGGGTGGATAGAGTGCATAAACATAGGAACCATTTAGCATTTAATTAATGAGAAATTGGAGGTACGTAGAAGAGGAAGAGAAGAGACGTAAAAGAGGAGGTGAAAATCTGAAGAGACTTGACGATTAATTTTGCAAGTCAACTGAGTTTAAACTAAAAAATGATGATGTTAAAATGATATTTTTACATGAATCTTTCCCACGTGAAGGTGGGACTCACTTACTATTCATGTGAGAGGAATCGTATAGAAATATCATTTTTTTATATGAAAATATTGTTGTGAAACGGATGTTATTGAATGGAAAATTGATGGCTTTCTTTATGAAGGCTTAGTGGGCATCAATGATGGAATTAATTGGTTTTGGGAGTTACTTTCTCAACTCTTGTTATAAGTTTTTTTTTCCAAGGATGGAGAGAAGGTGAATTTTTCGGAGAAAAATAGTGGGAAAAAAAAAATTAGTTTAGGCCTTCTTTTTTGTTCTTCCTTCCTACTCGGTGATAATCTTTTCACACACGGTAGAGTTCGCCTCAGAGCATTGTTGTATCCTGGGAGACAATTTGTCCTGCCACGGCCAAATATTGTCTTAAGGAAACTGTTTTACAGTCCTCAAAGCTACAATTTTCTAGTCTGTTCAACGTCCATTGTATTAAGGTTAAATTTGTTTTATTTTATTTTCGGGTTTTACTTTGATATAAATATAGAATTCTTTTTCGAATTTTATTGTATTTCTGCTTCTGGAAAAAAAAAATTTATTACTAACGTGGCTAACAATCTTAAGACAATATTTGTGTTTTGGTTAATCTTTTATTAAGTTGCAGATTATACCTTTGCTTTGGAATACCTTGACTTGGTTTTCTTATTTGGACTGTTCTGGATTAATACTCACTTGGACCGTTCTGGAATAATTAAATAATAATTTGTTTCCTATTCAAAACAGGTTGTTAATTTTTTTTTAGACTAACTGAGTCTGTTTGTATTTTCAGAATGAATATTCCTGAGAATGAAATTGTTTCAACTAGTCCACAGAACAATCTAGGTTCTGGTTCACAGAATGGCACCGATGGACAGAACGTATCTGGTTCACAGAACATTGGTTCTGGTCCTATATACGGGTCTGGTTTCCAGATTGCAGCTCCCCGCCAAACCATACCTGTCAATCACAGTGAAAAAACCAGAAAAATTCACTGGTGTGAATTTTAAGACTTGGCAACAGAAGATGCTGTTTTACCTTACTATGCTGAATTTGGCTAATTGCTTGAAGGATGATCCTCCTGTTATCAGAGATGATGAGGTGGATAATGTCACCGCCTACAATGCAATTGAGGCATGGAAACAATCTGATTTCCTTTGCCGTAATTACATTTTGAACGGTCTAACTGATGCACTTTATAGTGTATACAGTATTAAGAAAACGACAAAGGAACTTTGGGAATCCTTGGACCGGAAATACAGATCAGAGGATGCTGGCGCTAAGAAATTTTTAGTGAGCCAATTCCTGAATTTCCAAATGGTTGATTCCAAAACTGTTGTAAATCAAGTTCAAGAACTTCAGCTGATTATCCATGGGATTCATGCTGAACGTATGGTAATTAGTGAATCTTTCCAAGTGGCTTGTATCATTGAAAAGTTACCACCTGGTTGGAAAGACTTCAAAAATTACCTTAAGCATAAGCGAAAGGAGATGACAGTTGAAGAACTAATTGTTAGACTTCGTATTGAGGAAGACAACAAAGGCTCAGAGAAAAAAATCTCCAACGTTGCCCGCCAGTCTGAGGCTAGGGTGAATGTGGTGGAGGTCAATAAAGACTCCAAGAAAGGAAAAAAACCTCAATCTGGGTCCAAACTGGGTCCTAAGGGTGGCATTTCCAAGAAACCAAAATTCAATGGAAAATGCTACAATTGCAACAAGGAGGGGCACAAGTCCTCTGAATGTAGGCTGCCTAGAAAGTTGAAGCCTAAAGAAGCACATGTTGTGGAAGAAATTGCTAGAGATGTGTCTGACATCAACTTATGTGCTGTGATTTCTGAAGTCAACCTCATTGACTCAAATCCAAGGGAATGGTGGCTGGATACCGGTGCCACACGTCATGTCTGTTGTGACAAAGATTCCTTTGCTGAAATGGTTCCCAGCAAGAATGGGGAGAAGCTCTACATGGGAAATGCTGCAACTTCCAAGATCAAGGGAAGTGGTACTGTAATTCTGAAGATGACTTCGGGAAAAGAAGTGTCTTTGAAGAATGTTTTATATGTTCCTGAAATTAGGAAGAATCTTGTATCTGGTAGCCTCCTAAGCATTCATGGTTTTAGGATGGTATTTGAATCGGACAAGTTTGTTTTGTCAAAAGGGGGAATGTATGTGGGAAAAGGGTATGTTTGTAATGGCATGTGGAAAATTAATGCTGTCTCTAGCAAGTCCAATGCAATGATTAATAATAAGAATAAGACTTCTTCTGCCTATATCATTGAGTCATTTAATTTATGGCATGGTAGACTTGGACATGTAAATTATAATACCCTACGTAGGTTAATTAATTTACAACATATTCCAACATTCCAAATTGATTATAAACATAAATGTGAAATTTGTGTTGAATCAAAATTAACAAGACCTTCATTTCATACAGTTGAAAGAAATACAGAACCACTTGATCTGATACATAGTGATATATGTGATTTAAAATTTATCCAAACAAGGGGGGGTAATAAATATTTTATCACTTTCATTGATGATAGTACAAAATATTGCTATGTATATTTGCTTAAAAGCAAAGATGAAGCTTTAGAGAAATTTGTTCTTTATAAGCAGGAAGTTGAGAACCAACTTAATAAGAAAATTAAGGTGGTAAGGAGTGATCGTAGTGGTGAATACGTTGAACCATTTGGTAAGTTCTGCTCCCAACATGGTATTATTCATGAGGTTACTCCACCTTACTCCCCTCAATCTAATGGGGTAGCGAAACGCAAGAATCGTACTCTAAAAGAGATGATGAATGCGATGCTAAATAGTTCTGGGTTGCCACAGAACATGTGGGGGGAAGCTGTCTTATCAGCTAATTACCTTTTAAATAAGGTGCCTCATAAGAAATTAGACAAGACACCACATGAGTTATGGAAAGGAAGGAAACCTTCCTATAACTACTTAAAAGTGTTGGGGTGTCTTGCAAAAGTTTTGGCTCCATTGCCAAAGAAAATGAAAAAAGGTCCAAAGACGGTGGATTGTATTTTCATTGGTTATGCGCTTAACAGTAATGCATATCGATTTCTTGTTCATGATTCTAAGAATCCTGATATACACAAGAACACATTCATGGAATCAAAGAATGCTTCATTCTTTGAACATATTTTTCCATGCAAACGTGAAGAGATTGAATCGTGTTCGAAACGATCTCTTGAGATTGTTAATGAAGACAATCAAGACATTCAACATGAAGTTGAAGTAGAAGGAAATGAAGAGGTAGAGCCTAGAAGGGGTAAAAGGGCAAGGGTTGAAAAATCTTTTGGACCAGACTTTCTAACCTATATGCTAGAGGTTGAACCTCAGAATTACAGTCAAGCTGTAAATTCAACAGATAGTCCTTTATGGAAAGAGGCTATACGAAGTGAAATTGATTCCATCATGCAAAATCATACCTGGGAATTAGTGGACCTTCCTCTGGGAACGAAACCACTAAGTTCTAAATGGATTTTCACACAAAAAATGAAAGCAGATGGAACAATTGATAAGTACAAGGCCAGATTGGTTATAAAAGGATATAGACAAAAGGAAGGCCTTGATTACTTTGATATGTATTCTCCAGTGTCAAGAATAACCTCTATTAGGATGATACTTGCTATTGCCGCTTTACGGAATCTCGAAGTACATCAAATGGATGTGAAGATAGCCTTTCTAAATGGAGATCTTGATGAAGAGATCTACATGGAACAACCTGAAGGTTGTATAGTTCCAGGTCAGGAAAGAAAAGTTTGTAAATTGGTGAAGTTCTTATATGGACTAAAGCAAGCACCAAAACAATGGCATAAGAAATTTGATGATGTCATGATGGCTAATGGCTATAATATAAACGAATGTGACAAATGTATTTATGTCAAAATCACAAACAAAGGATATGTTATTCTGTGTTTGTATGTTGATGACATACTGATTGTGGGTAGTAATGAAAATATGGTGAAGAATATTAAGGACATGTTAAACTCTAAGTTTGATATGAAAGATATGGGGCTGGCTGATGTGATTTTGGGAATCCAAATCAAGTGTTCACCTAATGGTTTCATTTTAACCCAGTCACATTACGTAGACAAGATACTTGGGAAGTTCAGCAAGGATGATTCTAGTGAAGCTAGAACTCCTTTAGACATCAGCCAGCATCTGTGTAAAAACAAAGGTGAAAGTGTTGACCAAGTAGAATACGCAAGGGTTATAGGCAGTCTGATGTATCTCATGACTTGTACAAGACCTGATATTGCTTTCACTGTAAATAGTTTAAGCAAATACACGAGTAATCCAGTGGATAACCACTGGAAAGCTATCGTTAGGATACTTCGGTATCTAAGATACACTCGTAATTATGGACTGCACTATACGAGAGAACCTGCAGTATTAGAAGGATTCTCTGATGCTAGTTGGATTTCTGATATAAAGAACTCCAAAGGTACAAGTGGGTACGTGTTCACTCTGGGAGGAGGAGCAGTGTCCTGGAAATCCTCAAGGCAAACGATCATAACCAGATCCACGATGGAGTCTGAGTTTGTAGCTCTGGATAAAACCGGAGAAGAAGCCGAATGGTTACGAAACTTCTTGGAGGATATTCCTGAATGGCCTAAGCCTGTGCACACAATTTGTTTATAATGTGATAATCAAGCATCGATTAAAAGAGCACAGAACGTGATGTATAACGGTAAGTCGAGATACATGCGTCGTCGTCACAATACCGTTAGGCAACTGATCACAACGGGGGTTATCTCTATTGATTATGTAAAATCAAAGGATAACATTGCGGATCCGCTAACCAAAGGTTTAAACCGAGATCAAGTTGAAGCGACATCAAGAAGAATGGGATTGATGGCCATAAATATTTAAAGGTTCTATGTGAAGGAAAACCTAACCTTGTTGATTGGAGATCCCAGAATCTAGGTTCAATGGGACAACCTAATTGCATAGACAATGTATTATCATTGTAGGGGGTCTAACCCTTATCTGTAAACAGTGATATGAAATCGGATAAGGTTAAGCTATGCTTTTAATGATTCTTGTTTGTCAGTAATCTGAACAAAAAAGATAGAATCACCTATGTGAGAATGAAGTGGGGTCGCTTCAAGGAAAACTAATGAGTTTAGTTCTCTTCAATTCTTGCAGAACCAGGAGATGTTCACGACCATAATGAACATAACCATGAGAACCAAAACCGTGTTATGTTGGTATTTGTGTGAGGTATATCATCGTTTACACAAACGGCAGAATAGTTCAAGGACATCACGTCTACTAGTCAGCCAGTAAAGTAAATATACTTCACAAGGGAAGGTTCAAGGGTTGATGCCTACCTATCCTATGCTAATATCAACTGTAGAGAGTTATCACCACATCGAATTCCTTTGTTTTCAATTTTCATTCATGTGGGGGATTGTTGTGAAACGGATGTTATTGAATGGAAAATTGATGGCTTTCTTTATGAAGGCTTAGTGGGCATCAATGATGGAATTAATTGGTTTTGGGAGTTACTTTCTCAACTCTTGTTATAAGTTTTTTTTTTTCCAAGGATGGAGAGAAGGTGAATTTTTCGGAGAAAAATAGTGGGAAAAAAAAATTAGTTTAGGCCTTCTTCTTTGTTCTTCCTTCCTACTCGGTGATAATCTTTCCACACACAGTAGAGTTCGCCTCAGAGCATTGTTGTATCCTGGGAGACAATTTGTCCTGCCACGGCCAAATATTGTCTTAAGGAAACTGTTTTACAGTCCTCAAAGCTGCAATTTTCTAGTCTGTTCAACGTCCATTGTATTAAGGTTAAATTTGTTTTATTTTATTTTCGGGTTTTACTTTGATATAAATATAGAATTCTTTTTCGAATTTTATTGTATTTCTGCTTCTGGAAAAAAAAAATTATTACTAACGTGGCTAACAAATATCACTTCCCTTAAAATATAATAAGCCTAAATAACATTACCAATTTATATTAATTAGGGGAGTTTTTAGACTTGGATCTCAATCTTACGTTACTACCACTAAATTTAACTTTTTCTTTTCCATTAGATCACTGCAAATAAATAAAATAATTATATCAAATGTCGGATTCTGAAATAGAATTCTAGATGACGTGGCAACCACTGTTTTACACTAATTATAATCACCACTACAATAATTAATTGCAATGCTGCAAATAATTGTTATGTTTATGAGAAAAAGGTTATCATTATTCCTAAATTATTAATAATAAAAAAATATTTATGAAAAAGAGAATCTTGTAATTAAGTAATTAGGGGGTTACAAAATCAGTGCTCTAAAAGAAGCAAACTTTATCCTCTTTGTCGAGATCTTAAGATAAAGCCAGAACCAAAATCTGATCATAAAGGTACAACCAATATTCACCCATATATGCTACATAAAATATATAGAATTGAATGTGAATCATTCTTTATTTTCATGGGACTATCCTTATAAATATTATTTATATATATATTTTTAATTAAAAATATTATTCAATATTATTGTATGGTCCTTAGAGAGAGAGAGAGAAAAGATGTGATATATGGACAAATTTAAAAAGCTTGTATATGGATGTCACATGTTAATTAAGGAGTTTGATTATTATGAAGTTAATTTTAATCAATTGATTAATACAGTGTCAGTCATGTAAGTTGAGAGGTGATCTCTCTCTGCGTATCAATATTGTATTAATTAATTGACCAATTTACCATAAAGTTAACTTCATAATAATCGGATCCATAATTAAGGTTGGAATTGGAGGGAAATTTTGAGTATAATTACTAATTATAAGAGTAAATTTAAGTTGACATACGTGGCAATTTGAATAATATTATTTGCTATTTTTGTGACGCCCCCAGAATAGGTATACAACACCCATTCTGAGTCGCCAAATACATGGTACAGAAAGCAAACTACAACATCAATAATACAATTGTCGTGCAAAATACGACAACACATACTGTGAGTTTAAATACAAATATTGTCTTCTAGACAATATCCACACTCAAATAAATCCTCATTACAATTATTCAAACACTATTTTACAGAAATAGTGAGGACTGCTAATACATCTTTCTAGAACCATCACTCCATACCCCGACTAGATCCTGCTATGTTCTCACCTCCTGAGAAGAAAAATGGAACAAAAAGGAAAAGGGTGAGCTCAACTAGCCCAGTAAAGAATATTATGACTAAGATAATATACAACAAATTATCGTTAGTCTTCAACAGGGAAAAATCTGATAAAATATAATCGACAACAAGTTTTAGATCAACAACTGCAGCGGAAACAGCAAACCATTAGAAGAGTCAAGTAGAGAAAGAATTCTACTATCTTCTAAGATTTAAAAGTCCATCATCAATATTTTATCCCTGTAACATCAATTAATAATCATCTTTAACCAAATATTCATCTTTGCACTACAGGCCAAAGATATTCATTTGTATCATCAGTCGGTCATGTTCATCTCAACACCTGTTCATCTTTGCACTACAGGCCAAAGATATTCATCAAGTAATTATACATCTTTGCACTACAGGCCAAAGATATTCAGTAATATCATCATTTAGGACTGAGGATGATGAAAAATATCTTAAAGAGAACGAATCCAATGAGACAGAAGGACAAATAGTAGGGATTCGTATAACAGTTTATCCAAGATCAATAATACTTCATAATAATCAATTGTGAAGCAGAATTCAAAAATAAAGATCAAAACATGGATACAATCAAAGATAGTAACCATAATAGACATCTTGGACAAAAAGGGAAAATTTTATTTTTCGGTGAATAGTGCCGTATTCGTGAATAGTGCCGTATACGTGAATAGTGCCGTATACGTGAATAGTAACCCCCGACACAAAAAGTTCCAAATTTGATAAAAACTCATATCAATATTTCAGCATAATGATATTGAAGAAAATAATATCATTAAGAAGAAAATAATATCCCTTACCTCAAAATATCAGTACTTCTGGTCGGAATACCGGTATAAGGCTGAAAGAAACTTGCTCTGATGAATAGAAACTCTCAAAGTATCTAAATACTCACAAAATACACTCAATAATCTAGAGAGAGAAAGAGAGAAAACTTGTTTCTGGTGTGATTTTCAATTCTAACTTAGCCCTCTATTTATAGGAAAATTTTGGTAGGTTTGACCTGCAACCTGATGGCTTTACCTGCTACTATTTCCACCTACCACATTTGAAATATAATTCAGCACATTTCTTCACCAACCACAAGTGGGGCCCACCAATTCTAGAATTTTCCACCAAAATGATAAACTCCGAAAATTCAACAATTTCTGAACCAGTCATCTTGTAAAATTCGTAATAAATCATACGTTCATTTTTAACGGTTCAAAATTTGTGGACATATACTCAACTTATATATGTATAACATATCCAAAAATTACCACGATCCAACGGTCGGATTAAAAATTATAACCCCCGCAAAATATCTCAAAAACCCTGATTTTTAATACCTCCATTCCGACAAAAATATGGATAAAAACCTCAACATTAACTCCTTCATTTTTAACCACAAAAATATATCCCTCATTTATATCCACATAAAATAAATATTTCCTTATCATATGAATCAATAATTAATTATTCACAAATAATATTACAGAATCACATTTATGACAACCAGGCCGTTCCCAGGAAAGAGGGGGCTTTCCAATAAGGATTTCTCCTTACTGGCGCGCAATTAGATGACCAAACCTCTCCTTAGACAGAACTTTCTAGACATTGTCAATAATGTTATCTAATAATATTATTCAAATAATATGAATTATTGATCTGATAATGGGAAATACTGTGCAGCAACAATTATTAAAACAACAATAATATAAAATATCAATGCAGCAATTATTGAATCAATAAAATAAAATATTGAACAGTAATCACTGTAACAATTATTGAGTAGTGCCTTCTTACGTACGAATCAATAATTCAATATACTGTGCAATCCGTGTGCTACTATGCAACCACGCGTTATTACTGTATTTTTAACCACCGGGTATTTCAACAGTATTAACGGTAACAACTACGCCGTTATTAATAAACAACTTATACTTGTCGTTTTCTTCATCCAATCGCTTTCCGTTATGGGGCCCACACAAGGCTGCGCCGTCGTACGAATATTCCCCGACAGCAAGAATATTCCACGACCAAACGAATATTCCCCGACAAAATGAATATTTTATAACCACTTGCTTATTTTGCAAAATTTGCACATTTCACCCATAACCAAAGTATTATATCAAATTAACCCCTTATTATTCACAATAATATTTAGAGAAAATTTGATTTTATTCATTAATAAGTTGGGGTCTTACAACCTCCCCTCCTTATGAAATTTCGTCCTCGAAATTGACGTACGTACCTGATGTTTCAAAAAGGTGAGGATACCTCGCTTTCATTTCTGATTCCAACTCCCAGGTCATTTCTTCAATAGCATGGTTTCTCCACAAAACCTTAACTTGTGGTATAACCTTCGTGCGTAGGACATGCTCTTTCCTATCCAAGATCTTAACAGGTACCTCCTCGTACGTTAAATCTTCAGCTATCTCGTCTGGTTCTAACTCAATAATGTGGTTCGGGTCTTTAACATATTTACGAAGCATAGATATGTGAAAAACATTATGAACACGAGACATGCTTGGAGGTAATGCGAGTCTATATGCCACATTTCCTATTCGCTCAAGAATCTCAAATGGACCAACAAATCTTGGATTGAGCTTTCCTCTCTTCCCAAATCTTGTAACTCCCTTCCATGGTGCAACACGTAACAATACATGATCCCCAATATTAAATTCCACGTCCTTCCGATGAAGATCCGCATAACTCTTTTGTCGATCCTGTGCCGTTTGTATACGTTGTCGAATCGTTTGGATCTTCTCTGTAGTAATGCGTACCAATTCTGGTCCCAACAATGTTGCTTCACCCACCTCGTCCCAGCATACTGGAGAACGACATTTTCTTCCATACAACGCCTCAAATGGAGCCATACCTATGCTCGCCTGATAACTGTTGTTGTAGGAGAATTCCACCAATGGTAGGTACTTATCCCAACTCCCTTTGAGATCTAAGACACAAAGTCTTAATAGATCTTCAAGAGTTTGAATAGTCCTCTCTGATTGTCCGTCCGTTTGAGGATGGTATGCTGAACTGAATCGTAAATCCGTGCCCATAGCTTTCTGCAAGCTAACCCAAAATCGTGAAGTGAATCTTGGGTCACGATCCGAAACTATGGATACTGGCATGCCATGCAATCTCACAATCTCGTTCACGTACATACTAGCAAGACGTTCAAGGGAATAAGTCTCACGTATCGGCAAGAAATGAGCGGACTTGGTTAATCTATCAACAATAACCCAAATCGCATCTATGCCTTGAGAAACCTTGGGAAGACCTGTAACAAAATCCATAGTAATGTGTTCCCACTTCCATTTCGGAATCTCAAGTGGTTGCAATGGACCCTTTGGTACTTGATGCTCCGCTTTTACACGTTGACAAGTTAAACATCTCGAGATAAACTCCGCGATCTCTCTTTTCATATTGCTCCACCAAAATGTATGTCGAAGATCGTGATACATTTTGGTACTCCCAGGATGGATTGCAAACGGTGTGTTGTGTGCCTCCATCATTATTCTATGCTTCAAGTCAAAATCGTTAGGAACACAAAGTCTGGAGTTGACTCGAAGTATTCCTTCTTCATCGATTCTTGCTTCTGGAATAGCACCTTCTTGCACTTTCTTCTTCATACGCATCAGCTCTATATCCGTAGCTTGAGCAGCTTTAACTTTATCGATTAAAGTCGGTTCTACTCGTATATTTGATATCATCATGTGGGTACTTGGAGCCTTCATCTCTATCTCCATCCTTTGCAAGTCATACAAAATGGGCCTTTGTGTTAAAAACATTGCACTCGTACCCGCATATGATCTTCTACTCAATGCGTCAGCTACTACGTTTGCTTTTCCAGGATGGTATTGGATGGTATGATCGTAATCTTTCAACAGCTCAAGCCAACGTCGTTGCCGCATGTTGAGTTCCTTTTGGGTGAAGAAATATTTGAGGCTTTTATGATCTGTATAGATCTCCACTTTCTCCCCATACAGGTAGTGTCTCCAGATCTTCAACGCAAAAACGACTGCTGCCAACTCCAAATCATGAGTAGGATAATTCCTCTCATATTCTTTGAGTTGTCGTGAGGCATAGGCTATGACTTTCCCATGTTGCATGAGAACACATCCTAACCCTTTGCCTGAAGCATCGCTGTAGATAACAAATCCATCCGAACCAGATGGTATTGTCAAAACAGGTGCCGAAATGAGTCTCCTCTTGAGTTCTTGGAAACTCTTCTCGCATTCCTCACTCCATACGAATTTTGTATCTTTCCGAGTCAGCTGAGTTAACGGAGTAGCGATTCGAGAAAATCCTTCCACAAATCTCCGATAATAACCAGCTAAGCCCAGAAAGCTACGTACTTCGGTTACCGACTTCGGTTGCTCCCAACTTTGTATGGCTTCAATCTTCGCCGGGTCGACAGATACTCCATGTTTTGACACCACGTGCCCAAGGAATGCTACTTCCTCAAGCCAGAACTCGCATTTCTTCAGTTTGGCATATAGCTTGTTTTCACGAAGCCTTTGCAGTACCAGCTTCAAATGGCGCTCATGATCTTCACGGCTTTTGGAATAGATGAGGATGTCATCAATAAAGACAACAACGAACTGATCCAAATATTCTTTGAATACACGGTTCATCATATCCATGAAGGCAGCAGGAGCATTAGTCAATCCAAAAGACATTACTAAGAATTCATAATGCCCGTACCGAGTTCTGAAGGCAGTCTTTGGAATATCCTCAGTTTTAATCTTCAGCTGATGATATCCAGAACGAAGATCGATCTTTGAAAAGAATTGTGCTCCTTGCAACTGGTCAAACAGGTCATCAATGCGAGGTAGCGGATACCTATTCTTGATGGTGACATGGTTCAATTCTCGATAGTCAATACAAAGTCGCATACTCCCGTCTTTCTTCTTTACGAATAAAACAGGAGCACCCCAAGGAGACGTACTAGGACGAATAAAACCGATGTCCAACAACTCCTGTAGTTGGACTTTTAACTCCTGAAGTTCAATAGGAGCCATTCGATATGGGGTTTTAGAAATGGGCTTTGTACCGGGTTCAAGGTCAATAAAGAATTCAATTTCTCGTTCCGGGGGTAGACCGGGAAGTTCTTCAGGAAATACATCGGAAAATTCTCTAACAATAGAAATATTATTCAAATCTGACTTGTCTTTGTTCAAATCCATAACATGGGCTAAGAAAGCTTGACATCCGTTTTTCAATAAACGAATAGCTTTGTGGCTTGATATGACAGTGACTGATTTTAGTGGTTTAGTAGTTTGAATTCGTATGACAGGTTGGTTAGGAATATGAAAACTAACAACCTTACGAAAACAATCAATTTTAGCATGATGAGTGGTTAACCAATCAATTCCTAAAATCACATCAAAAGCAAGTATCTTTAAAGAGATAAGATCAACAGGTAATGTGATAGTGCCAACTTGGATCATGCAAGATTTATAAACTGTAGATGTAACGAAGGTTTCACCCAACGGAGTTTCAACAGATAAGTTAAAGTCCAATTTCTCCGGAGTCAAGTTTAAACGTTGAGCACAAGCAGGAGAGATAAAAGAATGGGTAGAACCGGTATCTAGTAAAGTATAAACTTCGCAAGAATTCAAGATTAGCTTACCCGTGATCACCTCGTTCGGGTTTCTCACGTTTTGGCCAGTTACGACAAACGCTCTTCCAGGAACCGCTGATTTCGCCTTATCCGGGACAGCCCTTGGAATCACCACTCCCGCTGAACTTGGTTTCGCTATAGTACAATCTCGAGCGATGTGGCCTTCCTTCCCACAGTTGTAACACACCTTGGATTGTTGTGGACAGTTTGGGCTGATATGTCCCTCTTTCCCGCATTTGTAACATCTAACTGGTGGTCGTTCTCCTCCCCTAAAGTTTGTTGTTGGTGTTGGTGCTGCTGCTGATGTCTTCCCGTCATTGTTGAATCTCCTCTTTCTGAAATTTCCACTTGACTCACCTCTCCTATTATCATGGCCACGATGACCACCGAGTGGTTACCGCCTTTGTTCGTATTTTTCCCTCCTCGTTGGTTATCATCGCTCTGATGATTGCTGTCACCGGTATGACCCTGGTGGTGGTCCCTCGGTTGAGTATACTCATTATCTCTCTCTAATAATTGGGCCCTGTTGACAACGTCTGAATACAGAGAAAATTTATGAGAGATAAGGTATTGACGAATCTCAGGTTTTAAACCTCTCAGAAACATCCTTGTCATTCGTTCCTCATTTTCGACCAAATGAGGTGCAAACCTGGATAACTCTGCAAACTTCGCCTCGTACTGGGACACCGTCATGTTGTTTTGTTCCAGTCTAATAAACTCAACCTCCTTCATATGACGAATACTTTCAGGAAAGTACTTGTCATTGAACAGTTTTTGAAATGTTTCCCAGGACATGTTGAGTGCGTCAGGCTGGGTACGCTTCACAGACTCCCACCAGTAGTCTGCCTCACCGCGGAACATAAATGTGGCGAATGGAACCTTCTGTTCCTCCGTGCATCCCAAGACATCAAATATCTTGGTAATTTGCTTGACCCACGTTTCCGCCATGATCGGATCCGGCTTTCCCTTAAATTCTGGTGGTCCCAATTCTTTGAACTGCTTAGCTGTGACAAACCGCGCGTTGTTATCATTTCCACCCGTATTCTGCACACGAGTCTCCCTCGTCTGATTTTGCATGAACTGCAAAAAGCTCCTAAACATTCCATCATTCATCGTTTGCTCGGTAACGTTGTTTACAGGAGGAATATTGCCTTCCTGTTGCACGTTCCCCTGGGTAGTGATCAAAGGTGTCTCCACGGTCTGATTTACTCCATTATTAACGTTCTCAGCTGCCATTCTTAAATACTGCCATAAAACAAGGGTTAATAGTCATGTCATATATTATCCCTATACTCTGACCGACCAAATAAACACCAAATAAACTTAGTCAGGTCATACTAGCGAAGGAATTCCCCGTCTCTCCCCTCCTAGTTCTTGTCTCACATCTCAGCCAGGGATCATATCCCTAAGCTCTGATACCAACTGTGACGCCCCCAGAATAGGTATACAACACCCATTCTGAGTCGCCAAATACATGGTACAGAAAGCAAACTACAACTTCAATAATACAATTGTCGTGCAAAATACGACAACACATACTGTGAGTTTAAATACAAATATTGTCTTCTAGACAATATCCACACTCAAATAAATCCTCATTACAATTATTCAAACACTATTTTACAGAAATAGTGAGGACTGCTAATACATCTTTCTAGAACCATCACTCCATACCCCGACTAGATCCTGCTATGTTCTCACCTCCTGAGAAGAAAAATGGAACAAAAAGGAAAAGGGTGAGCTCAACTAGCCCAGTAAAGAATATTATGACTAAGATAATATACAACAAATTATCGTTAGTCTTCAACAGGGAAAAATCTGATAAAATATAATCGACAACAAGTTTTAGATCAACAACTGCAGCGGAAACAGCAAACCATTAGAAGAGTCAAGTAGAGAAAGAATTCTACTATCTTCTAAGATTTAAAAGTCCATCATCAATATTTTATCCCTGTAACATCAATTAATAATCATCTTTAACCAAATATTCATCTTTGCACTACAGGCCAAAGATATTCATTTGTATCATCAGTCGGTCATGTTCATCTCAACACCTGTTCATCTTTGCACTACAGGCCAAAGATATTCATCAAGTAATTATACATCTTTGCACTACAGGCCAAAGATATTCAGTAATATCATCATTTAGGACTGAGGATGATGAAAAATATCTTAAAGAGAACGAATCCAATGAGACAGAAGGACAAATAGTAGGGATTCGTATAACAGTTTATCCAAGATCAATAATACTTCATAATAATCAATTGTGAAGCAGAATTCAAAAATAAAGATCAAAACATGGATACAATCAAAGATAGTAACCATAATAGACATCTTGGACAAAAAGGGAAAATTTTATTTTTCGGTGAATAGTGCCGTATTCGTGAATAGTGCCGTATACGTGAATAGTGCCGTATACGTGAATAGTAACCCCCGACACAAAAAGTTCCAAATTTGATAAAAACTCATATCAATATTTCAGCATAATGATATTGAAGAAAATAATATCATTAAGAAGAAAATAATATCCCTTACCTCAAAATATCAGTACTTCTGGTCGGAATACCGGTATAAGGCTGAAAGAAACTTGCTCTGATGAATAGAAACTCTCAAAGTATCTAAATACTCACAAAATACACTCAATAATCTAGAGAGAGAAAGAGAGAAAACTTGTTTCTGGTGTGATTTTCAATTCTAACTTAGCCCTCTATTTATAGGAAAATTTTGGTAGGTTTGACCTGCAACCTGATGGCTTTACCTGCTACTATTCCCACCTACCACATTTGAAATATAATTCAGCACATTTCTTCACCAACCACAAGTGGGGCCCACCAATTCTAGAATTTTCCACCAAAATGATAAACTCCGAAAATTCAACAATTTCTGAACCAGTCATCTTGTAAAATTCGTAATAAATCATACGTTCATTTTTAACGGTTCAAAATTTGTGGACATATACTCAACTTATATATGTATAACATATCCAAAAATTACCACGATCCAACGGTCGGATTAAAAATTATAACCCCCGCAAAATATCTCAAAAACCCTGATTTTTAATACCTCCATTCCGACAAAAATATGGATAAAAACCTCAACATTAACTCCTTCATTTTTAACCACAAAAATATATCCCTCATTTATATCCACATAAAATAAATATTTCCTTATCATATGAATCAATAATTAATTATTCACAAATAATATTACAGAATCACATTTATGACAACCAGGCCGTTCCCAGGAAAGAGGGGGCTTTCCAATAAGGATTTCTCCTTACTGGCGCGCAATTAGATGACCAAACCTCTCCTTAGACAGAACTTTCTAGACATTGTCAATAATGTTATCTAATAATATTATTCAAATAATATGAATTATTGATCTGATAATGGGAAATACTGTGCAGCAACAATTATTGAAACAACAATAATATGAAATATCAATGCAGCAATTATTGAATCAATAAAATAAAATATTGAACAGTAATCACTGTAACAATTATTGAGTAGTGCCTTCTTACGTACGAATCAATAATTCAACTATACTGTGCAATCCGTGTGCTACTATGCAACCACGCGTTATTACTGTATTTTTAACCACCGGGTATTTCAACAGTTTTAACGGTAACAACTACGCCGTTATTAATAAACAACTTATACTTGTCGTTTTCTTCATCCAATCGCTTTCCGTTATGGGGCCCACACAAGGCTGCGCCGTCGTACGAATATTCCCCGACAGCAAGAATATTCCACGACCAAACGAATATTCCCCGACAAAATGAATATTTTATAACCACTTGCTTATTTTATAAAATTTGCACATTTCACCCATAACCAAAGTATTATATCAAATTAACCCCTTATTATTCACAATAATATTTAGAGAAAATTTGATTTTATTCATTAATAAGTTGGGGTCTTACAATTTTCATATTTTGTGTCTCATCATTCTCTTTAATTAAATGATATGTACATCAAACCCATCAAGCAAAATAAATATTTTTAGCATTTCATAAATGTTTTGAAGAGAGAGAATGAGGTTGCTGATTTAATGAATAAGGTTGAAGATACTGTTGGAGATAATTTTTCTAATGTGACTCACATATTTGAGTATCCCAAAATGATTGAAGAAACGGTTAGAGATGATGCTCTAAGAATAGTATTAAGGTTTTAAGTTTATAAAAAATTAGTTAAACCACATGTTTGAGTTAACAAAAACTCAATGTGGACATGAAAATTAGACATGAGTGTATTTAAATTTTACTTAATTATATTTTGACCCCTAATAATGAGTAAAAATATAAATAGGTAAAATTTAAATACACTCACTCATGCTAAGCTAAATGAGCTCTTGAGTTAAACGTGTTGAGATTAGTGAGTCAACCGAGTTAAACTTTAATAAATGATGATCACTTAATAAGTACAAACGTGACTGCATACACATAATTCAGTGTACGTTGTATATTAAGCGTTCAAGTTCATATCTTATCATCCACGTAACATGCAGCGATACAACTCAAATGTTACATTTACATCACTATATTATTGGTCTAAATATGTTAATATTTTTTTTATTTTAAGGATTATTTTTTTAATTTTTTCAATTAAGGGATTAAATTTTTAAATTTTTTTAACTTTGGGTGTTGTCTTTTAAATTTTTTTAATTAGGGAATTAAATTTTTAATTTTTTTCACTTTGAGAATTTTTGTTCTCAACTTTTTTTATTAGAGGATTAAACTTTTAAAATTTTCTAATTATTTCTAAATTGATAGTGACACATCAGAAAATTGATGACATAACAACAACACGTGATAATCCTCAAAATAATTTTTTTTTATAAAAAAATCCAGGATATTAATCTATATTTAAGCCTAAATTATTTTGCTAATCATCCAACACTTTAATTGTCCTTTCAAATTTCTTCTAGCTCATATCTTGGTCATGTTCTTTTTCGAATATTAATATTCACCTAGGAAGTAGGAATATTACTGTTCTTGTTTTCGAAAAAGAAAAAGAAAAAAAAAAGATATAACCCTAATTGGTAGATTATAAAAGTGAAACACTTTTAAGAAACCATAATTGGCCCTTTACTAGTCATGTTGGCACTTTGCACGAGAGCATTATTTTCTTTATAGTGCTAATGAAGGCTCCATCTCCATCAATTTAATTTTTTAAATAAAATGTGCATTGTCAATTATATAGTCTTTCTAAATTATATTCTTATATTATATTATATTATAAAGTAAACCTTTTTAAGGAATCCTAGTTTTAATGGGCTATAATTAATTTCCTAGGTTTTTGTATTTTTTTGGGATGATTATGTGTTTGAATTTTATGGTATGATCAATCTAAGATATTTTTAAATTTTAAATTTATGTAATTTATTTAGCTTTGAATTTATTACTTTTTTTAATTAATAATACTTGTTAGTTAATTTATTATTTTAGTATTATATTATGTAAAATTAAATTAATTTATAATTGAAATATATCTAAAATTAACTTTAACAAATCAATTTATTTTGGAACGGATAATTTATATTGTGAAGGCATGCCCTCTATCTACGGTATAATAGGGAGGGAAATTCTAGCTTTTATGATAATTCAATTATAAGATTCACTATTAAAAAGAAAGATATATTAGGAAAGCGTGCTTTCCATCTAAAATATTACAGGATAAAAATTATGGCAGCTTTTATGATAATTTAATTATAGTAACCTATTGCCTTTTTTTATTTTTATTTTTATATATATAATCATTATTATTATTGTTTTCGTTTTTATAATTATTGTTTTCATTTTTTATTTGTTGATCTTACATATGTAGCACTTAATAGCCATAATTGTTTTTAGGAGTTGTTTGATAAAATTGAATGAAACGGTTGTGAATACATAAACAATTTGAATGACCACAATACTAAATAAAAAAAGTTATTTGATAATTGATATGTTTGAAACATCTAAATAATAATTTTTTACTATTTTGTCCTTTAAAATTATGTTGAACAAGTATATAATTTTGTCTGGACATACTATAAAAAAAATACAATATTCATTGTATAACAGATAAAAATAAATAATTCAAAAAATTATCAAACAAAGTATTGAATAATTCAAACAATTGTAACCCAAGTTTCATAAAAAATAGAAAATATAACCAAATGTGTCAATATAATAATAATACTACTAAAATTAAATTAATTTCAATAAGTCGCTTTATAGTTCACGAGCAATTTAGTCACGTAAATTGTTCATATATTGTACAACTTGAGGGCTACATTGCATTGCATCTTGCTCTCCTTCGTGATTCTCTTCACATTGTTCATCATCTTTATCAATTGTAGTAACTTGGTCATATTGAGCAAATAATTCATCCTCGATATTCTCTTTTCTTATAAAATTGTAAACAACAAATTAAGCAAATGATAAGTATATCTCTTTGCACTGAAAAAGGATATGGAGTTATCTGTCTCAATATTGAGAATATTGCTTTTAATACATTATAGCCACGCTCAATAATATTTATGAGTTGGGCATGAGTATGATTAAACTATTTTTCTATGTTTAAGGTCATCGGCGTCGAAAATCTACTAGTCAGTACCGTGTGTTGCGATATGGAGATAAAAAGTCTCGAGTGTTTATATATACATCATCACAAAGATAATATTTATCTACAATTTTAAAAAAATAAATTAAAAAAGATATTAAAATAAATAAGAAAATATGATAAGCAAATAAAAAATTGTAATACATACTTTGAGGGGAAAATGGAAAGCTGGATGTAAGACACCAACTTTTTATGAATAATATTTATTTATTTTAAAATAATAAGGAGTTGATTTAATAAATATTATAGTTATGGGTGATATATGTAAATTATATAAAGTAAACAGTATCTTGGGACATATTCGTTTTGTCGAAGAATATTTGTATGACGTCGCCGAAATAACCAATCATTGGTGGGCCCACAACGGAATAACTGTCGAATATAAAAATTTTACAGTTAACTGTTAAAATACTCGGCGATAAAAGTACAGTAATACGCGTTATTCCACAATAGAACGCGGTACTCCACAGTAGTACACGGTATTGCACTATATTTCTGATTTTTGATTCAATAATCGCTATAATAATAGTCACATAATGTTTTATATTAGTAATTCAATAATTGCCACATTAAATATCGCGTAGTATTTCATATTAGTGGTTCAATAATTGCTACAGTGACAATTGCACAATGTCTCATATTATTGATTCAATAGTTGTTATATTAATGTGACGCCCCCAAAATTAGGTATACATCACCCATCTTGAGTCGCCAGATACATGGTACAGAATTTAAATATAACTTAATAATACAATTGTCGTATACAATACGACATAACATAAACTGTGAGTTTGAATACAAATATTGTCTTCTAGAGAGTATCCATACTCAAAAGGAGTTCTCATTACAATTATTATCACACTATTACATAGAATAGTGAGGACTACTAATGCTATCATCTGGTCCATCACTACGTTTCTCGACTCGTCCCAACTATATTCTCATTTCCTGAAGAGAACAGTGAAAGAAAGGGTGAGCTCAACTAGCCCAGTAAGAAATATTATGACTAAGATAATGCAGAATAAATTATCACTAGTCTTCAACAATGTTAAACTGATAAAATACAATAGACATCAAGTTTAACTGCAACGGATCAAGCAATCCATTAAAAGAGTCAAGTAGAGAATAAAATCTACTATCTTTTATGATTTAAAAGGTTTTTCATAACTTTTATCGCTGAGACTCAGCTTAATAAATAATCCACATCATCGAATCACCCCTGCACTACGGCCAAGGATATTCTTTAGTATCACGGCCACAAATTATCCATGCACTACGGCTAAAGATAATTATATTTTCATCAACGGTCCTGATCATGCCATAAAATAATTCATCTCTGCACTACGGCCAAAGAGAATCCATAGCCATAATCATACCAAAAACTGTCCATCAATGCACTACGGGCCAATGAGGACTTTTTCCACATCATTTGTAACATTACGGTTATGATTATACCGAATAATCCCTGGTCATAATCATACCAAGTCTATCTATTCACTACAGGCCACAGATGACTTTCAACATAATATAAACATGATGATGATGACAATGACATAATAACTCAATAAAACAAGTTCAAGAATTAATTTATCCAGGAACTAATAATGTCCAAATTGTCAACATGATATTACTTTGTGGAGTAAAATTCAAGAATACTTAGAAGAATATTTTCACGAAAAGATATTGGATGAAGCGCAAATATCAAGTGTGACGCCCCCAAAACAGGTATACAACACCCATTCTGAGTTGTCAATAACATGGTACAGAAACAACCACAATTTTATTAATACAACATAAAAACTATGAGTGTAAATACAAATATTATCATCTAGACAATATCCACACTCAAATAAGTCCTCATTACAATTATTGGTACAATACTTTACAAAAAAAAATGGTGAGGACTACTAAAACAACTTCCTAGAACCTTCATTCCATACCCCGACTAGTACTTGCTACATTCTCGCCTCCTGAGAAGAAAATGGAACAATAAGGAAAAGGGTGAGCTCAACTAGCCCAGTAAAGAATATTATGACTAAGATAATATACAACAAATTATCGTTAGTTTTCAACAGGGAAAAATTTAATAGAATACAATAGACAACAAGTTTTAAATCAATATTCGCAGCAGAAAATAATAATTCATAGAAGAGTTACGTAGAGAATGAAATCTACGATTATCTATGAATTTAAAAGCCCATCATCAACATTTTATCCCTATAATATCAATCAATAAATATCTTGAATCAAATAGTCATCTTTGCACTACAGGCCAAAGATATTCATCAGTTGGTCATGTTCACCTCAACACCTGTTCATCTTTGCACTACGGGCCAAAAATATTCATTAGAAATCATTAATCTTTGCACTACAGGCCAAAGATATTCATTTATATCATCATTTAGGACTGAGGATGATGAAAAATATTTTTAAGGAAACGAATCCAGTGAAACAAAATAATAAATATTAAGGATTCATATTTCAGCTATTCCATGTCCAAAAATACCTCATAAATAATCATAGTGGAGTAAAATTTAAGAATGATCAAAATATGGATACAATCAAAGATAGTATCCAGATTAGATATTTTGGACGAAAAGAAAAAAATTTTATTTTTCGGTGAATAGTAACTCGTGAATAGTAACTCGTGAATAGTAACTCATGAATAGTAACTCCGACATGAAAAAGTTCCAAATTTGATAAAAAGTTCCAACCAATATTTCGGCTTAATGATATTGAAGAAATAATATCATTTACAAAGAAAATAACATCCCTTACCTCGGAAAGACGATACTTCTGACTGGAATACTAGATATAGTGCTGAAGGAAACTTGCACCGTATAGCAACACTCAAAGTATCAAATACTCACAAGAATACGCTCGATATAGAGAGAGAAATAGAGAGAAACTTGTGTTTCTGGTGTGATTTTCAATTCTAACCTAAGCACCCTATTTATAGAAAAATGTTTAGAACACCAAAGCAGAAAATTTAATATAATAATAATATATTTATCAAATTTTCCTTAGCCCACCTCTAGACATCTGATCTCAGCCCATTTATATCACATGTTAGCCCACTTAAATGTCAAAAAACGTTTTTCTTCAAAATAATAAATAAAACTTCCAAAAATCAATTATTTCAGAACTTCAGAACTTCAATAATTCATAATAAATAGTCTTTTTATCAAAAAATTCGAATTTCGCGTGTTTTTATAGGAAATTCAATTCTCTACAACTTTGTAGAAGAAAGTTTTTCCAAATTCTAAACAAAAATTGACCGAAATTCACAAACGGGCGATTTTACAGTCAATAATAAATTTTCGGTCAAGAATTATGTCCACCAACACACAAAACATGTGTTAATCATTTAATGTCACAAAAATACTCTTCCTTCTCATATACTCATATATCCCACATTCATTGTAAAAATACCACCATCAATATATTATTAAAATAATATATTTAAATAAATTATTTTATCAGAATAAAATATTAATTTTCAACAATTGTCACATTAAAAATTTTCTCTATCTATATCCACATAAAATCAATATTTCCTCATCATATAAATCAATAATTAATTATACACAAATAATATTACAGAATCACAGTACTAGCAACCAGGCCGTTCCCAGGAAAGAGGGGGCTTTCCAATAAGGATATCTCCTTACTGGCGCGCAATTAGATGACCAAACCTCTCCTTAGACAGAACTTTCTAGACATTGCCAATAATGTTATCTAATAATATTATTCAGATAATATGAATTATTGCTCCGATAATAAAAAATACTGCGTAGTGACAATTATTGAAACAACAGTAATATAAAATATCAACGCAGCAATTATTGAATCAATAAAATACAATATTGAACAGTAATTACTGTAACAATTATTGAGTAGTGCCTTCTTACGTAAGAATCAATAATTGGTGCAATACCGTGTGCTACGCGTATTACCGTGTTTTAACCACCGGGTATTCCAACAGTATTAACGGTAACAACTACGCCGTTATTTATAAACAACTTATTTTTATCGTTTTTTTCATCCAATCGCTTTCTGTTATGGGGCCCACAAAAGACTGCACCGTCGTACGAATATTCTCCGACAGTAAGAATATTCCACGACCAAGCGAATATTCCCCAACAACAATGAATATTTTAGGACCACTTGCTTATTTGAAACATTTGCGCATTTTACCCATAACTAACCACATTAATCAAATCAACCCTTACTATTTCAAAATAATAAATAGAGGAATTTAAATTTCATTTATTAATAATTTGGGGTCTTACAACCTCCCCTCCTTATGAAATTTCGTCCTCGAAATTGACATACGTACCTGGTGTTTCGAAAAGATGAGGGTACCTCGCTTTCATTTCCGTTTCCAACACCCAGGTCATTTTCTCAATAGCATGGTTTCTCCACAAAATTTTAACTTGTGGTATGACCTTCGTGCGTAGGACATGCTCCTTCCTATCCAAGATCTTGACAGGTACCTCCTCGTACGTTAAGTCTTCAGCTATCTCGTCCAGTTCTAACTCAATAACATGGTTCGGGTCTTTCACATATTTACGAACCACAGATATATGAAAAACATTATGAACACGAGACATACTTGGAGGTAACGCAAGTCTATAGGCCACATTTCCTACTCAGTCAAGAATCTGAAATGGACCAATAAATCGTGGATTGAGCTTTCCTCTCTTCCCAAATCTTGTAACTCCTTTCCATGGAGCTACACGTAATAATACATGATCCCCAATGTCAAATTCCACGTCCTTTCGATGATGATCCACAAAACTCTTTTGTCGATCCTGTGTCGTTTGTATACGTTATCGAATCGTTTGGATCTTCTCTGTAGTCATTCGTACCAACTCTGGTCCCAACAACGTTGCTTCTCCCACCTCATCCCAACATACTGGAGAGCGACACTTTCGTCCATACAATGCTTCAAAGGGAGCCACACCTATACTTGCCTGATAACTGTTGTTGTAGGAGAATTCCACCAATGGTAGGTACTTATCCCAACTTCCTTTGAAATCTAGGACACAAAGTCTTAATAGATCTTCAAGAGTTTGAATAGTCCTCTCTGATTGCCCGTCCATTTGAGGATGGTAAGCCGAACTGAACCGTAAATCCATGCCCATAGCTTTTTACAAGCTAACCCAAAATCTTGAAGTGAATCTTGGGTCACGATCCGAAACTATGGATACTGGCATGCCATGCAACCTTACAATCTCATTCACGTACATACTAGCAAGACGTTCAAGGGAATAAGTCTTTCGTATCGGCAAGAAATGAACAGACTTGGTTAATCTATCAACTATAACCCAAATAACATTTATGCCTTGAGAAACCGTGGGAAGACCCGTAACGAAATCCATGGTAATGTGTTCCCACTTCCATTTCGGAATCTCAAGTGGTTGCAATGGACCCTTTGGTACTTGATGCTCCACCTTTACACGTTGACAAGTTAAACACCTCGAGATAAACTTTGCAATCTCTCTCTTCATATTGTTCCACCAAAATGTATGTCGAAGATCACGATACATTTTAGTACTTCCAGGATGGATTGCAAATGGTGTATTGTGGGCCTCCATCATGATCTTGTACTTCAAATCAGAATCGTTAGGAACACAAAGTCTGGAGTGGACTCGAAGTATTCCTTCTTCATCGATTCTTGCTTCTGGAATAGCACCTTCTTGCACTTTCTTCTTCATACGCATCAGCTCCGGGTCTGTAGCTTGAGCAACTTTAACTTTATCAATTAAAGTTGGTTCTACGCGTATACTTGACATCATCTCACTCGTTCCTGCATATGATCTTCTACTCAACGCGTCAGTTACCACGTTTGCTTTTCCAGGATGGTATTGAATAGTGTGGTCGTAATCTTTTAACAGCTCGAGCCAACGTCGTTGCCGCATGTTGAGTTCTTTTTGAGTGAAGAAATATTTGAGGCTTTTATGGTCTGAATATATCTCCACTTTCTCCCCATATAGATAGTGCCTCCAGATCTTTAGCACGAAAACGACTGCTGCCAACTCTAGATCATGAGTAGGATAATTCTTCTCATATTCTTTAAGTTATCGCGAGGCATAGGCTATGACTTTCCCACGTTGCATGAGAACACATCCTAACCCTTTGCCTGAAGCATCGCTGTAGATAACAAATCCATCCGAACCAGATGGTATTGTCAGAACAGGTGCCGAAATGAGTCTCCTCTTAAGCTCTTGGAAACTCTTCTCGCATTCTTCGCTCCATACGAATTTGATATCCTTCCGAGTCAGCTGAGTTAACGGGGTAGCGATTCGGGAAAACCCTTCTACGAATCTCCGATAATAACCAGCTAAGCCCAGAAAACTACGTACATCGGTCACCGTCTTCGGTTGCTCCCAACTTTGTATTGCTTCAATCTTCGCCGGCTCCACATATACTCCATGTTTCGACACCACATGCCCTAGGAATGCTACTTCCTCAAGCCAGAACTCGCATTTCTTTAACTTAGCATATAACTTGTTTTCACGCAGCCTTTGGAGTACCAGCTTCAAATGGTGCTCATGATCTTCACGACTTTTGAAATATATGAGGATGTCATCAATAAAGACAACAACGAACTGATCCAAATAATCCTTGAATACTCGGTTCATCATATCCATGAAAGCCGTAGGAGTATTAGTCAATCCAAAAGACATGACTAAGAATTCATAATGCCCGTATCGAGTTCTAAAGGCAGTCTTCGGAATATCCTCAGTTTTAATTTTTAGCTGATGATATCCAGAACGAAGATCAATTTTTGAAAAGAATTGTGCTCCTTGTAACTGGTCAAACAGGTCATCAATACGAGGTAGCGGATACCTATTCTTGATAGTGACATGGTTTAATTCCCGGTAATCGATACAAAGTCGCATACTCCCGTCTTTCTTCTTTACAAATAAAACAGGAGCACCCCAAGGAGATGTACTAGGACGAATGAAGCTGATGTCCAACAACTCTTGTAGTTGGACTTTTAACTCCTGAAGTTCAATAGGAGCCATTCGATATGGGGTTTTAGAAATAGGCTTTGTACCAGGTTCAAGATCAATAAAGAATTCAACTTCACGTTCCGGGGGTAGACCGGGAAGTTCTTCAGGAAATACGTCAGGAAAGTTACTAACAACAGGAATATTATTCAAATTTGACGTGTCTTTATTCAAATCCATAACATGGGCTAAGAAAGCTTGACATCCGTTTTTCAATAAACGAATGACTTTATGACTTGATATGACAGTGATTGATTTTAATGGCTTTGTTGCTTGAATTCTAACAACAGGTTGATTAGGAATATGAAAACTAACCACCTTACGAAAACAATCAATTTTGGCATGATGAGTAGTTAACCAATCAATTCCTAAAATCATGTCAAATACAAGTATCTTTAAAGAGATAAGGTCAACAGGTAAGGTGATGGTACCAGCTTGGATCAAACAAGATTTATAAACAGTGGATGTGATGAAAATTTCTCCTAACGGAGTCTCCACAGATAAATCAAAGTCTAATTTCTCCGGAGTCAAGTTTAAACGTTGAGCACAAGCAGGAGAAATAAATGAATGGGTAGCACCGGTATCTAGTAAGGTATAAACTTCACATGAATTTATGATTAGCTTACCCGTGATCACCTCGTTTGGGTTCCTCGCATGTTGACCAGTCACGACAAACGCTCTTCCAGGAACCGTTGACTTTGACTTTTCTGGGGCAGCCTTTTGAGTCACCGTCCCCGCTGAACTTGGTTTCGCTATCGTACAATCTCGAGCGATATGTCCTTCCTTTCCACAATTATAGCATACCTTGAACTGTTGTGGACAGTTTGGGCTGATATGTCCCTCTTTTCCACATTTATAGCATATGACCGGTGGTCGTTCTCCTCCCTTGGAACCAGTTGCTGCTGGTGCTGACGTCTTCGTATTGTCATTGTTGAATCTCCTCTTTTTAAAATCTCCTCCCGACTCGCTTCTTCTATTTTCATAGCCACAATTACCACCAGAGTGGTTGCCGTTCTTGTCTGTATTTTTCTTTCTCCGCTGGTTATCATTGTTCTGATGACTGTTGTCACCGATATGATCCTGGTTGTGGTCCCTCGGTTGACCGTACTCGTTATCTCGCTCTAATAATTGGGCCCGGTTGACAACATCTGAATAGAGAAAATTTTTTTGACAAATGAGATATTGACGTATGCCGGGTTTCAAACCTCTCAGAAACATCCGCGTCATACGTTCCTCATTCTCCACCAAATGAGGTGCAAACCTGGACAACTCTGCAAATTTCGCCTCGTACTGGGACACCATCATGTTATTCTACTCCAGTCTAATAAACTCTACCTCCTTCATATGGCGAATACTTTCAGGAAAGTATTTTTCGTTGTAAAGTTTCTGAAACGTTTCCCAAGACATGCTGAGTACAGCAGGCTGGGTCTGTTTCACAGACTCCCACCAGTAGTATGCCTCGCCACGGAACATAAAGGTGGCGAATGGAACCTTCTGTTCCTCCGTGCATATCAAGACATCGAATATCTTGGTAATTTGCTTGACCCATGTCTCCGCCTTAATCGGATCCGGCTTTCCCCAGAATTCTGGTGGTCCCAACTCTTTGAACTGCTTGGCTGTGGCCAGCTGTGCGTTGCCATTGTTTCTTCCTATATTTTGAACAGGAATCTCCTTCGTCTGGTTTTGCATGAATCGCAAAAAGCTTCTAAACATCTCATCGTTCACCGTCTGCTCAGTGGTGTTGTTCACAGGAGGAACATTACCAGCCTGTTGCATATTCTCCTCGTTGGTGAGTACAGGTGTCTCCACGGTTTCATTTACTCCACTGTTAACATTCTCAGTCGATATTCTCAAATACTGCCATAAAACAAGGGTTAATTTAACAAATTAACAAATCACATAATATCCCTATATTATGACCGACCAGCAAATAAGCTTAGGTAGGACACACTAGCGAAGGATTTACTCGTCTCTCCCTTCCAAGTTCTATTCCCCGATCTCCGCCAGAGATCATATCCCTAAGCTCTGATACCAACTGTGACGCCCCCAAAACAGGTATACAACACTCATTCTGAGTTGTCAATAACATGGTACAAAAACAACCACAACTTTATTAATACAACATAAAAACTATGAGTGTAAATACAAATATTGTCATCTAGACAATATCCACACTCAAATAAGTCCTCATTACAATTATTGGTACAATACTTTACAAAAAAAAATGGTGAGGACTACTAAAACAACTTCCTAGAACCTTCATTCCATACCCCGACTAGTACTCGCTACATTCTCGCCTCCTGAGAAGAAAATGGAACAATAAGGAAAAGGGTGAGCTCAACTAGCCCAGTAAAGAATATTATGACTAAGATAATATACAACAAATTATCGTTAGTCTTCAACAGGGAAAAATCTAATAGAATACAATAGACAGCAACTTTTAAATCAATATTCGCAGCGAAAAATAATAATTCATAGAAGAGTTACGTAGAGAATGAAATCTACGATTATCTATGAATTTAAAAGCCCATCATCAACATTTTATCCCTGTAATATCAATCAATAAATATCTTGAATCAAATAGTCATCTTTGCACTACAGGCCAAAGATATTCATCAGTTGGTCATGTTCACCTCAACATTTGTTCATCTTTGCACTACGGGCCAAAGATATTCATCAGAAATCATTAATCTTTGCACTACAGGCCAAAGATATTCATTTATATCATCATTTAGGACTGAGGATGATGAAAAATATTTTTAAGGAAACGAATCCAGCGAAACAAAATAATAAATATTAAGGATTCATATTTCAGCTATTTCATGTCAAAAAATACCTCATAAATAATCATAGTGGAGTAAAATTCAAGAATGATCAAAACATGGATATAATCAAAGCTAGTATCCAGATTAGATATTTTAGACGAAAAGAAGAAAATTTCATTTTTCGGTGAATAGTAACTCGTGAATAGTAACTCATGAATAGTAACTCGTGAATAGTAACTCATGAATATTAACTCCGACATAAAAAAGTTCCAAATTTGATAAAAAATTCCAACCAATATTTTGGCTTAATGATATTGAAGAAATAATATCATTTACGAAGAAAATAACATCCCTTACCTCGGAAAGACGGTACTTCTGACTGGAATACTAGATATAGTGCTGAAGGAAACTTGCACCGTATAGCAACACTCAAAGTATCAAATACTCACAAGAATACGCTCGATATAGAGAGAGAAATAGAGAGAAACTTGTGTTTCTGGTGTGATTTTCAATTCTAACCTAAGCACCCTATTTATAGGAAAATGCTTAGAACACCAAAGCAGAAAATTTAATATAATAATAATATATTTATCAAATTTTCCTTAGCCCACCTCTAGACATCTGATCTCAGCCCATTTATATCACATGTTAGCCCACTTAAATGCCA
The DNA here is from genome assembly GCA_016801055.1 of Panax notoginseng. NCBI lineage: Eukaryota > Viridiplantae > Streptophyta > Magnoliopsida > Apiales > Araliaceae > Panax > Panax notoginseng. The sequence goes on along the minus strand of CM029013.1, from coordinate 263,629,308 downwards.
AAAAACATTTTTCTTCAAAATAATAAATAAAACTTCCAAAAATTAATTATTTCGGAACTTCAGAACTTCAATAATTCATAATAAATAGCCCTTTTATCAAAAAATTCGAATCTCGCAAGTTTTTATAGGAAATTCAATTCTCTACAACTTTACAGAAGAAAGTTTTTCCAAATTCCAAACAAAAAATTGACCGAAATTCACAAACGGGCGATTTTACAGTCAATAATAAATTTTCGGTCAAGAATTATGTCCACCAACACACAAAATATGTGTTAATCATTTAATACCACAAAAATACTCTTCCTCCTCATATACTCATATATCCCACATTTATTATAAAAATACCACCATCAATATATTATTAAAATAATATATTTAAATAAATTATTTTATTAGAATAAAATATTAATTTTCAACAATTGTCACATTAAAAATTTTCTCTATCTATATCCACATAAAATCAATATTTTCTCATCATATAAATCAATAATTAATTATACACAAATAATATTACAGAACCACAATACTGGCAACCAGGCCGTTCCCAGGAAAGAGGGGGCTTTCCAATAAGGATATCTCCTTACTGGCGCGCAATTAGATGACCAAATCTCTCCTTAGACATAACTTTCTAGACATTGCCAATAATGTTATCTAATAATATTATTCAGATAATATGAATTATTGCTCCGATAATAGAAAATACTGTGTAGTGACTATTATTAAAACAACAGTAATATAAAATATTAACGCAGCAATTATTGAATCAATAAAATATTGAACAGTAATTACTGTAACCATTATTGAGTAGTGCCTTTTTACGTAAGAATCAATAATTGGTGCAATACAGTGTGCTACTGTGCATCAACATGTATTACTGTGTTTAACCACCGGGTATTCCAACAGTATTAACGGTAACAACTACGCCGTTATTTATAAACAACTTATTTTTGTCGTTTTCTTCATCCAATCGCTTTCCGTTATGGGGCCCACAAAAGACTGCGCCGTCGTACGAATATTCTCCGACAGTAAGAATATTCCACGACCAAACGAATATTCCCCAACAACAATGAATATTTTAGGACTACTTGCTTATTTGAAATATTTGCGCATTTTACCCATAACTAACCACATTAATCAAATCAACCCTTACTATTTCAAAATAATAAATAGAGGAATTTAAATTTCATTTATTAATAATTTGGGGTCTTACATCAAGGATATTCCACTAATTTCATGGAGTATAAAAACCAAAATTTTAACCAACTGAGTACAATAAAGAATGGAATAGCAAAAGAAATCACCAGGCATGCGATAGACCGCACAGACAGGTCATGCATAAAGCACAGACAAGATGTTCCAACAGAATAATAAATAATAGAACCAGGTCCGGCGTAAAGCACAGACATGATATTTCGACAGAATAATAAATAATGGAACCAGGTCCGGCGTAAACGCACAGACAGGATATTCCGACAGAATAATAAAGAATGGAATAACAACAGAAATCACCAGGTATACGGTAATCCGCGTATACAGGTTATTCCAACAGAATAATTAATGGAACCAGGTCAGGCAAAATTCGCACCGACAGGATATTCCGACAGAATAATAAAGAACGGAATAATAGAAGAATTTCACCATGTATGCGGTACTTCGCATAAACAGGTTATCCCAACATAATATAAAGAATGGAACAACATAAGGATTTCACCAAGTATAGGGTAGCCCGCATATACAGGTTATTCCAACAGAATAATAAAGAATGGAATAACAGAAGTTCTCTTCATGAATACAAAAGAAATAATATCCCTTACGGGTACAACAAATATTATCCCTTACCTTAGAAAGAAGAGTACTGGATATAGAAGTAGTGAAGTAGCAGAACACTTTTCTTCTTTTTATCTATAGTTTCTCTCTCTAGAGTTTCAGTGAATTCGTAAGAAATAATGAAGGAATGAGCTTCTATTTATAGAAAAATGGACTGCATAGTAACTAACTCATGAACGGTCCAGATTGATTTACTTTAATCTGACGGTCCATATTTAAAGCAAAATCTTTTAAATAAAATATAATATATTCTATTTATAATCTAATAAAACGAATAACTTTATAACAGATTTTTACTATGCAAACACTATGCAAATACTATGCATAATAAAATATAATATATTCTAATTATTGTCTAATAAAACAGATAACTTTATAAAAGTATTCTATTTTATTTAAAAAGATTTTACTATTAGCCTAATAAAACGAATAACTTTATAAAAGTATTCTGTTTTATATAAAAAACTTTTCTGTTTTATTACATTAATAATAATAAAATAAAACTAAGTGACTTATCACGTAAGCATTAATAACCAATACCGTGTGCTACTATGCAACCACGCGTATTACTGTACTTTTAACACCGGTGTTTCAACAGTTAACGGTAAAACTTCCGTCGTTATTTTTCATAAAAATATTTTGTCGTTTTCTCAATCCGACAATTATTCTGTTGCGGGGTCCACCAATGATTCTGCCGTCGTACGGATATTCTCCGACAAAAAGAATATTTCCCGACCAAACGAATATTATATAACATACTTTGTAAAATTATAAATACTACCCACAACTATAACATTATCTCAAATTCACACCATAATATTTAAAAAAATATTTCGAAAAAATAAATCTTTATTCATAAAATCTGGGGTTTCACAATCTCCCCTCCTTATAAAATTTTGCCCTCAAAATTTACGTACGTACTTGGTAATGCCGAACAGATGAGGACACTCCGTCAGATTCTAACTCTTGAGGTATAACCTTTGAGTGTTGAATACATTCCAGAATTTTAACAGGTACATGTTCATACATTAAATATATCCGCTATCTCGTCCGGTTCTAAATTAATAATGTGGTTCGGGTCGTCCACAATATTTACATAACATCAATACGTTAAAAATGTTATGAACACGCGACATACTTGGCGGTAAAACGAGTCTATAAGCCATAGTTCCTACTCGATCAAGGATTTCAAATGGGTCAATTAAATCGAGGGTTGAATTTTCTCTCTTCAGCAACTCTTACTTTTAAAATAACGCCCTCTAAACCTTCTTCTTAGTATTCACCAGCTCCGGATTTTGTAGCTTGCACGGCTTTAACTTTATCGATTAAAGTCGATTCTAATCGTATATTCGTTATCTTTCATGTGGGTCCCTAGAGTCTTTAACTTATCTTTATCATTTGTAAGTTATACGAAATGAGTCTTTGTGTTAACAACATCGCACTCGTAAACGCATACGATCTTCTACTCAACACGTCAGCTACCCACGTTCGCTCTTCCACGATGATATTGAATGGTACGGTCGTAATCTTCAACAGCTCGAGCCAACGTCGTTGGCGCATGATACGTTCATTTTAGTTGAAGAAATATTTGAGGGTTTAAGAAATGGGTTTTGTACTGGGGTCAATACAAAATTCGATTTCACGCTCTGGGGTAGGCTAAGAAGTCTTCAAGAATACGTCAGAAAATTTATTAATAATAGATATATCGTTCAAAACTGTGACCCTCATCCAAGACTTGGATAGCACGTCACATTGATACCTATCAACTTGCCATCGTCATTCACGAAGTCGCCTACAGAAAGTCTGGCTTCGGTGCATTTCACATAAGGAAGTCAACAACGAAAGAATCGGGGATCTTTATTTATGGCTTGATATGACAATGATTGACTTTAGTGGTTTGGTTACTTTCAATTCGCATAACAGGTTGTTTAGGAGTATGAAAGCTAACAACCTGACAAAAAAACATGATGAATAGTTAACCAATCGATTCCTAAAATCACATCAAAGACAAGTATTTTCAAAGAGATACGATCGACAGGTAACGTGAAAGTGTTGATTTGAATCAAACAAGATTTATAAATAGTGGAGGTAACGAATGTTTCTCCCAACGGAATTTCAACAGATAAATCAATGTCTAACTTCTTTGGAGTTAAGTTCAAATATTGAACATAACTAGGTGAAATAAAAGAGTGAGTAGAACCGGTATCTAACACGGTATAGACTTCAAAAGAGTTTATGACTAACATACCTGTGATAATTTATTCAGGTTCCTCGTCACGAAAAAAAAGCTCTCTTAAACTACCGATTTTGGCTTGTCTGGGACATCCTTTGGCATCACTATCCCAGCTGGATTTGACTTCACCATACGACAAAATCGAGCTAGGTGACCTTCTCTTCCGTAATTAAAACACGCTTTAGATTGCTGCGTACAGTTTGGATGGATGTGCCCCTTCTGTCCGCATTTGAAATATATGACCGATGGTCGTTCTTCTTCCTTTGAAACGGTGCTGGTGCCGACGTCTTCACGTCCTTCTCTTCTTGAAATGCCTATTTTATTGTTTTGGCCATGATTACCACCGAAGTAGTTACCATTTCTGCATGTTGATTCCCTCCATGCTTATTGTCACCTCTTTGATGACTATTATCATCGGTATTATCATTTTGCTGGCTGTTCTCTTTTGGTTGCGTTGACTCGTTATCGCACTCCACTAACTGAGCCCTATTTACAATATCTGAATACAAACATAGTTTATGAGAGATAAGATATTGACATATCTCAGGTTTCAAACCTCTTAAAAACATCCGCGTCATTCTTTCTTCATTAACAACTAAGTGGGACGCAAATCGGGACAACTCGGCAAACTTGGCTTCGTACTGCGACACGGTTATGTTGTTTTGCTCCAACTTGATAAATTCCACCTCTTTCATGTGACGAATGCTTTCGGTAAAGTACTTGTCATTGAACAGCTCTTGGAACTTCCCCAAGACATCTTGAGTGCGTCAGGCTGGGTACGTTTTTACAGATTCTCACCAGTAATCTGCCTCTTCATGCAACATAAAGGTGGCAAAGGGAATCTTTTGCTCCTCTGAGCATCCCAAGACATCAAATATCTTGGTGATCTACTTCAACCACGTCCCTGCCTTAAGTGGTTCTGGATTTTCCAAAAACTCTGGTGGTCCCAGCTCCTTGAACTGCTTAGCGGTGACCAACCGTGGGTTGCCATTATTTTTACCTGCATTATGAACAGGAGCCGCCTTCGCCTGATGTTGCATGAATTCTAAAAAAACTCCTAAACGTACCGTCGTTCGTCAATTAACCAGTGTTGTTTGTTTACAGGAGGATTATCGCCATCCTGTTGCACATTGTCCTTATTATTGATCTGTGGAGACTCAACAGTCTCATGTGCTCCATTGCTTATCTCAACATTTTCATATGTCATTTTCAAATACTGTCACAAAATAAGGGTTAATTAACATATTACTTATTATCTCTATACTCTGACCGACCAATTAAATAACAAGTAAACTTAGGTAGGTCATACTAGCGAAGGAATTTCCCGTCTCTCCCCTCCTAGTTCTTGTCTCACATCTCAGCCAGGGATCATATCC